>PUQB01000518.1:0-179003 GCA_003024785.1 Selaginella tamariscina
ACATTGAAATATTCTTGAAATAATAAGAAATTAATTGAGAAAATCCCATTAATATATACAAATGTAAATTAAGTACTCAAATAATTAACTAAATTAATTATCATAATCATGTTTAATATTGGAATATTCTTGGAATAATAAGAAAATAATAAAGAATATCCCATTAATATAAAGAAGATTAATTACTCAAGTAATTAAGGAAATGATATTAATATATATATTATTAAAACTATATATGACTATATATTAGATAAAATGATGTATTATTATGTATAATTTAAAATATGTTCATAGTGTGTATTAATTTAATATTGATAATAAGGTTTAACACATGAATATTCTTGAAATAATAACAAATTAATTGAGAAAATCCCATTAATATATACAAATGTAGAATAATTACTGCAAATTAAGAACAGAATGTAGAATATAGTCTAAAATTTCGTAATATTAAACAGCTTGAATCACTTGAATAACATTAAATGCAATTTTAAAATACTCATTGGAACTGGAGAGTATATATGTCAGAGTGTCGGATATTTGTGTCAACTCATCTTAAATTTTATTTTCTGTTCTTTTTAAAAAATTTGAATTTCTGACATATGTATTGTCGGTCTGACATGTAAATTTGAAAATGCATTTAATTTCCCATCAAATTCAGATCTGGTTCTTTCTCCGGCAAGGGTTTCTTCATTTCTGTATTTTTCACTCTTTAGATCTTCTTTTTTCTTCATAGTGATCATCTCAGGAGCGAGATTAAATTGGGTGCTATTCTTTATAGGAAAGCACGGCGCCTTCAGTGCTGTTTACAAGTAAGTATTATAAACAAATTTAAAAATACTTATTAAGATTCACTCTTTACATTCTCTCTTAAAATTACAATTTAGGGGTTTAGAATGCATTAGGATTATAATATATTCCGTTAGGGATTTATCCGTTTAAATATCCTTTTAACTTAATATTCTAGGTTAACCGGGGCGGCGGGATTAATCCGGCCATTTCTTTTTCGCCTCTTTGAAGAGGTGGCGGGATTAATCCCGCCACCATCTCCGGGCAATGCTTCTCCGCCACTGAAAAAGAGTGGCGGGATTAATCCCGTCGATAACCTTCTCAACTGATGAAGAGTTACCAGAATTTATTAGAAAGAGTTGTCGGCGGGATTAATCCCGCCAACCATTTTAGGAGGCAGGGAAGGGGTGGCGGGATTAATCTCGCCACCACTTCCTGTTTTAAAGATTTGGGGACAGGATTTATCCCGAGATCTCTTTGAAATCATAGTTTTGGAGAGAGTTATGTGCGGGTTTAATCCCGCCACCCATTCCCCGTCGTAAGAATTGTGGGCGGGATTAATCCCGCCTTGGACTCCCTCCGACAAGGAAGAGCCGGCGGGATTAATCCCGCCGCTCTTCCTCCGCGAGGAAGGGAGTCCGGCGGGATTAATCCCGCCGACTCTCTCCGCGAGGAGAGTCGGCGGGATTAATCCCGCCGGACTCCCTTCCTCGTCGGAGAGAGTCGGCGGGATTAATCCCGCCGGACTCCCCGAGGAGAGTCGGCGGGATTAATCCCGCCGACTCTCTCCGAAGGGGTTGAGTCGGCGGCGGGATTAATCCCGCCGACCGTTCCTCGTCGGAGGGATTCGTGGCGGGATTAATCCCGCCCATCAGTTGTATTAATCAAACATGAGATATTATCTCTAAACATAATTATGTATTATTGCATATGCATATTATTAAGTAACCGTAATTCAGATTTCTTAAAAATATTGCATAAACAGATATCATAAATAATACAATTATTTATGTGCAGGACAATATGTTTAATACTGGAGATAAAGTATGTCTTCTTCGGAACAACGAGATAGTTGGCACTGGAACTGTGGAAGTTCGAGATAATAATGCATCATGTCACAATATTTCCCAAGGATCTTGTGTGTACGTATGGGTGAACACCATTTTCAAGCATGTTGAGGTTCTGGGAATGGAATTTGAGGAGGGTTCTCCTGTATTGTGGAATTTGGATGAAGTCAAGGCTGACACAAAATATGCAGAGTCACAAACAAATAGTAGCACGAGTTTACCAGATGATGGCTTGCCTGCTGTGATGGATGAGGTGATTCTCTTTCTTCGTGAGATTGAAGTCGGAAGAGGCATCATCACAGCTATAAATCCAATGGAAGCAGTGTCAGAAGAGAAACTAGGGTCCGACTTCGTGGGTGTAGTTGTGACAGAGGTTTCACCTAATGGCACATTGTATCCTGGATCCCTCGTGAGGTGGCGAACATCTGAATTAAGACGGCAAGATGGTTCAACATATTCTGGGTTGGATTTCAATAATAACAACCCGGAAGAACAACTCATATTTGAAGAGGTTCCTTGCATTGGTCCTATTGTAAGAAAAAGGCGATTCATGGGTTGTAGATCTTCCCCTGCAAGTTTCAGCAAGAGGGTAAAGATGGATCCTACATCTTCCGAAAGTGTTACGAGCATTTCCACGATTGACTGTTGCAAGAAGAAGTGTTGTCAGATGGCAGACCGGAATGAAATTACCCAATGTAGACATGTCTTTCGTATGCTCACCCAAAAGCAAAGGCATGAGTTTGTATATGCTGCACTAACTGGGTGTATTGATGGAATGGCCTCGGACACAGGTTATCAGAGTACATCCATGGTATTTAATAAGGTGGCCATCTGCTTCAAAGCTTGGTACAGTATATACGGGATCCCAAAGACCACGTTCTACCGTCGGAGGGATGAGTGGCTAGATGGAGCGCGAACCTCAGTTCATGGGAACACTGGCTTGGTCAAAACCCGCTCTCACATCATGGCAGCCATAGAGATACTCAAGGCTTTTGTGGAAGCAAATGCAGACAGGATGCCTCACAAATGCCGAACCACAAATGCAGGGGTCAGGGAAAATCTCAAGGTTTTACCTTCAATCTACACTCAATTGAAACTGTGTGAACATGTGAACAAGTGCCTCAGTTTGATGGGGCTCCAAGCAATCTGCACTGGTACCTTCAACAACATATGGAATACTCATTTTAAGGATGTGGAGATTGCAAAACACTCTAGCTTTTCTAAGTGTGACACTTGTACATCATTGAAGGCTGCAGAGGCTTGTGCAAAAACCTTGGTGGAGATCACTACCATTCAAAGGAAGATGGAGGCCCACATGATTGCACAACAAACTTGCGGTCTCAGTACTATGCACACCGCATGCTTTCTGTGTCACGCCCATCAGAGTACCTGTGCTTGATCCATGACAAGATGGATCATTCAAAGACCAGCATTCCAAAGCTCTTTGCAACACCAAAGTGCCTTGGAAATGTCATGAAACTTCCGATTTCTTGACAGGTGTGCTAACACATGGACACGGTTGTGAGTCATATGGACACTTTTCACTTCCACATTGGTCTAGCGACTCCAATTTCACTATTGGGTCGTTAGCCATGTGTTTCAGAAACCTTGAAGCCCACTCACAGACAAGTCCTATCAGTGATCTCAAAGTGAAGAAACAACACCTTCAACCTTTACATAATGCTCTCATGAACACGTCTGCACTTGAGGCTACTTGGGAATATGAGAGGCATTGTCAGCAACCTGCACAAAAAACAGATGGCCCTGTTGAGAGTTCAGGTTCAGTGGAGGGATCTAGCTCAAATAGTGTACATGTGTCCTCAACATCAAATAAGCTTCCTCGTCATTTGCTTTTACAGATGGATAATTGTGCAGGCGAGAACAAAAATAGGTAAATCATTTTACTTAAGGGTTTCTCAAGCTCATACTTACTTTTATTTTCTAGATATGTGCTAGCATACTTGTCAATGCTTGTTGCCAAAGGTGTGTTTGAAACAATCACGCTCAGTTTCCTTATGGTTGGTCACACTCATGAAGATATTGATGCGTTCTTCAGCAAGGTCTCCAACTCTACAAAAAGGACAAGTGCACTTACCTTACCGCATATGATGAATCTTTTTGAAAATTGCATCTCCAAAAAAAGTTGTGCTTTGCTTGTGACTGAGGTGCCAGACTTCAAAAAATTTCTCAAGGAGTATATAAAAGAAGGGAGTGATTCTTTAGTTGGTCACCTTGTGCCGCTACAATTCTTTTTCTCCATACGAGATGGTATACCTATTATGCAGTACAAGTTACGGCCATCAGAGCAGGAGTGGTTACCGAAAGAGGGCTTAATGCTCTTCAAAAGTGGAGAGGATGGAAAGCCACTTCTCCCAGAAGGACAACCAGACCCTATTCCATTGAGTGCCCAGCTCAAGGAACAAGAGGTTATTATTGATGGCATCAAAAAATATGTGGCATGGGTTCAAAAATCGATGCCAAAGAATTCTGATAAGGCAACTGGTTACTCAGAACTATATAAGCATGTGGTCAACTATTGGGAGACTGTTGTTCGAGAGTTGGAAGGGCCTACTGTCACAAGTACAGAATTGCAACACCCTTTCTGGCCTAAAACAAGGTGGCGAGAGGAGATTGAAATGACATCACTGAGCACAGACGACATAGAAGCCAGTAGTGATGTGGAAGTGCAAACCCCACACTTTGTTGGACAAAGGAACCAAAAACCTAAAGCATACTTTGATTGCTGCAAGGATCTTCAAAAACTAATGATGGTTCTCATTACTCCAGATGCGTCATATAATCAGCCTATTTGGATGGGTCAAATTATCGACACACCTGAAGTAATCACAAAAAATAGTATTGTTAAGGTTGCATGGTTCAAACCACAAAAAAGGCGACACGAGAAGGAGAGCGAAAGATATAATGGATGCCTAGAGAAAACATGGTCTCCCAATCAAAAAGACCCAGCATGTTTTATAAATGTTAAATCCATTCGATATGGGTGGATGTCAAGAAGCGTTGATAAAGTCACGATTAACAAAACTGCAAGGGAATGTATGTTTTCTGAAGCTTAAAGCAATTACAAAATTATAAAATATCATATATTTAATATTCATAATTATTATAAACTCTTTAATAATAGTACCAAATTGTATACTTAACTATATAAATTTAAAAAATGATATGGAAGATTGACTATATTATTATAGGATTTTATATATATATTATTACTACTACAAATTTTTAATTAATAATGTTATATTTAAATATTAATATTTTAATAACAACATCAATATTTATATAATGTACCTCTTATGCTCTTCCTTAATTGTTATATTAGGCAATATATTATATAATTTAATACATTCTACTTTTTAATGTTATTAATTTTTGTTCAATGAATGCTATAATTTATTAAAGGGTAGAATACAAAATAGAATATTCTAAAGAATATTCTCTTTTCAAACATATATTCTAAAGAATATTCCTTTAATATTAGAAAATGCTAATTAAATAGCTAAAATTGCTAATTATTAGGAAATGGGACTATAGCCATGCCCATTTTAGTTACAACTTGCATAAGTCCACGAACGAGACTCACCTTGTGAATCAGAATATGCAGACCAGCCGAGCTACATGTATCGTTTCTAGCTTGGTGTGGTTGAGACGGCTAGAGCAAGGCCTCAACCATTAGTTCTACAGACGGGAACTCAGGCAACGCCTTTGAGCTTGCAAGAAGTTTTTCGGACCAAGGAATTTGATTAACTCCTTGGAAGTGACGTACCCGGTCACAAAGGTGAGATCCTACCAACGATAAGAATAGTTTAACGCAAAGGTGAGACGTACCCCTGTAGTGTGAAAGTTTAGGTGGCACAACAGAGGGTTGCACTTGATGACACAAGCTTAACTTGCACCGGTAGGAGGTTAACGAACTCTATTTTGAATCCTGGAAGCCTCACTACATACACTCTACCTTAATTATTTGACGGAGCCCCCCACCCTTGTTTTCCTAAATGAGTAAGTGGGCTGGCAAGGAAATGCCAGCCCTTAATGAAATTGAGATGTCCTAACCTAACCCTAAACCTAACCCCTAGGGGTGTCCGTGACCATATTTAACGAAAAACCTATCTTGTAATGTCAAACTGGGGGAGAATTTTCTAAAAGGTAAGTACTAACTTCGCCTAGAGTTTCTTGAGGTACCTAGCGATAGTTGGCCAGACTAACCCTAAACACCTAAGTGCACTAAGAGGGGCTATTTCTCACTACAACTAGGGTTCATCACACATCTCGGTAAGTAATAATAATCAAACCCCAAAGTAAAGGGTTGAGTTATAGTAAAAACTATGACACACTCCCCGCCTTTGAAAATGTCAATGTCCTCGTTAATGTCTAACTCCAAGACTATATTAGGTTAGGAAAAATTAATTGAAAACTAACGCTAATCACTATATGCGGAGTCAACAAAAAGTTCACAAGTTTGATTACTCCCTTTCATTATGTGAAGCCAAGTACTTTAGAACTGTCGTTCACTAGGTGACTACCCAGCTATCGGAGGCACCACTTGCGACAAGAAGTCACTTGGAGATCTTTTGCACGTCTGTAAAGTTTGTCGCCCGACATAAACAACAAGTTAGTTAATTTCTTTAAGTTAAATGCAAGTTATAACTAAAATGGGCATGGCTATAGTCCCATTTCATAATAATTAGCAATTTTAGCTATTTAATTAGCATTTTCTAATATTAAAGGAATATTCTTTAGAATATATGTTTGAAAACAGAATATTCTTTAGAATATTCTATTTTGTATTCGACATTTAATAAATTATAGCATTCATTGAACAAAAATTAATAACATTATAAAAGTAAAAGGTATTAAATTATATAATATATATATATTTAAGATTGTATAGGCCTAATATAAAATTAAGGAAGAGCATAAGAGGTACATTATATAAATATTGATGTTTTATTAAAATATTAATATTTAAATATAACATTATTAATTAAAAATTTGTATTAGTAATAATATATATATATATACAATCCTATAATAATATAGTCAATCTTCCATATCTTTTTTAAAATTTATATAGTTAAGTAAACAATTTGGTACTATTATTAAAGAGTTTATAATAATTATGAATATTAAATATATGATATTTTATAATTTTGTAATTGCTTTAAGCTTCAGAAAATACATTCTCTTGCAGTTTTGTTAATCGTGACTTTATCAACACTTCTTGACATCCACCATATCGAATGGATTTAACATTTATAAAACATGTGGGTCTTTTTGATTGGGAGACCATGTTTTCTCTAGGCATCCATTATATCTTTCACTCTCCTTTCGTGTTGCCTTTTTTGTGGTTTGAACCATGCAACCTTAACATATACTTTTTTGTGATTACTTCAGGTGTGTCGATAATTTGACCCATCCAAATAGGCTGATTATATGACACATTGGAGTAATGAGAACCATTATTAGTTTTTGAAGATCCTTACAATAATCAAAGTATGCTTTAGGTTTTTGGTTCCTTTGTCCAACAAAGTGTGGGGTTTGCACTTCCATATCACTACTGGCTTCTATGTCGTCTATGCTCAGTGATGTCATTTCAATCTCCTCTCGCCACCTTGTTTTAGGCCAAAAAGGGTGTTGCAATTCTGTACTTGTGACAGTAGGCCCTTCCAACTCTCGAACAACAGTCTCCCAATAGTCGACCACATGCTTATATAGTTCTGAGTAACCAGTTGCCTTATCAGAATTCTTTGGCATCGATTTTTGAACCCATGCCACATATTTTTTGATGCCATCAATAATAACCTCTTGTTCCTTGAGCTATGGAATAGGGTCTGGTTGTCCTTCTGGGAGACTTTCCATCCTCTCCACTTTTGAAGAGCATTAAGCCCTCTTTCGGTAACCACTCCTGCTCTGATGGCCGTAACTTGTACTGCATAATAGTATACCACTCTTGTATGAGAAAAAGAATTGTAGCGGCACAAGGTGACCAACTAAAGAATCACTCCCTCTTTTATATACTCCTTGAGAAATTTTTTGAAGTCTGGCACCTCAGTCACAAGCAAAGCACAACTTTTTTTGGAGATGCAATTTTTAAAAAGATTCATCATATGCGGTAAGGTAAGTGCACTTGTCCTTTTTGTAGAGTTGGAGACCTTGCTGAAGAACGCATCAATATCTTCATGAGTGTGACCAATAAGGAAACTAGCGTGATTGTTCAAACACACCTTTGGCAACAAGCATTGACAAGTATGCTAGCACATATCTAGAAAATAAAAGTAAGTATGAGCTTGAGAAACCCTTAAGTAAAATGATTTACCTATTTTTGTTCTCGCCTGCACAATTATCCATCTGTAAAAGCAAATGACGAGGAAGCTTATTTATGTTGAGGACACATGTACACTATTTGAGCTAGATCCCTCCACTGAACAGAACTCTCAACAGGGCCATCTGTTTTTTGTGCAGGCTACTGACAATGCCTCTCATATTCCCAAGTAGCCTCAAGTGCAGACGTGTTCATGAGAGCATTATGTAAAGGTTGAAGGTGTTGTTTCTTCACTTTGAGATCACTGATAGGACTTGTTGTGAGTGGGCTTCAAGGTTTTGAAACACATGGCCAATGACCAATAGTGAAATTGGAGTCGCTAGACCAATGTGGAAGTGAAAAGTGTCCATATGACTCACAACCGTGTCCATGTGTTAGCACACCTGTCAATGAAATCGGAAGTTTCATGACATTTCCAAGGCACTTTGGTGTTGCAACGAGCTTTGGAATGCTGGTCTTTGAATGATCCATCTTGTCATGGATCAAGCACAGGTACTCTGATGGGCGTGACACAGAAAGCATGCGGTGTGCATAGTACTAGACCGGCAAGTTTGTTGTGCAATCATGTGGGCCTCCATCTTCTTTTGAATGGCAGTGATCTCCACCAAGGTTTTTGCACAAGCCTCTGCAGCCTTCAATGATGTACAAGTGTCACACTTGGAAAAGCTAGAGTGTTTTGCAATCTCCACATCCTTAAAATGAGTATTCCATATGTTGTTGAAGGTACCAGTGCAGATTGCTTGGAGCCCCATCAAACTGAGGCACTTGTTCACATGTTCACACAGCTTCAATTGAGTGTAGATTGAAGGCAAAACCTTGAGATTTTCCCTGACCCCTGCATTTGTGGTTCGGCATTTGTGAGGCATCCTGTCTGCATTTGCTTCCACAAAAGCCTTGAGTATCTCTATGGCTGCCATAATGTGAGAGCGGGTTTTGACCAAGCCAGTGTTCCATGTATGAGGTTCGCGCTCCATCTAGCCACTCATCCCTCCGACGGTAGAACGTGGTCTTTGGGATCCCGTATATACTGTACCAAGCTTTGAAGCAGATGGCCACCTTATTAAATACCATGGATGTACTCTGATAACCTGTGTCCGAGGCCATTCCATCAATACACCCAGTTAGTGCAGCATATACAAACTCATGCCTTTGCTTTTGGGTGAGCATACGAAAGACATGTCTACATTGGGTAATTTCATTCCGGTCTGCCATCTGACAACACTTCTTCTTGCAACAGTCAATCGTGGAAATGCTCATAACACTTTCGGAAGATGTAGGATCCATCTTTACCCTCTTGCTGAAACTTGCAGGGAAGATCTGCAACCCATGAATCCCTTTTTCTTACAATAGGACCAATGCAAGGAACCTCTTCAAATATGGTTGTTCTTCCGGTTGTTATTATTGAAATCCAACCCAGAATATGTTGAACCATCTTGCCGTCTTAATTCAGATGTTTCGCCACCTCACGAGGGATCCAGGAATGCAATGTGCCATTAGGTGAAACCTCTGTCACAACTACACCCACGAAGTCGGACCCTAGTTTCTCTTTGACACTGCTTCCATTGGATTTATAGCTGTGATGATGCCTTTCCCAACCTTAATCTCATGAAGAAAGAGAATCACCTCATCCATCACAGCAGGCAAGCCATCATCTGGTGAAACTCGTGCTACTATTTTTTGTGACTCTGCATATTCTGTGTCAGCCTTGACTTCATCCAAATTCCACAATACAGGAGAACCCTCCTCAAATTCCATTCCCAGAACCTCAACATGCTTGTAAATGGTGTTCACCCATACGTACACACAAGATCCTTGGATAATATTGTGACTTGTAAATGGTGTTCACCCATATGTACTTGGACAATATTGTGACTTGTAAATGGTGTTCACCCATATGTGTCAGCCTTGACTTCATCCAAATTCCACAATACAGGAGAACCCTCCTCAAATTCCATTCCCAGAACCTCAACATGCTTGTAAATGGTGTTCACCCATACGTACACACAAGATCCTTGGATAATATTGTGACTTGTAAATGGTGTTCACCCATATGTACTTGGACAATATTGTGACTTGTAAATGGTGTTCACCCATATGTGTCAGCCTTGACTTCATCTAAATTCCACAATACAGGAGAACCCTCCTCAAATTCCATTCCGGAACCTCAACATGCTTGTAAATGGTGTTCACCCATACGTTACACACAAGATCCTTGGACAATATTGTGACTTGTAAATGGTGTTCACCCATATGTACTTGGACAATATTGTGACTTGTAAATGGTGTTCACCATATGTACTTGGACAATATTGTGACTTGTAAATGGTGTTCACCCATAGTGTCAGCCTTGACTTCATCTAAATTCCACAATACAGGAGAACCCTCTTCAAATTCCATTCCCGGAACCTCAACATGCTTGTAACCATACGTACACACAAGATCCTTGGACAATATTGTGACTTGTAAATGGTGTTCACCCATATGTACTTGGACAATATTGTGACTTGTAAATGGTGTTCACCATATGTACTTGGACAATATTGTGACTTGTAAATGGTATTCATCCATATGTACACACAAGATCCTTGGACAATATTGTGACATGATGCATTATCATCTCGAACTGGGAATGGAACCTCAACATACTTGTAAATGGTGTTCACCCATACGTACACACAAGATCCTTGGACAATATTGTGACTTGTAAATGGTGTTCCACCCATATGTACTGGAAATATTGTGACTGACTTGTAAATGGTGTTCACCCATATGTACTTGGACAATATTGTGACTTGTAAATGGTGTTCACCCATATTGGACAATATTGTGACTTGTAAATGGTGTTCACCCATATGTACTTGGACAATATTGTGACTTGTAAATGGTGTTCACCCATATGTACACACAAGATCTTGGACAATATTGTGACATGATACATTATCATCTCGAACTTTTGTAAGGATCATGGATTATTTTTTGCCTTTCACGGGACTTGAACCCGAAACCTTTTGGTTAACACACACATGTGTTAACCAACTAGTCCGTATGATCCTGAATGCTAAACTACACCATCAACAGCAAGGCATATATTCATACGCATGTTCCAGACCAATTGTGGACCACACATTCCAGACCAGTTGTGGATCACAACATTCCAAAGTCCAGACAGTTGTGGACCATACAATCCTCAGGACCTCAGATATATAAACAGGGTTCCAGTTCCAGGTTTCTCAGAATCATTCAACACCAGTCTTCGGCATTGTGTTTCATTTTGTATTCATTTCTTTCTTGAATACAATCTTCTCCTTTCAAGGTTCCACCCTTGTTCTAAAGGTTTCGCCCTTTGCACAAGGTCGTGACAGTTTGAATGATTCTGGGTAGTGATAAGCTTCTGTTTCTGCTTATCATCGATCCCATTTTCTTTCTTTCTCTCTTTTCAATTTTCTTTTCGATTTTTTTCTTTTCTTTTTCTTTTCTAATTTTCTTCTCTTTTTCTTTTTGATTTTTCTTCTTCGACTCATCATGTTCGAGCATGCTCTTCATGAGCAAGTTGCTACCTCCAGCAGCAGCTCGAACAACTACACTGGAGAATGATCAGCTCCGACAGCGTGCAAATTCTCTAGAGCCAAAGATCAGCATGCCCGAAAAGTTCGATGGTACCCGATCGAAGTTCCGAGGTTTTCTCAATCAAGTTCGTCTATGGATCGTGATGCAGTCGAGGCGCTACAGCACAGAACCCATTAAGGTTGGATTGATCGGGTCGCTGCTTTCTGGTTCTGCTCTTTCATGGTTCTTAGCCTTGTTGGAGAACAATGATCCGATCCTTGGGAATTTTGACGAGTTTGTGGAATGGTTCACGGCGATGTTTTAGTGACGTGGATCGTGAGAGTGTTGCCATCACCAAACTCCGTCAGCTTCACCAAGGGGGTATGTCGGTAGCAGAGTACGCATCGAAGTTTCAACTTCTTGCTTGTGATGTCACATGGGGAGATCGTGCTCTCAAGGAGGTTTCCCGGTCGGGGTTGCAGGACGAGGTCAAAGACATGTTGCTGAATTTTGTGTGTTCCGAAACCCTCACCAGCATAATCGAGTTGGCAATTCGTTGTGAAACCGGTTGATCGACGGAAACAAGAACGTCGGCATCGTTCTTTCTTCTTGGTGCCGTCTTCTTCCATTTCTGCAGTCCCTATTCCCTCATCTGTTGATTCATCATCTTCCTCAGTAGAACCATCCCCGATGGAATTAGGGCGATCACGCCGAGGCAAGCTTTTGCCAACCGAACATCAGAAGCGGATTCAGTACAAGCTTTGTTTGTATTGTGGGGACTCGTACCACAAGTTGGAGAATTATCATCGACGTCCAAAACAAGCTCGTGAAGTGGCCCTTGCTGTGCTGCGGGAAACGAGAAGATCTAGCCCGAATAGGAGCCGTTCGGCTGGATTGCCGTGGAACAATTCATGTTCCTCAAGGCTCTTCACTCATAACATCTTCCCTTCCTCATCTTGGATCCATTCCATCCACGAAGGTGTACAAGCTTTCCATGTTCCGGTGCAGCTGAAGACACCAGAGGTGGAGTTCTCTGGTAAAGCTTTGGTGGAGAACGCAAATTTCATCGACAAGAATTTTGTTGTCAAGCACGGGATCTGTCTACATCCTTTGAAGACTCCTGGTTCTGTACGGGTCGTTGATGGACGAGATATCAAATCTGGAGCGGTAATAAATGACACGGAGTTCGTTGAGGTCGTTGCTTGCGGTGCTGTGCAACATCTTCTTCAGTGTTGTTTATATTCCAGACTCTATGATTATCCTTGGTTTGCCGTGGATCGAGTTGGTGGATCCTGGTTGGAGAGAACGTTTCATGAACAGTTTCCCAGCTGTTTCAACTCCAGCCACACTCTTTGATTCCGATCCTGTTTCCAGTTCCTCCTCCACTTCGAGTCTCGCATATCACCTTAAAGCAGTTCAAGAAAGACAGCTGACATGACCCAGCATCCATGTTCGCGATCAAAGTCTATCCTGCTTTGCTAAGGATGTTTCTGTTCCTCCTGCCTTACCAAAGCAGTATGCCGATTTCGTAGACGTCTTCGACAAAAAGAAAGCTTCTGCCTTGCCACCGCACGTGAGTACGACTGTCCTATCGATCTCGTTGAGGGTAAGCAGCCGTCCTCCGGTCCCATTTACGGTCTCTCACCAATAGAGTTGGAGACATTGAGGAAATACATTGAGGAGAATCTTGTCACAGGATTTATCCGTCATTCGCGATCACTGGCTAGTGCTCCAGTATTCTTTGTTTCCAAGAAGGATGGAAGTTCCGGCTCGTGGTGGACTACCGAGATCTGAATAAGGTCACCATTCCAAACAAGTATCCTCTCCCGCTCGTCTCCGACATGCTCGAACGTCTTTCTGGTGCCCGGTACTTTCACAAAGATCGATTTAAGAGGAGCGTACAATCTCATCTGAATTCGAGAAGGGGACGAGTGGAAAACAGCTTTTCGTACACGCTACGGACATTTCGAGTATATAATAATGCCGTTCGGCCTGACAAATGCACCTGCTGTGTTCCAACACATGACTAACGATATTTTCGAGACTTCTTGGATTTGTTTTTCATCATGTACCTAGACGACATTCTTATTTTCCAAGACTCGAGAAGAACACGAACGGTGTCGAAGGAAAATCATTCGGGGACTCGTATGTTCGGGACTTGATGACTTTAGTGATAGCGCATCGTAGTAGTCCCTGCTAATGATCACACACACGAATAAAAGAATAGAAAAGAAAGGGAAAACATGAGATGAAACTCATGACACGAAAGATACATTAACTAATTTTTATATTTCATCATAAGAGCACACACAAAATAATGTCATCACACCTATTTACAAAGTAAGAAAAAAAAGAAGAAACTAGAGACTCTTCTCTATATCTATATGTGTCCTCTCTCTCCTCTCTCTCCTGAAACCCTTGAGCCTTGGTTCTTATATACCCAAAATAATATAAAAAATGCATGTAGGGTAGGGTAGGGATGTAAGAGAGGGTGTAAGATGGGGGTTACATAAGAATAATGGTAGGGGTTATGGAAGAAGGGGCTTGACCCATAAATGATGGGGGTTATGGAAGAAGGTGGGCTTGACTCATAAATGATGGGGGTTATGGAAGAGGGTGACTTGACTTTGACTTGGAAAGGTGATTAGGAAGGTACATGGAAGAAGACAAAGAAATGTGCATGGTCAAAGCAGGCACTAATCATGTGGATTAACATAATAATGTTGACTAGTTTGACCATGCAAGAAAAGACAAAGAAGGTGAATAGTAAAGTGAATGTAGACGTATAATACGAGTAGAAGACTGGTATAATACGAGTAGAAGACTAGTCCACTACATGCATACCAGGGGCTACCAAGGTGACGGTCCAAATTTTCCCGTGACAACGGCATGTACGGTTAGTCTTGGAGAGGCTCCGGAAGACCATTTGTTTGCCAAGTGGAGAAGTGCTCTTTCAGTCAACAGTCTGCGAGTTCCTGGGGTACATCATTTCAGCTGAAGGTGTTCACATGGATCCTGCAAAAGTCCGGACTGTATTGGAGTGGGAGAGAGACCGTCAAATGTTCGTGATGTTTGATGTTTCCTCGGGTTTGCGAACTTCTATCGACGTTTCATTCGGGATTTCTCCAAGATTGCATTGCCATTGACGAAGTTGACTGGCAAGGATGTTCCATTTGTCTGGTCCTTTGAGGCTGAGGAGGCGTTCGAGTTCCTAAAGAAGGCGTTCACCTCGGCACCTGTTCTTATCCATCTTGACCCTGCAAAGCCATATTTCGTGGAAGCTGATGCCTCTGACTTCGCCATTGGTGGAGTGTTGTCCCGGAAGGTCCAGATCATCTTCTCCATCCCATTGCTTTCCATTCCCGCAAGTTCACTGCACCTGAGATCAACTACGATGTTTACAACAAGGAGCTGCTGGCGATCGTCAATGCCTTTGAGGAGTGGTGCAGATTCCTTAAAGGTTCCCGCATGTGGTTAAGGTGTATTGTGATCACAAGAACCTCCAGTACTGGCAACAGCACGAGTTCTCAATCGACGTCAGGCGTGATGGGCACAATCTTTGTCCCGGTTCTGATACGTGTGATTTTTCATCCCGGTCGTCTAAATGGCAAGCAGATGCCTTATCTCGTCGCAGTTACCTAGCTCCAGTACTAGGTGAAATCGATTTGATCAACAAGAACAAGTCAACCTGAGCTTCGATAATTGTTGGTAAATGCGCTTTCCCGTTCTTCTGCTCCAGTTGACACTTCTTTTGGATCTAATCCGAGAAAATCTCCCTCAAGACGAGTTTGCTCGTGATGTCCTTGCACATGTTCGACAAGTTCAGCCATTGTCTTCAGGGTCACAACTACGAGATTATGCTGCTTTCCATTTTCATAATGGGTTGCTGTACCACCACATCCAAATCTATGTTCCGGACGGAGAACTGAGGTTGCGAGCTGTCCAACACTGCCATGACAACACAGCTACAGGACATTTTGGCATTCGAAAGACGATCGAGCTGGTACAACGGGTGTTCTGGTGGCCTCGGCTTCGCATGTATGTTGAGAGATTTGTGCGATCTTGTGACACGTGCCAGCGTACAAAGCTTCCTCGTCATTGACTGGTTGGACTACTACAGCCTCTTCCTTTGCTCAGCGGCCATGGTCATCCATCACCATGGATTTCCTCACGGATTTACCGCCTTCTAGAGGGTTTGATGCTGTCCTAGTCATTGTTGATCGGTTCTCTAAGATGGCGCACTTTGTTCCTTGCAACAAGACATGTTCGGGTCCTGATGCTGCAGATCTGGTGTACCGAGAGGTGTTCTGTCTTCATGGTCTTCCTAATGAACTTGTCACTGATCGAGGTCCCAGTTTACTTTGGCATTTTGGCGGAGATTCCTAGATTGGCTACGTATCACCGGGAAGCTGTCTACTGCACATCATCCTGAAACAGATGGACAATCGGAGCTCATGATTCAGACTCTGGAACAATATCTCACTCATCCATAGGTGTGTCGCCATTTTTTGCGTTCTCTAGTGTTCATCCTTGCTGGTCCTACAGCTTGCCCGTGGTTCCTGGCCTCACCACTGCTGCGATGATCGTGTTGAGCATCTCCGACAGGTCCATGAAGAAGTGCAACATCATCTTCAACGTGCTCGAGATTTGCAACGACAAGCTGCTGATCGTTCCCGTTCCTCTCCTCCAGCATTCACAATTGGTGACCAAGTGTGGCTCCTCCGGCGTCATTGGCCAACCACACGTCCTTGTAACAAGCTGGACTATCAACGCTTGGGGCCATTTTGCATCATTGAAAAACTCTCTGATGTGACGTTTTCGTCTCGAGCTTCTGCCAACCATCCGAATCCATCCCGTGTTCCATGTTTCTTTGTTGGAGCCTTATCATGCTCCTTCTGAACCTGGCCAACTTCTTCCACCACCTCCTCCAGTTACAGTTGCTGGTGAACCTGAGTTCGAGGTTGCTGCAATTCTTGACTCCAAACTTGTTTGTGGTCAGCTTCACTATTTCGTGGACTGGATCGGTTATCCACCTGGCGAACGCAGTTGCTGGTGAACCTGAGTTCGAGGTTGCTGCAATTCTTGACCAAACTTGTTCGTGGTCAGCTTCAATTTCGTGGACTGGATCGGTTATCCACCTGGCGAACGCAGTTGCTGGTGAACCTGAGTTCGAGGTTGCTGCAATTCTTGACTCTAAACTTGTTCGTGGTCAGCTTCACTATTTCGTGGACTGGATCGGTTATCCACCTGGCGAACGCAGTTGCTGGTGAACCTGAGTTCGAGGTTGCTGCAATTCTTGACTCTAAACTTGTTCGTGGTCAGCTTCAATATTTCGTGGATTGGATCGGTTATCCACCTGGCGAACGCAGTTGCTGGTGAACCTGAGTTCGAGGTTGCTGCAATTCTTGACTCTAAACTTGTTCGTGGTCAGCTTCACTATTTCGTGGACTGGATCGGTTATCCACCTGGCGAATGCACTTGGGAGCTTACTGCTCATCTTGTTCATGCTCCTGATCTTGTTGCCGAGTTCCATCAACGATATCCTGCAAAACCTGGACCAGTGACGCGGTGGCGAACGCACTTGGGAGCCTACTGCTCATCTTGTTCATGCTCCTGATCTTGTTGCCGAGTTCCATCAACGATATCATGCTCCTGATCTTGTTGCGAGTTCCATCAACGATAACGATATCATGCTCCTGATCTTGTTTCCGAGTTCCATCAACGATAACGATATCATGCTCCTGATCTTGTTGCCGAGTTCCATCAACGATAACGATATCGTGCTCCTGATCTTGTTGCCGAGTTCCATCAACGATATCCTGCAAAACCTGGACAGTGACGCGCGGTGCTCATCATCGAAGGGGGAGATAGTGTAAGGATCATGAGTTATTTTTTGCCTTTCACGAGACTTAAACTCGAGACCTTTTGGCTAACACACACATGTGTTAACCAACTGGTCCGTATGATCCTAGATGCTGAACTACACCATCAACAGCAAGGCGTATATTCATACGCATGTTCCAGACCAATTGTGGACCACACATTCCAGACCAGTTGTGGATCACACATTCCAGACCAGTTGTGAACCATACAATTCTCAGGACCTCAGATATATAAACAGGGTTCCAGTTCAAGGTTTCTCAAAATCATTCAACACCAGTCTTCGGCCTTGTGTTTCATTTTGTATTCATTTCTTTCTTGAATACAATCTCCTCCTTTCAAGGTTCCACCCTTGTTCTAAAGGTTTCGCCCTTTGCACAAGGTCGTGACAACTTTCACAGTTCCAGTACCAACTATCTCGTTGTTCCGAAGAAGACATACTTTATCTTGAGTATTAAACATATTGTCATGTACATAAATAATTATCTTATTTATGATATTTGTTTATGCAATATTTCTAAGAAATCTGAACTGCGGTTGCTTAATAATATGCATGTGCAATAATACATAATTATGTGTAGGGATAATATATCATGCTTGATTAATACAACTGATGGGCGAGATTAATCCCGCCCACAACTGCCTTTGACGAGGAACGGTGGGCGAGATTAATCCCGCTGCTGACTCTACCTTCGGAGAGAGTCGGCAGGATTAATCTTCGGGAGTTGGAAGAGTGTGCCGAGAACATTAGATCGGGGATTCCATATGTTAATTCGGATCGTAAAAGAAAATCATCAGTCGTTTTGTCAGCTGCACCTGTGGCATCCCATGCTGCAATAAGCCACAAGGAAATGATGTTGGATGATAGGATTTATAAGTGTAGGGTTAAGTATTGCAGCATCAACCCAAACTTCAATTACATGCCATTTAACCAGGAACGTGTA
This sequence comes from Selaginella tamariscina, assembly GCA_003024785.1. Taxonomy (NCBI): domain Eukaryota; kingdom Viridiplantae; phylum Streptophyta; class Lycopodiopsida; order Selaginellales; family Selaginellaceae; genus Selaginella; species Selaginella tamariscina. Next base: position 18,567 of record PUQB01000518.1, read on the forward strand.
GCTGAGCTCATGGAGAAGATGAAGAACGACAATTCTTACACCGTTCCACATAATGCTGTTTTGTGCCCATAATACGAAAGAAAGAAAGGCGCTGACAAAGTGTGGTCAAAACACCAGAACAAATCACGAAGATTGAAACAAAGAATAGAAAATTAATCAAATACTACATCATTAATGACCAGCACACAATAACGGCAGCCCAACGACTTTTCGATAAACATAACAAAGGAACGATGGCAACAAAACTTTCTGAGCATACCCGTGAGAAGCTGACAAAAAGATCGGCATTTTTAGCTAAGCCGAATCTCACAATCGAGCAGTACCATAAGTTATCGATGGAATGGGATGCTGCCAACACCAACCACTACAACATCAAAATATGGGAGAAATTCAAACACACGCGAGCCGTGTGGGAATCTCTTCAGCGACCACAAAGAGCTACTGCAGGGAATACACAATGTGCGATGTACTGGGTAAGCAAATTGTCTGGGCGGGATTTATCTTGCCGGTATAATAATCTGTCTCTCTTTTTTAGAGAGTTAAAGAAATTGTAACAGTTGATTTTGCCCAGGTGGGCAAGAAGGAAATATCCTTTTTAATAATGTTGATTTCTTGTCTCAAGGATAGGATCTTTGCCAAATGGTTGGGGATTATGGAATCCTTTTCAAAAGGAACACTAAAGAAGAAGCAGACAAGTGAAGGGGAGCCCTCAGAGAAGTCTACAAAGAAACCCAGTAAGACGCCGAAGGCTAAGTTTGTTTAATCTACAAAGGATGCAGACAACGATTTTAAGCTCATATGGTTGAAGCCTTTAAATGGAACAACGATGGAGGAGATGGAAGTCTTGGCTGATTTGGTGATTAATGGCAAACTACAGATTAACAACAACAGCCCACCTCCTTTTCATGTCAAGGCAATGGAGTTGAAGACGGTCAGGCACTTCAAGGAGTGGTTGGGAATACACTGCACAAACTAGGTTGGACCTCAGCCTCAACATATGAAGAGGTCAGCAAATATTTGCATGTGACAAATGATGATATGCTTGTCGAATGGGTGAATCAATCGGAAGATCTAGGCAAGAATCTATTGCACGCCAACGCAAAAAGGAGAACATTGCGATGACGCCTTCTCTTATGTCAATCCTTCAGCAGCGGAGAACCGAGTTGAACCTTATAAAGGAGAATGCTACGAATCACGACAAGCCCTATAGATGTTTGTTGTTGGATTCGGAGACTTTATGGGTAATATCACTGCTTGTAGGAAACCATTTCAATTGTTCGTGATGGATCGGCGGGTGTCAAAAATCCTTCGACCGATAGGACACTAGAGGATTTGGTGGAGAAACTTAGCCGTGCAAGCATGTACAAAGAAGGTATTTATTATTGAATTCATGCTTGCACTCTTCACTAATACTTACGTTTTCAGGTATTTATTTCTTGATTCTTGCTCATGTCATCGATACTTTTGCCTTCGCCTTCACCAAGAAGAATAGACATCGTTGGACATGATTTATTATATATGATGCTAATCCCAAGTGCATTGATACGGTTGTTCACTTGGTTGTTAGGAATGTGCCAAACAATTTCAAACTTCCAAATGACTGGCCAGGCATCTGTTTGCACTCCAACGGGCCTGAACCTCCATCCGATACATCGATAGCTGAGAGGGACATATTCGGCAATGTACGTTATCTAAACATCACAAGTCAAGCGGCACGGAGCATCATCAACTTGATCAGGGGTCCTCACAGTGATGCATGGGTTTTTTACTACTGCACTAGGGGTCTGTCTTGAAGGAGTGTTACCTTCGGGATACATGTGTGTTTGCTGTTGAAAAGGATAAGACCATGGTTGAGGACTTGAACAAGTGGATAGAGAGGTTCTTAACTGACTACCCCAACAAACCCATATAGGAGTATTTGGGAAAGTTCCTTCTGGAGAAGTGCAATAGCTCTGAAGACAAATCTGGTTCAATGTCGGAGTCTAAGAACGATCTTCAATTAGATATTAGACCAGAAGTTATCTCGAGGAGCACAGAGCATTCGCATACTTCATTACCCATGGAAATATCAACAGAAGATACGGAAGATCATGAACGATCTACCAAGCAACTTAGACCTTCTTCGCCTCACTCAGAAGGTAATAGCGAAAAAGAATTGTTAATGAGTTCTTAAAGTGACGAATAGTTGTAAATGAGTGTAACATAAATGCACGTTGTAACTAAAATGGGCATGATACGTGAAAATGAGAATATAATAATAAATTGTTAATTAATACTTAAGTTTTAATATTAATTAAATATTTAATTAATATGTAATTAAGCCTTAAAGTATTAATTAATTAATAAATTAATCCTTCAATAACCTTACTTAGTAAGAAATATTCCTAAAATATCTTAGAATATTCATATTATTCTTCGTTCTAAAAATAGTTTACAATAATTAAAAAATATTATCAAACATAATTACAAATGAAATCATTTCCTTATCAACATGTTAATTTTTTTATAAATACTTTCTTCTTAACCATACAGAGAAATCTCCTCATTTTGTCTAAATCATCATTCTCTGGATTAATCGAATCATTTTAATCAATATCTTAATGTTATTGCCACCCCCTAACACTCTCATGAATGCAGTTAGGAGTTGCCATCCTTATTAATACATAAAATGTGATAAGACGAGGTCTGCATAAAGGCTCATCTAAAAAATGACATTTCTTAAGAATAATATTTTAAAGCGCCTGGTTGCTATCCTTCATTTTATAAAACTCAAAATCACGAGAAAGAAAAGCGTTAGGAAATGTTTAATATGGTGGATATTGCTCACAAAAGTTTTTGAGATTCTTCTTTCTGAGGCACGTATCCAAGTAGTTCACTAGCTCATCCATAGTATTGGTATCAGAATATGGAGTGATTGGATGAATACAAACAATGTTTTGGTTAAGCATAGCCTTCTGAGGAGAGTCATCTACCACTAAGATATGTGCGTTCTTCATTATCCTTAATTGATTGATCTCCCTATGAAGCCCAATTAATCTTTCATTCTTGAAGAAGTATGGCTTATTTTCCTTTCTTATATTGTGAAATTCGAGAGGTTTATAACATATTCGCTGATCAAAACTCCAATCTTTACGAATCACCTCTTTTGCAACACTACAATATTTCTTAAGCAAATTCAGCAGCGGTGTCAAGTTGTGAATCTACATGCATGACCAAATCCCCACAAGTGCACCCATCTCCTTAAGCTTTTGAAAGAGACGATTCAACCCTAGACGAAAAATAATATCATATCGAAATTTACTATGACAAGGAATGAAATCTCCTTGTTTGATTTCTTTTTTTCTATCCTCGGGCCTTTGTCGATGAAGCAGAACACCATTGACATCCAACAACACAATATGGCCATGGGTAACATGGGGTAGCGTTGCCTCTTGAATGCTTTGCAACTCACTTGTTTGCTCCCTTTCACATTTATCTGTTGACACTATATCGTTGCCTATTACCAGTTGGGAGGGAACTTTCCCAAATACTCCTGTATGGGTTTGTTGGGGTAGTCAGTTGAGAACCTCTCTATCCACTTGTTCAGGTCCTCAACCATGGTCTTATCCTTTTCAACGGCAAACACACATGTATCCCGAAGGTAACACTCCTTCAAGACGGACCCCTAGTGCAGTAGTCAAAAACCCATACATCACTGTGAAGACGCCTGATCAAGTTGATGATGCTCCGTGCCGCTTGACTTGTAATGTTTGAATAACGTACATTGCTGAATACATCCCTCTCAGCTATTGGTGTATCGGATGGAGGTTCAGGCCCGTTGGAGTGCAAACAGATGCCTAGCTAGTCATTTGGAAGTTTGAAATTGTTTGGCGCATTCCTAACAACCAAGTGAACAACCGTATCAATGCACTTAGGATCATCATCATTCATATAAAATCCTGTCCAATGATGTCTATTTTTCTTGGCGAAGGCGAAGGCAAAAGTATCGGTGACATGAGCAAGAATAAATACTTAAAAACATAGGTATTAGTGAAGAGTGCAAGCATGAATTCAATAATAAATACCTTCTTTGTACATGCTTGCACGGCTAAGTTTCTCCACCAAATCCTTTAGTGTCCTATCGGTCGAAGGATTTTTTGACACCCGCCGATCCATCACGAACAATTGAAATGGTTTCCTACAAGCAGTGATGTTACCCCATAAAGTCTCCGAATCCAACAACAAACATCTATAGGGCTTGTCATGATTCGTAGCATTCTCCTTTATAAGGTTCAACTCGGTTCTCCGCTGCTGAAGGATTAACATAAGAGAAGGCGTCATCGCAATGTTCTCCTTTTGGCGTTGGCGTGCAATAGATTCTTGCCTAGATCTTCCGATTGATTCACCCATTCGACAAGCATATCATCGTTTGTCACATGCAAATATTTGCTGACCTCTTCATATGTTGAGGCCGAGATCCAACTTAGTTTATGGCAGTGTATTCCCAACCACTCCTTGAAGTGCCTGACCGTCTTCAACTCCATTGCCTTGACATGAAAAGGAGAGGTGGGGCTGCTGTTGTTAATCTGTAGTTTGCCATTAATTACCAAATCAGCCAAGACTTCCATCTCCTCCATCGTTGTTCCATTTAAAGGTTTCAACCATGTGAGCTTGAAATCGTTGTTTACATCCTTTGTAGATTAAACAGATTTAACCTTCACGTCTTACTGGGTTTCTTTGCAGACTTCTCTGAGGGCTCCCCTTCACTTATATGCTTCTTCTTTGGTGTTCCTTTTGAAAAGGATTCCATAATCCCAACCATTTGGCAAAGATCCTATCCTCGAGACAAGAAATCAACATTATCAAAAAGGATGTTTCCTTCCGCCCACCTAGGCAAAATCAACTACTACAATTTCTTTAACTCTCTAAAAAAAAGAGACAGATTATTATACCGGCGAGATAAATCCCGCCCAGACAATTTGCTTACCCGGTACATTGCACATTATGTATTCCCTACAGTAGCTCTTTGTGGTCGCTGAAGAGATTCCCACACGACTCACATGTGTTTGAATTTCTCCCATATTTTGATGTTGTAGTGGTTGGTGTTGGTAGCATCCCATTCCGCCGATAACTTATGATATTGCTCAATTGTGAGATTCGGCTTAGCTAAAAAATGCCGATCTTTTTGTCAGCTTCTCACGGGTATGCTCGAAAAGTTTTGTTGTCATCGTTCCTTTGTTGTGTTTATCGAGAAGTTGTTGGGCTGCCGTTATTGTGTACTAGCCACTATTGATGTAGTTGATTTTCTATTCTTCGTCTGAATCTTCGTGATTTGTTCTAGTGTTGTGACCCACACTTTGTAGTGCCTTTTTTTCTTTTGTAGTATGGGCACAAAACAACATTATGTGGAACGGTGTAAAAATTGTCGTCCTTCATCTTCTCCATGAGCTCAACTACACGTTCCTAGTTAAGTGGCCTGTAATTGAAGTTTGGGTTGATGCTGCAATACTTAACCCTACACTCATAAATCCTATCATCCAACATCATTTCCTTGTGGCTTATTGCAGCATGGGATGCCACAGGTGCAGTTGACAAAACGACTGATGATTTTCTTCTACGATCCAAATCAACATGTGTGATCCCCGACTGTAGCTGTTTTAATGTTCTCGGCACATTCTTCCAGTTTTCGAAGATTCTTAGGCAAATTGAACATGATCTGTAAAGAACCTAGGACCTCTCAATCTCCCTAATGATGTTGTTGTGTTCTTCTTCAATGTGAAGAGGGACAATTGCTCCACTTGTGGATGTTCTATATTATGAAGCAATCTCTGATGAGAATACACCTACTCGATGAGTCTAAAGATCTTCGAAGTACACATCTAATTGGATCCCCTCCATAGATGGGCTTTCGTTGAGTTGAAGAAGGACTCCACGGTCAACATCATTAGTGAACATGTGAACATCATTATCCACAAGTTGACAAGACCACCCGAGATTAATGTTGTAACTGGCAACCTCTGGATCCGAGAATGTGACATTGGATGGAATAAGGCATATGTGTCAAGCATCATCCAATCTGGGTTCGCAGACTGCTTTCGGGTACTTAACTAGTAAATCTACTTTCCATTGTTTTTGCTTGTCCATGCGATGTGACAGAGGTTAGTTTGACAGCAACCATGGTTGCTCCAATGCACTTCCCGTTTAGTTTGAAATATGGCCAAATTGATTCCAAAATTCCCCTACCCATCTCTTCTCCTGCTCTCGTCTTCAATGTCACCTCAATTTCACATCTGAATACCAAAAAAATTAGTTCTTCAAGCACATATCCGAGTATAACAGATTTTATTTTAATTCTTACCCAGAATTTGACGACGACTCCATACTAATGACTAAATCTCCTTATTTGATCAAATCGTCCTTCTGCAAAATAATACACTATGAATACAATTCATAAAAAACGCACACACACTTGTATAAACCCGAAGAAACAAAATTAATACATAAGATAAATTCACATAAACCCCTCTTTGTCTCAGAGAGAAGTGGATGGGATTAACTGTCCAAAGCTCACATTTGTGATAGTGCAAAAGACAGATAACATTTGGTTTTAGAACCATCACAAATATGAGCTTTGGACAGTTTCACATAGTTTATTGGTTTTTACTCAAAATATTATGATAAGATGATAAAAGTAAATAAAATGAGATATGCAACTTATATATACTAATACACATATATATTCACATGGAAGGTGGGGCGGGATTAATCTCGCCACCCTTCTATGCTTCCTGAAAGGGTGGGCGGGATTAATCTCGCCACCTTTCTGGAGCCCCTGAATGGGTGTTGTCAAGCCACGATCCAGGAAATAGGAAGAGAGCAGGATTCCAAGGACATGAAGGCTTAACTCAGGAACAGGACCGAGAGCAGGACAGGAACCAGGAATAGGAACAGGACGGATCTAGGAGCAAGACAGGATCAGGATAGGATCCGGGAGCAAGACAGGAAAGCACAGAATAGGATCCGGGAGCAAAACAGGAACAGGACAGGATCACGGAGCAGGACAGGATCCAGGAACAGGACAGGAAATAGGAGCAAGACAGGAACAGGACAGGAAACAAGACAAGACAAGATTGATCGTAGTAAGACTGGTGTTGATAGTAACTGATTGTACAACAATTAGGTCGGAGCTTTTATGCTCCCAACTCCAAGAGCTAATCTAGGCATGCATGCAAAAGTGGTTGCATGCATGCAAAAGTGATTGCATGCATGCAGAGGCTAAGATGAGTCCACATGTCCCTTATCCTCTAGGCATATCCTGTGGCATATCCTGTAGAATATCCTGTAGGAATATCCTGCAACCGAATCCTGTGTCCGGAATCCTGGTAGGAAAATCCTGCAACCCATATCCTGTATCCGGAATCCTGTAGGAAAGTCCTGCAACCCATGTCCTGTATCTGGAATCCTGTATTCTGTATCGGGTCGTGACAGCACCTCCTCCCTAAAGACGAGTTCCACGAGTCTTGGGACCTGGTTTAGCAGGATAATGCCGATGGAAGGCAGCAACTTTGGAAGAAGCATGGAGTAAGTTGGATGCAGGTTCCCAAGTGCGATCAGTAGGCAGGTACCCTTTTCAATCCACCAAGTATTGGAGTTGGTGACGATGAAGACGAGAGTCAAGGATGGCTGCGACTTCGTACTCAGGTTCCGTGTCAATGACCACAGGGGGGGAGGAGAAGAAACACGACCGGGAAGAAAAGAAGGATGATACGGCTCCAACAAAGAGGTGTGAAACAGGATGAAGTTTCACCGTGGATGGTAACTCGAGTCGGAAAGCTACAGGATTTACCTCCGCCACGATCCTATAAGGGCCCAATTGTTGAAAATCCAACTTAGAAGAAGGCCTGTTGGTGCAATGTGTCGACGAAGAAGCCACACGAGATCACCAATCTTGTATGCAGGTGCCGGCTGACGGTGAGCATCAGCATGATGCTTGTATCGTTCCTGTGCCTGTTGAAGATGAACCTGGAGATCATCCTGTACCTGCCGAAGATGCTGAAGACGATCCTGTACTGCAGGAGCGGAAGAAGGAGAAGCGGGAGGAGCAAAGTCAAAACGTGGATGGTGGCCTGTAAGAGCAAAGAAGGGTGTTTGTCCTGTAGATGCGTGGATGGAGTTGTTGTAGGCAAACTCCGCCATTGGAAGGAGGTCCAACCAGTTGTTGCTGGTAACTGATGAAGCAACGAAGATACTGTTCTAAGGTCTGAATTGTGCGTTCGGACTGCCCATCGGTTTGTGGGTGATATCCTGAAGAAAGATCCGCTTTGACCTGTAGACTCCGAAGAAGCTCTCGCCAAAACTTGGACATGAATTGTGGACCTCGATCGGAAACAATGCTCTCAGGAAGACCATGATGTCGGAACACCTCGCGGATCACCAACTCGGCAGTTGTCTGACCTGTAGCTGTCTTGTTGCAGGGTAGGAAATGAGCCTGCTTGGTGAAACGGTCAACAACCACAAGAACTGCATCAAATCCACGAGAAGGAGGAAGATCTGTGAGGAAATCCATAGAAATGGATCTCCAAGGAGCAGACGGAACGGGAAGAGGACGAAGAAGACCAGAGGGTGCATGATGAGGCATCTTCGACCTGCTACAAGTGTCACAACTCCGTACAAACCTCTCCACGAAACCTCGTAACCCGGCCACCAATAGTTGCGAGTCACCAACTCCACTGTCTTGGCCACACCAAAATGTCCTGTAGCTGGGGTATCATGACAATCCTGTACCACGCGAGTCCTGGAAATACCAACAGGAACGTACAGGAGACCTTCCCGGTACAGGAGTCCATCCTGTATGGTGAACAGGTTGTAGTCAGGACGGGAACTGGAGGAAGAGGAACTTGCAACGTCAGGATGAATGTGTGAGAACACATTCTTTGCCAAGTCGTCTGTAGCCAACTGCGAACGGACGTCCTGTAGGAGTGTTGAATTTGCTGGAGCCTGATGAACCTGCAATGCCGCAAGCCGGAAACGATCAGGACCCAACAACACTTGCCTTTGACCGTCAAATGCAGGATCGCCCGGGCTTGGTGCAAGGTAAGAGCGCCTAGACAATGCGTCCGCCTTGCCATTCGAAAGCCGGGCCTGTAAGACGTGACGAAGTCAAAACGTGATAGGAACTCTGCCCACCTAGCCTGTCGCCGACTGAGGACCCGAGCCGTTTGAAAGTACTCCAGGTTCTTGTGATCCGTAAGAACTTGTACAGGATGTGCAGCACCTTCCAGGAAATGCCGCCATCCTCAAACGAATCCACAATGGCCTTGAGTTCCTTGTCATGAATCTCGTAGTTGATCTCCGCCGACAGGAACTTACGAGAGTGAAAGCTACAGGATGAAGCAACTTGTCCTCTCCAACTTGCGATAGGACGGATCCTACTGCAAAATCCGAGGCATCTGCTTCAATGAAGAAAGGATGAGAAGGGTCAGGATGTGCTAAAATCGGAGCTGTCGTGAAAACGTCCTTGAGTGTTGTGAACGCGTGTTCCGCCTTGTCGGACCAAGAGAAAAGTCCTGTGCGCTTGGTGAGTTCTGTGAGTGGAAGTACACGCTTGGAGAAGTCCTGTATGAACCGCCTGTAGAAGTTTGCAAAGCCAAGGAAACATTGTACATCTCGTACCGACTTGGGCCTCTCCCACTCCACGATGGTCTTCACCTTGTGCATGTCCATGGAAACGCCAGCAGGAGAGACGATGTAGCCCAAGAACTCCACCGAATCCCTATCGAAAAAACACTTCTCCAACTTCGCGTACAGGCCATGCTCGCGAAGCCGCTCTAAAACTAGTCGTACATGCTTGTCATGTGCCGCCTGGTCCTTGGAGAAAATCAAGATGTCGTCGAGGTAGATCACCACAAACTGGTCCAAGAAGTCACGGAAAATGTCGTTCACCATGTGTTGGAATACAGCTGGGGCATTGGTAAGGCCGAAAGGCATTACCGTGTACTCAAAATGTCCATACCTTGTACGAAAGGCAGTCTTCCACTCATCGCCGGGACGAATCCGTACAAGGTTGTAGGCTCCTCGTAAGTCGATCTTCGTGAACACCTTTGCCCTCGCAGCCGATCGAGAAGTTCCGGGATCAATGGCAACGGGTACCGATTCCGAATGGTGACTTGATTCAAACCCCTGTAGTCCACCACCAAACGTAAACTCCCATCCTTCTTCTTGACAAAGAAGATAGGAGCTCCTGCAGGGGACTTTGAGTGACGAATGAAGCCGGATGCCTAAGTTGTCCTCGATGTACTGACGAAGAACCTCCAACTCTGTGGGTGACAATGCATAGATCGGTCCGAATGGTGGAGTCTTTCCTTCCGCAAGATCAATAGGACAGTCGTAGGACCTGTGAACAGGAAGAACTGCAGCCTTGTGCTTGTCAAAAACGTCCTTAAAGTCGTGGTACTTGGATGGTAGGGAAGAAGGAGGAGAAGGAGAAGGAGAAGGAGAAAAAACAGGGGAGTCGGATACAGGAAAGGTAGAAGAGGACGTAGGAGTTACTTGAAAGGCAAAAAGGTGGAAGGGCAGGATCAGTGGCGAGTTCATGCATGGTAGTGGTAAGAACTCGGAGAGGAGAAGGAGGGAGCTGTGACTGAAAAAGAGGAAGGATCTTGGGGGATGGAACAGAAGCAGGGTAACAGAAAGAAGCAGGATTGGAAAAAACCTGTGTGGTGTTGATGAGTGTACAGGATTGGAAGAATCCTGTACAGGAGTCCGTGGTTGCGCAAGAGTGGAAGAAGCCTGCGAATGTGCTGACGAATCAACAGGAGGTGGATCCTGTTGAGGAGGAACCTTCGACACTGATACAGGATTGGAAGAACCCTGTACAGGACACCGCAAACTTACAGGAGTGGGAGAGCCTGCGGATGTGCTGAGGAACTGATGAGGTGAATCCTGTCGAGGAGGAGTCTTCAACACTGGTACAGGAACAGGCACGGTCAATCCTGTAGCTTGTACTGCCTCAGATACTAAGGATGTATCCTGCACACAGGAAGGTACAGGATTGATCCTAGCAGTTGGAGAGGAAAACGTGAGCGTCCTAGACCTCCAGTCGATCTGCGGATTTGCAACAACGAACCATGGCATGCCCAAAATGATGGGAGTCGACCGAGTCTTGATCAAGTTGAAGGAAATTGAACAGTTGAATGTGCCATACCTGCAGGAGAGAGGTTCGGTAGCATGGGTAACTGCACCAGAAGCAATTAGACGCCCATCGGCCACCTCTACAGGAACTGCACGCTTCAACTTCACCACCGAAATGCCATGTTGAGTTGCAAACGTGTCATCCATGAAGCATGCATTTGCACCAGTGTCTAACAAGGCAAACTCCATGAGCTCTCGATTATTAAGATGAATGTGTACAGGAAACTTAAGTGATGGGATGGTATGAGCAGCACCAATGGAGCCTGCACCTACGTCCAACTTCGCGGCTCCTAGACGAAGTGGACATTGGAGTTTTCCGACTGAACTTCAGCTTCAACTTCACGCGTCTTGAAGTTCCTGGCTTTAATAGGACAATCTGCCACCTTGTGTCCTGCTCCACCACAATACAAGCACAGGTTCTCACTGCGACGACGTTGCTTCTCGCAGCGGAAAGAGAGCCACGCTTGGATTTCTCAACCTCCATAGGAACTACTCCAGAAGGTAGGAACATGTACCACAGCTGCAGGATTGGTTTGCAGGAACTGTTGACGGGATCTTTCCTGACGACGCTCGAACAAACGGTTGTCGCAACGAACAGCTTGTTGCATGATCTCCGCTAATGTTTGGGCATCCGGTAACGTAAGGAGAAGGTCCTTCACGTCGTCCCTCAACCCAAAACGGAAGTGTTCGATCAATGCAGTCTCGTCCCATGGAATGTTCGTGCAAAGTTGCTGAAATTCGGATGCATAGACGGAAGCTGGTCGGGATCCTTGAGTGAGCTTCCGTAACTTCGTGCATGCAGAACGGTACTTATCAGGATCTCCAAAACAGGCTTCAAAGGCAGCCACGAAACCTTCAAAGTCTTCCATCAATGGATCGTCACGCTCCAGCAAGGGGGCAACCCAAGCCCGTGGAGATCCACTTAGTAAGGATGCCAAAAGACCCACCTTTTGAGCATCAGTCGAGTAGCGCCGTGGTTGCATACGGATCAAGAGCCGGATCTGATTCAGGAAACCTTGGAAATCGGCACGATTACCACTGAACTTCTCTGGCATGCTAACCTTCGGCTCCGAAGAAAAGTTTGATGAAGAGGGAACCACCGATGCCTGGGAGAGAGCCTGCGCAGCAGCCTTGGAGGATGCATCAGCAGCTGCATGTGCCGCAGTGGTGGAACCTTGCAGGTCGGTGACCACTTGGCGCAAAGTGGCCAGCTCATGAAGTAGCATTTGGTGCTCGTGTTGAAAACGCTCAAAATCAGCCATGATCTAGGAAAGAAAAAAGGAGGAAAATGAAGGAAAGAATCAAGAAAAAGGTAGCTGGAAAACGGAGAACTATGAAGCAGTTACTATCAAACTGTCAAGCCACGATCCAGGAACCAGGAAGAGCAGGATTCCAAGGACAGAAGGCTTGACTCAGGAACAGGACCGAGAGCAGGACAGGAACTAGGAATAGGAACAGGACGGATCTAGGAGCAAGACAGGATCAGGATAGGATCCGGGAGCAAGACAGGAAAGCACAGGATAGGATCCGGAGCAAACAGGAACAGGACAGGATCCGGAGCAGGACAGGATCCAGGAACAGGACAGGAAATAGGAGCGAGACAGGAAAGGACAGGAAACAAGACAAGACAAGATTGATCGTAGTAAGACTGGTGTTGATAGTAACTGATTGTACAACAATTAGGTCGGAGCTTTTATGCTCACAACTCCAAGAGCTAATCTAGGCATGCATGCAAAAGTGGTTGCATGCATGCAGAGGCTAAGATGAGTCCACATGTCCCTTATCCTCTAGGCATATCCTGTGGCATATCCTGTAGAATATCCTGTAGGAATATCCTGCAACCGAATCCTGTGTCCGGAATCCTGGTAGGAATATCCTGTAGGAAAATCCTGCAACCCATATCCTGTATCCGGAATCCTGTAGGAAAGTCCTGCAACCCATGTCCTGTATCCGGAATCCTGTATTCTGTATCGGGTCGTGACAGGTGTGCGGGATTAATCCCACCACCTTTCTTAGTCTCAGAGAGAACTGAGCAGGATTTATTTGGCACACCCCTTCAGTGGCTCCAGAAAGGTGGCGAGATTAATCTCGCCCACCATAAAAGGGATGGTGAAATTAATCTCGCCACCTTTCTCAGTCCCCTTCATTGGTATGCTGTAAACCTTCTCCGTCTCAGACAGAGGTGGTTGGGATTGATTCGACTCACCAATGGAGGAAAAAAGAAGGGTGGCGGGATTCATCCTGCCACCCTTCCATGCCTGTTGGGCGGGATTAATCCCGCCCACGACACTCTCATATGGATTAAGGCGGTTGGCGGGATTAATCCCCCCGCCCTCCGAGAAGGGATGGGTGAGATGCAGGATTAATCCCACTGCCCTCCGCGTAGGCATGGGCGTGCGGCCGGATTAATCCCCCTGCCCAGGCCCTTCACGCAGGACATGAGTGGTGAAATTAATCCCGCCGGCTTTTGTGCAGGGCATGGGTGTGCAACGGGATTAATCCCGCCGGCTAGGCCTTTCTCGCAAGCCATGGGCAGCAGGATTAATCCTGCTGCACGCCCATGCCCTGCACGGAATGCGGCAGGATTAATCCTGTCACCTAGGCCCTTCACGCAAGCCATTGCGGTGGGATTAATCTCGCCGCATTCCATGTAGGGCATGGTGTGCGGCGGAGATTTCACAGCCGCCGCCTCCACCGCCTTTCTTCTTGAAACCCTAAGAATATACCTAAACCCTAAAAGAAATAGAATATATTAACCCTAATCGAATATTCTTTCATTATATTATCAGCGTGGGTGTATTACATACACCCCAAAAATATAAATCATGCAGGGGTTTAACATGTGTGTGTCCATGAGAGTGTTAAATTTTCACGTGTAGCAATACATATATGCACATAGTATTATACACATAGACATACATACATATTAGTACATAATATTAGAGAGATAAAGTACATATTATGGATCATGCATGGTGTGTATGTATGAGAGTGTTAACAAATTAAATTCATACACATTACATATATTAATACATATATATACATACACATGTGTATACACACAGACATACAATATATTACATGTGAAAATTCAATGTGTTACATAGGGTTTAAGGTTTAGGGTTTAGGGTTTAGGTTTAGGGTTTAGGATGGATCATGCATGGTGTGTATGTATGAGAGAAGAGATTGTTAAAAAATTAATTTTGTACACATTGCATATATTAGTACACATATATATATACACATATTATACATAGATATACATACATAGTACATAATATTGTAACATCAGTACATATTATGGATCATGCATGGTGTGTATGTATGAGAAAAGAGAGACAGTACATATTATGGATCATGCATGGTGTGTATGTATGAGGAAGGGATTATGCATGGTGACACTGTGTATGTATAAGAAAAGAGAGAAAGTGTTAACAAATTAAAATCGTACACATTGCATATATTAGTACACATATATACATACACACGTGTATACACACAGACATATATACATATTACATGTGTAAATTTAATGTGTTACATACACACAGACTGAGTACATATAGATCATACATGTGTTGAACATGATGTTTTTAATAAAGAAGCAACATATTTCTCCAGTTTGGTTTAGGGTTTAAACCCAATGCAAGTAAATTTTATATGGTACATAATATATACATTAGTATAAAATCTTTATACTAATATAAACTAAATGCATGCACATTTTTCTAATTATTTACTCTAAACACTAAACATATATAAGTCCCAATGTAAAATGTGTGTAATTATAAATATTTGGTTTTGGTTTTAAACTCTATATCATAAATATAAAGCTAGATGCTTTATCTATATCGTGATCCACTCATTGGCTTGTGCATGTGTGTGCATACATGTCTCTGTAAGTGTTTCTAATGCATGTGCACATGTATATATAAATTTATGATTGTGTTTATATATGTGTGCAAAACAAACATCGAATAATTAAGAAAATAATATTAATAAACACATTATGAACATATTTTAAATTATACATAATAATATATGATTTTATCTAATATATAGCCATATATAGTTTTAATAATATATATTAATTTAATATTGATAATAAGGTTTAACATTAAATATTCTCTGAAATAATAAGAAATTAATTGAGAAAATCCCATTAATATATACAAATGTAAATCAAGTACTAAAATAATTAACTAAATTAATTATGATAATCATGTTTAATATTGGAATATTCTTGGAATAATAAGAAAATAATAAAGAATATCCCATTAATATAAAGAAGATTAATTACTCAAGTAATTAAGAAAATGATATTAATATACACACTATGAACATATTTTAAATTATACATAATAATACATCTAATATATAGTCATATATAGTTTTAATAATATATATTAATTTAATATTGATAATAAGGTTTAACATAGGAATATTCTTGAAATAATAAGAAATTAATTGAGAAAATCCCATTAATATATACAAATGTAAAATAATTACTGAAATAATTAAGAATAAGACTAATTTAATTATGATAATCAAGTTAATATTGGAATATTCTTTGATTATTAAGAAAATAATAAAGAATATCCCATTAATAGTAGGAAATGTAAATTAATTACTCGAGTAATTAAGAAAATAATATTAATAAACAGACTATGAATATATTTTAAATGATACATAATAATATATCAATTTATTTATTGTATAAGTATATATATATAATATATATATATATATATATATATTATATATATATATAATATATATAAACTTAATAATATATACTTGAATATTAAGAATGTAGAATAATTATTAAAATTTCATAATATTAAACAGCTTGAATCACTTGAATAACATTAAATGCAATTTTATAATACTCATTGAAATTGAAGAGTATATATGTCAGCGTGTTGGTTATTTGTGTCAACTCATCTTAAATTTTATTTTCTGTTCTTTTTAAAAAATTTGAATTTCTGACATAAGTATTGTCGGTCTGACATGTAAATTTAAAAATGCATTTAATTTCCTATTCAAATTCAGATCTGGTTCTTTCTCCGATAAGGGTTTTTTCATTTTTGTATTTTTCACTCTTCAGATCTTTTTTTCTTTCATAATGATCAGCTCAGGAGCGACATTAAATTGGGTGCTATTGTTTATAAGAAAGCACGGCACCTTTAAGTGTTGGTGAGGACACGAGTGTTCTACTAAGAACTCCCTAAGGCTAGGTTTGGGATAACCCTAAGCACATGACCTTGCGAGTGCCTCAGGAAAGGGCTCCTGCTAACATGTTTAGGTTGTTCAACCCTTGAATTCCAAGGAGAACACTCCCTAGCCAAGTGTGCCTAAGCACACCTAGTTATGAGACCTAACCTCCCTTGAGTGGATGCCCAAGGCTTAGCACCCTAGTGCAAGCACAAGCATGTCTGTTTGCTAAAGTATCCAACCCCTTGGCGACAAGCCATGATATAACCCCAAAGGGCATGCCTCAGGCGTTGTACCATGTGACGTTTAACCCAGTGTCACATCTCCATGTGACACTGCCTTCCCGATGTGGGCTATCATGCCATAGCCCTTAGATTCAAGAGTTGCACCAAGTGCCACAAACGTGGCTCTTAAATGCCGACTCTAGAACCCCTCAATGAACCCTCAGGAACCAAGTAACATGAACCTGTCAAACAAGATCCACCTCACAGTTGGACAAGGACACGGATGTGCCTTGCTTGGCCGTGAGTGCTACACCTAGCTTGACGTGGAGGAGGAGGCTAGAGCAAGCCTCAACCTCTGCCTCTTGGAACGTGCATTTGACAAGACCTCCCAGGCATGAATTCGCCAACGTTAAGGGTAAGCTACCCGAAGTGGGACGTACCCCTGGCATCTGGAAGTTAGGGCGGCACAACAGAGGGTTGTGCCTTGACGACACAAGCTAGAGCTTGCACCGGGAGAAGAGTAACGAGCTCAGTCATGAACCCAGGAACCCTCACTCCTATATACTACCTTATTTATGTGACAGAGCCCCCCCCCCCCTGCTTTCCTGTTTACATAAGTGGGCTAGCACTGAAATCTCATTCCCAAAGGGAACATACTTGGTGAGTTATCCATCGACCCCTAAACCCTAACCTGTCAAACCTGGGGTATTTCTAAGCATATCCGACATGCCGAACTCACCAGAACTAGCCATTAATCCAACCGGACACGGAAAACCAAGGTAATAGTTTTTTAGATGGAAGTGCTAGCTTCGCCAGAGTTTCTTGCAAATACTAATGACACCCGGCCGGACCATCACTAGATATCCAAGTGCACTAAGCGGCCTGTTTCTTCTACACCTAGGGCTTATAACATAGTACAGTAGGTAACAACAGTCAACATCCAAAGTAAAGGGTTGAGTCATAGTAAAAACTATGACACACTCCTCGCCTTTAAAAATGTCAACGTCCTCGTTGACATCCAACTCCAAGACTAGATAATGTTAGAGAAAACTAACCAAAACTAACATATCACTCTATGCGGAGTCAGCCAAAAGTTCACATAATTTTTATTACCCCCCTGCATTACGCGAAACCAAGTACTTCAGAACCGTCGTTCACTAAGTCGTAAACCTAGCTGTCGAAGGCACCACCTGCGACATGAAGTCACTTGGAGACCTTTTGCACGTCTGCAAAGTTTGTCACCCGACACACATAACACAATGGTTAATTTCTTTACTTAACTAGAATTTATATTGGAGGCCTCTAGTTAGTGTTGTTGCCGGCCCCTTGGTTAACAAGAAATAAAGACTTGCTTTATTCCTTAATATTAAATGCTGTTGACGACCCTGTCGTCTAACACACAACAAGCACTTCTCAAATGCTTGACCAAACACCTTCGCATTTCTTTTGATTTTCCAATGGTCCCACATCTCCACATGTTACGATATTATAGCTTACATCTCTGCATCCCTCGGTGCTTCTCATTACCCCTTTTCATAAGGGTCTGCTACTATACCTATCTCTCATTAGTATATAGCTACGCAAGACTAAGTATGAGACTTTTATCGGAATCAAGCTCTTTTCCGATACTAGAGTACTATTCTCGAAACCTTGTTCTTTGTAGACATATCAATTTGGCCAGAGGCGATCATAGAGGCGCATGGCTGTACACATGTATACAACAAGGTCTTGCCAACTGCCATCCACTTAGTGTGCTATTAACATAAATTTATTCCGACAAGAATCAAATTCAATCAAATCCACAACAAAGTGTGATAGCACTGCCATTCGTCTTTCACAACCAACTTTGTACTCTTTCATAACACTGACCAGTTCAGGGACCAGATAAGCTAACATACTTTCTTACAAACCAATGTGGAAACCAGGAAATTCAACCATCTCTAGTGCCTCAATCGACAAACTTTAGATAACACGTCTCTTAATTGTCACTTTCATTGTACTCATTCCCCAAAGAGCACAACATATACTAGGTGCCATTCAATAATTCCTAACTCCTTATCGTATTTAGTTCAAAATACCGAATTTTAGAACTTAGTTTCCATGATAAGAGTCTCCCTGAATTCGTAATACTGCACGCCTTTATAACATATATTGATTTCCAATTCTTAAACTGATTTCGTAAATGTTTCTCAACATTATACCGAAGTATAGTATTTTCACTAATTCAAGCAATTATTTTGATAAACATCTTTTTAAACTAATCCTTATTCCATAAACAGTTGTAATTTCGATATTGATACTCTTGAATGAATAATGATCGTTTTAACATTCAAATCCTAAGTTTATCAATTAGTTGTTATACTAGCGGATATAAACTTACAATCATATCAATCTATCAAAATGCTATAACTATAATATAGACATGGTCTTAATTTACATGAACCGAACTTGAGTTTTTGAGATGGACATATAATGTTATGATAGTATTCCAAGGAACTTGTTCAGAGACTAAGAGGAATCATGAACTAGTGTCTGGTTCATCTAATTGATTTAGTAAGATATCAACCTCCACATAAATGTTATCATAACACTGAAGTGTTATATTAACTTCATGTTTTAGTCATATCTTATAATTCAATAAATCTCCCCAAACATGAATAAAATATCTAGTTCAGTACATTGAACTAAGATACATTATTCACTCTAGACACCTAGTAATCTAGAAAGTACTACATTGCCCCTCAAGCAATGTATTGAAAATGCCTCATTTCTCAACTAACTTGAAAACACGTTTCAAGTTATAACACTAAGGTAGTGCCTTACCAAAGTGTTGAACTCAAGTCCGCTTGAGTCTTTATATTTCATGATTATGGCCACCTCATGTGATCATAACCAAGTCTTAATATTGAGCGCTCCAAACTCAATATTCAAGAGATACCATACTATACTTTGACAAGTTATTTATAATCAATCTTAAAAGACTGTCATAAATACTTTTAAAGTTTAAGATATAAATATCTCAATGAATGAGGTGATAGGAAACCTCATATTTTTGTACCGATATTGGACCATACGTTATGGTCATTGTATCACAATCATCAAGAAGGGAGACCATCTTCTTAAATTAATCCCGCTACTTCACTTTCAAGAATATTGAACCAAGGTCAAGGAACACCATCAAACCTTGAGATAGAACCAAAGACTAACCCAAGAAATACAATCAAACCTTGAGTCAAGAATAGTTCTAATTTTTCAATATTCTAAAGAACTGAAGATACATACTTTATTTGTTCTTTAAGTGCCCACATTTGCGACCATGATGCAGAGTCAAGAAACCGTCTTTTGAATAATCATATTCGACTCTAAAATAAAATTGATATTGAAAATCAATATCAACTTTCAATTCTTATCGAACACCGACTCTCTGAGGAGATACATGCACTTAAACCTCCAATGGAAATCCGACTATTACTAGCTCATTGGTAATTCTCAACATAAGTTATCAAACTTAACAAGTTTCCTTACTTAGTTGATAAACAAACTGGAGAACCTCAAATCATGCTCTTCTTAACCAAGGAATCACCCTTATTCAAGAGCTTATGCTCACATTGCAAACAACGTTACAAATTTCAAGATTAAAAAGTTAACAATGAAAAATGCACAAGTGTGCGTCAAACACCTTCACTATGCAAGTCCTTCATTACTCAGTAAACTGAAAATGTAAACGTATGTTTCCAACATTACTCTTTGTGATAGATCACGCCATCCATCCAAAAAGCTGCATTGATAGGGATGCAACATTAAATTCGTCTACTGCCAAAATCTATTATTCTATCTCATTCTTATGATCCCATATGAGATAATTTCATAATCAAGTTAGCCAAACTAGCTAACTTGAATACAAAGTGCACTTACAACTAACTAAGGTTTCAAGTTGTACATGTTCAAATTAGGTAACTTGAACTTAGTAAACTATTTCACCTAATGTTACTTGTAGCTAGCGTCATCAAAATATTGCGAACATCGGACAATACTTTGATTACATTGGATGTTCGAACCAACTGCTTAACATATTCATCATATGTTAATATTTGACATTTTGTTGTATTACAAATTCAACACCATAGTCTGCTCCTAAAGTTACACTTTCAGAAACATGCACTATAATGAGAGCTTATTTACACTTTATGTCAAAATGTAGTGTTCACTCTTATGTTTGAATATGCCCCTTCTTCCGAAGTCAAAGACGCACTTTCGAACATAAGTCTTTCACATTTAAACACTATTGTTGAATCTGATATTGAATCTTGTCCTAAGCCAAAATTCAATGGACACTTTGTTTCCAAATCATGTGTTATCCCAAATTCAAACACCTTAAAGAAAAAGAAAAATTTTCAATAATGTGTAGATAGGATATCACAAGACCCACTTCCACCATGTCTTTGTGGAAGTATATGGTAAAAGTAACCCAAACATTCATAAGGTAAAGTAACCTGGCATACAACTTGGAAGTTGTCTTCCAAGCGTCTTCGACATTGGAGTCCATAACCCACACCCACTTATCAAGTAGATGTTCTTTGAAGAGTTATAGATCTCAGGACCAACTCTTGCGCAGAATTCAAACGTTAGCCAAAAGTGATAAAGTACTTCAAAAATTTAGAACTAACTAAACCCTGAAACACACTACAACTTTAGGCAGTCCTACTGACCGCAGAGAATAGCTTCGATACCAATTGTCAAAGTTTTAACCCAAAGGGCCAACACGTGGCAACACGTGGCTGCCATGTGGCCATTTGGCGTCATCACCCTATGTGAGCAACGCTAAGTTTCCCAAAACAACCCCAACGACCCCTAGGGTTAGACTCTAATGCCTAAGTGGACAGAGACTTAGGGTTTAACCTAAGCCTCCTAGAATGTCTGCCCCCAGAACCCTTGAGGGATAACCCTAGTTGACTTAGGGTTTAGCCTAAGTCTCTAGAGTGTCTACCCCCAAAACCCTTGAGGGATAACCCTAGTTGACTTAGGGTCTTGCCCTAGAAGACCTAGACAGGCTCATGCCCTAACCCCCATCAAGGAGACGTGTGTTCCACACATACCCTGGACAGAGCTAAGGCATCGTCACTTACCCCTTGAGGAATCACCCTCATCTGGGAGTACAACCCCTTTAGGGCACAAGGGGTACCCTGAACCACGACTAACCCTAAGGGTTTGAGTGGCCAAGTTATACCCTAGACCTAGGGCTAGTACTTAGTAAGGACACGAGTGTTCTACTAAGCAAACTCCCTAAGGCTAGGTTTGGGATAACCCTAAGCACATGACCTTGCGAGTGCCTCACGAAAGGGCACATGTTTAGGGTTCAACCCTTGAATTCCAAGGAGAACACTCCCTTAGCCAAGTGTGCCTAAGCACACCTAGTTATGAGACCTAACCTCCCTTGAGCGGATGCCAAGGCTTAGCACCCTAGTGCAAGCACAAGCATGTCTGTTTGCTAAAGTATCCAACCCCTTGGCGACAAGCCCATGATATAACCCAAAGGGCGTGCCTCAGGCGTTGTACCATGTGACGTTTAGCCCAGTGTCACATCTCCATGTGACACTGCCTTCCCCGATGTGGGCTATCATGCCATAACCCTTAGATTCAAGAGTTGCACCAAGTGCCACAAACGTGGCTCTTAAATGCCGACTCTAGAACCCCTCAATGAACCCTCAGGAACCAAGTAACATGAACCTGTAAACAAGATCCCACCCTCACAGTTGGACAAGGACACGGATGTGCCTTGCTTGGCCATGAGTGCTACACCTAACTTGACGTGGAGGAGGAGGCTGGGACAAGCCTCAACCTCTGCCTCTTGGAACGTGCATTCGACAAGACCTCCAAGGCATGGATTCGCCAACGTTAAAAGTAAGCTACCCCGAAAGTGGGACGTACCCCTGGCATCTGGAAGTTAGGGCGGCACAACAGAGGTTGTGACTTGACGACACAAGTTAGAGCTTGCACCGGGAGAAGAGTAACGAGCTCAGTCATGAACCCAGGAACCCTCACTCCTATATACTACCTTATTTATGTGACAGAGGCCCCCCCTGCTTTCCTGTTTACATAAGTGGGCTAGCACTGAAATCTCATTCCCAAAGGGAACATACTTGGTGAGTTATCCATCGACCCCTAAACCCTAACCTGTCAAACCTGGGGTATTTCTAAACATATCCGACATGCCGAACTCACCAGAACTAGCCATTAATCCAACCGGGACACAGAAAACCAAGGTAAGAGTTTTCTAGATGGAAGTGCTAACTTCGCCCAGAGTTTCTTGCAAATACCTAATGACACCCGGCCGGACCATCACTAGATATCCAAGTGCACTAAGCGGGCCTATTTCTTCTACACCTAGGGCTTATCAACATAGTACAATAGGTAACAATAGTCAACGTCCAAAGTAAAGGGTTGAGTCATAATAAAAACTATGACACAACGTTCCCCAAAACTTGTTTGTAAATCGAGATCCTGATCTGAGCTGTTCGTAAATCGAGGATCCCGATCTGAGCTTGTTCATAAATCAAGGATCCAGATCTGAGATCATCGTTTTCGGTAGCCCGCGCACTCTTACAACCCTGTAGAAGAACAACTTTGCTGCTTGTTTTGCATTCATTGTCTCTACAGTTGAAATGAAATGAGCAACCTTTGAAAATCGATCGACCATCACCATGAGAGCGTTAAAACCATAAGATTTTGGCAATCCCATGATAAAATCCAAAGTAACACTTTGAAATGGCCACTCTGAAATTGGTATACACTGCAACTTCCCAGCTCATTTTTGTGATCGACTTTTCACTTGTTGATATGTGGGACATGTCTTAACATACTTAGCAAACATCATTATAACGACCAATAGAATCTTGTTTCAACAAAGCCAATGTTTTATGCCTTTCACCATGTCTCGCCAAAGGAACATCGTGATGCTCTTTTAATAGCCTCTCCCTCCATGTCCCTTCTGGAACATAGAGTCTCTTTTCTTTATAATAAGAACTCCATCACGTATAGCAAAATGCACCCATTTGAGTGCATCCACTCGACTTTTTATTCCCGCTAAAATATTACCATCTTTTTGTAACTAATGAACATGTTTCCTCTTTATTACTAGGTTCAAAGCCTCCTTAACAAACTCGTCTTAAGGATATGTTATCACAAATTCATCCATCAAAGTTGATATTGGTGTTGACATAATACGAAGTTGTCCCTTCCTACTGAGTGCATTTGCTACCACATTGTCTTTTCCAGCTTTATTTTTTATTTCAAGCTAAAATCATGCTAACTTTTGCTGCCATCTGACATATTTTGGTGATAACTTCGGCTGCATTTTGAAGTACCTTAGAGTTACACTATCCGTCCAAACCAAGTCTTATGACTTAGAAGATAATGACGCCAATACTCCAAGAAAGCAACAATAGCATACATCTCTTTTTCATGAGTAGGCCATTGAATTTGTGCGGCATCTAACTTCTTTAAGAAAGAGCACACCGGATGTGTAATACACCACCAATTGCAAAGTTGAAAACGTCACATTCTACCTCAAATGGATATTTAAAGATGGGCAACAACAAAACCGATCCAGAAGAAATAGCTTCTTTGAGTTTGACGAATGCACGTTGGCACCCTGGAGTCCAATGCCATGGAATATTCTTCGTGAGATCTATCAATGGGGCTGCTACCTTTGAGTAATCTTTTGTGAACCTACGATAATAACTTGTCAGACCAAGAAATAATCTAATTTCATGAACGTCTTTCAAAATCAACCACTCGGTAATAGCTTGAACTTTATTTGGATCCATGGCAACCTTCCCTCTTGAGATCGAATGTTCCAAGAAATCTATTTTGGTTTGACCAAATGCACACTTGCTTTCTTTAGCATACAACTGGTTCTCTCTCAACCTCTGAAACACTTTTTTCAAGTGTTCCACATGTTCCTTAATTGTCGAGTTGAAAACCAGAATGTCATCAATATACACCACACAACTTGTCTAGATAATCTCTAAACACATCATCCATCATTGTGCAAAAAGTTGCTAGAGCATTGCACAATCCGAATGGCAAGACTAGAAACTCAAACAATCCATAACGCGTTTGAAAAGCAGTCTTCTCGATGTTATTTCTACTACATGAATCTAATGGTATCTGGATCTCAAGTCTATTCTTGAAAAATACTTTGCTTTTGATAGCCTATCAAATAAGTCATCCACTCGTGAAAGAGGATATTTATTTTTTATAGTTATCACGTTTAGCACTCGATAGTTCACACACATTCGCATTGTACCATCCTTTTTCATTACAAACAGAATCAGTGCACCATATGGCGATTGAATAGATTGAATGTGTCCTCGACTAATCAATTTTGTTAGTTGTCTCTTCAATTCTATTAACTCTTGAGGATTCAACCGATATAGGGCTCTTGTCGGTGGAGACGAACCTGGTAAAATCTCTATCCTATGGTTCACACCTCGATGTGGAGGTAACTCAGACAGCAAGTCTTCTGGCATTATCAAGCCATAATCCAAGAGCAAGGAGGCTTGACTCAAGAGTAGGACAAGAACTAGGAACAAGACGAAAACATGAGGCAAGGAGCAAGACAAGAACAAGACAAGAATGATCGTAAATGACTGGTTGATAGTAACTGATTGTACAACAATTAGGTTGGAGCTTTTATACTCACAAACTCCAAGAACTAATCTAGGCATGAGCTAAAAATATACTCCAAAAGCTAATATAGTCATGAACTAAAAATAATGTCCCTTATCCTGTAGGTATATCCTATAAACATATCCTATAGGTATATCTTGTAGGCATATCTTGTATCCCATATCTTGTATCTTGTATCCTATAGGTCGTATCCTGTATTCTATATCGGGTCGTGACAACGCCTCCTCCCTAAAGATGAGTTTCACGAGTCCTAGGACCTGGTTTAGTAGGATAACATTGATGGAAGATAGCAATTTTGGAAGATAGCAATTTTGGAAGAAGCATGAAGTAAATTGGATGCAGGTTCCCAAGTGCGATCGATAGGCAAATAACCTTTCCAATCCACCAAGTATTGAAGTTGGTGGCAATGAAGACGAGAATCAAAGATGGCTGCAACTTCGTACTCAGGTTGATCGTTAATGACCACATGAGGGGGAGGAGAAGAAGCACGACCAGGAAGAGAAGAAGGATGATACGGTTCCAACAAAGAGATGTGAAACACATGATGAAGTTTCACAGTAGATGGTAGCTCTAGTCAGAAAGCTACAGGATTGACCTCAGCCGCAATCCTGTAAGGGCCAATCGTTGAAAATCCAGCTTAAAAGAAGGCTTGTTGATGCGAATATGCCGACGAAGAAGCCACACAAGATCACCAATCTTGTATGCAAGTGTTGGTTGACGATAAGCATTAGCATGACACTTGTATTGTTCCTGTGCTTGCTAAAGATGAACTCAGAGATCATCTTATACCTGACGAAGATGTTGAAGACGATCTTGTACTGCAGGAGCGGAAGAAGGAGAAGCATGAGGAGCAAAATTAAAATGTGGATGGTAGCCTATAAGAGCAAAGAAAGGTGTTTGGCATGTAGATGCGTGAACAAAAGTTGTTGTAAGCAAACTCTGCCATAGAAAGAAGGTCAATCAGTTGTCTTGATGATACTGCTCCAAGGTCTGAATCGTGCGTTTTGATTGTCCATCAGTTTGTGGATAATATCCTAAAGAAAGATCTGCTTTAACTTATAAACTCCGGAGAAGCTCTTGCCAAAACCTGGACATGAATTGTGAGCTTCGATCAAAAATAATGCTCTCAAGAAGACCATGATGTTGGAACACTTCACGGATCACCAACTCAGCAGTTGTCTGGCCTATAGCCATCTTGTTACAAGGTAGAAAATGAGCATGTTTGGTAAAAACGGTCAACCACCACAAGAACTGCATCAAAACCACGAGGAGGAAGATCTTTGAGGAAATCCATATAAATGGATCTCCAAGGAGCAGAGGGAACAAGAAGAAGACAAAAAAGACCAGAGGGCGCGTGACGAGGCATCTTCGATTTGTTGCAGGTGTCATAACTTCATACAAACTTTTCCACAAACCTCACAACCCAAGCCACCAATAGTTGTGAGTCACCAACTCAATTGTCTTGACCACACCAAAATGTCCTATAGCCGGGGTATCATGACAATCCTATACCACACGAGTCCTAAAACACTAATAGGAATGTACAGGAGACCTTCTCGATACAGGAGTCCGTTCTATATGGCAAACAGTTTGTAGTCTGTACTAAAAATGGAGGAAGAGGAGCTTGCAATGTCAAACTAATGTGTGAGAATACATTATTTGCCAAGTCATCTGTAGCCAATTTGGAGACGAGTTACTAAAGAAAGTGAATGGACTTGCACTACTGCTAGATTTTGTATTTCGTAATGCTCTCATACTAATTACCAGGTAAACGATATATGATACATACACATATCATGCTTTATAAAATATATCAATTATGTTACAACCTGCATTGACAATATCTCTCTCTCTCTCTACTTGAGAAAAACTAAAGTTATACATGTTTATCTATGAAACTTAGCAATTGCTCTATATCTAAGTATCCCATTTCAGAAAATCCAGCTTACATATGTACGTATATGTAATTCTGTTAATGGTGTTTACTATAGTTCATCAACAATTTCA
The DNA here is from genome assembly GCA_003024785.1 of Selaginella tamariscina. Taxonomy (NCBI): domain Eukaryota; kingdom Viridiplantae; phylum Streptophyta; class Lycopodiopsida; order Selaginellales; family Selaginellaceae; genus Selaginella; species Selaginella tamariscina. The sequence goes on from PUQB01000518.1 coordinate 45,872, forward strand.
GTCTATACTCCTTCCCTGTGTCCATTATGTGGGAAAAGCTTTTGGGAGTGCACAACTCACCACGTTACATAGTTCGAACTCTATGTAGAGTTCCGTGTTCTGGTTAATGGCATTAGCATTCCCATTCTATGGAGTGATCAACAAAGTACTTGACGTGACTCTCAACACATGGAATTTGTATTGTGCAGCCTATAATGCACTCTTCTTCCAAGAGAGAAACAGAGGGGTCTGAAGTCTTTCTCTAGGCTTGGTTGGGCTATGGATTTAAGTGTCAACCTTGCTATCATTCTCTGGGTGATTCTTGAATGCGGGTTTGGATTATGGGCTAATGTGGTTGAATTTCTTAAGCTAGGATTGCATGTGTTCAAAAAGTGTTACAGCTGCTGAGTAATTGCTAAATACTTCTTACATTCTTAGAAATGTGTATTAACTTACACCAGAAAATGTCTTAATATAAATTTCTACTAATAATGCATAGATATATTTATTAGATACATGAAAGTTAATAATTTGCGGTTAAAAAATATAGTAGACTCCTTAAAGATTCTATGCTCAAAGTCAGAAACATCTTCACGTGTGCATAACATGTGTATCACAACCCGATACAGGATACAAGATATGGGATACATAATATCCCTACAGAATATACCTACAATATATGCCTACATGATATGTCTATAGGATAAGGGTTATCATTTTGAGCTCGTGATTAAATTAGGCTCATAACCATATTAGCTCTTGAAGTTGTGAATATAAAAGCTCCGACCTAATTATTGTACAATCAATTATTATTAACACCAGTCTTTCTACAGTTATCTTGTCTTATTCTTGTCTTACTTTTTATTTCCTGTTCTCGTGTTATTTCTAGTTCCTGTCTTGCTCTTGTATTGTTCTTAATCTTTATTTTGCTCCTAATTCTTAATTCTTGTCCTACTCTTATCTTGTTCCTAGTCCATCCTCTTAATTCATGTCCTGCTCTTGTCTTGTTCTTAGTCCTTGTCCTACTCCTAAGTTAAGCCTTTTTGCTTTTGGATTGTGGCTTGACAGTGTGTAATATGTATGTATTAACAGAAGTTTAGTTAGATAGGGAATCTAAACGATAATATTGATATATGAGGATACTAGAATTAAATATCTTAAATTTTATTTAACTTTAAACTTTATTAAATTTTAAACTTAACTATTTAATTTTTAACTTCATTAAACTTTCTTTTATTATTGCTTTAAACTTTATTGAATATTTAAAATTATTAATTAGTTTCATTGTTTCACACAGTTTGAATTTTATTTATGTCTGGAGTGCCCGACTCTCCCAGTCTGTCTATCTCCTTCTAGATCCTCCACATGCACGTACTTAACACTACCTCTTGCTGCCACTTCACATGCTACGTCACACTCTCCAAATCAGCTTCTACTGCCACATCACACTGTCCAAGTCGGCTTGCTACTGTTGGCACTCGGGCTCGGGGTGATGCGTAGAACCACCAGATCGTACTCGTGAGGACTCTGGCGTTCTTCAGTTGGGCAAGGGCCAAGTCTAACCATCCTCGAAACCAGTAGAAACGGTAGGACAAAAGCTCCGTTTCCATGCTAGGATAGACCCTTATAGACACTTCTGTCCTTTTCAGTCCCCCCTTGGGCTTGAAAGGGAGTGGCCTCCCCGTCTATGGGCCCATCCATTATCACAGCTTTCCAACCCATTCTCAGAACCAGGTCGCAAGAGACTACCGTTTCTAGGTTAGTTTCTTGACCAGCCTTCCCCAGGGAAAACCAGAGAAGCGCTTACAGTTGGCCGCTAATACTAACTGAGTAGAAACCAAGAGCTAGCTACTAGAATTAAAAATAACACATTATATATAATAGAAAATAAATCCATGCCTATTTATGCAATTATATATTTATGACGTCATACTCATATATATATATATATAATATATATATATATATATATAATATATATATATATATATATATCTAAATCTTGTATGTTTTATATGTTAGCGTTCGTAATTTACATAAAGATATTGTCGATCGAATACCAATATCACAGCATTTTAAACGATGCTCAACTAAAATATATTGCCATATATACATTTAATATACACAATATGACTATAATATAAACATATAAACTTTTATTAAAGGTATCAACGACTATATATATATATGTAATTTCAGACAAATAATATAAGCGCTTCAGGCCCAATATTAATTAATTAATTAATTAATTAATCTATTTAACAGTTAACAATACAAATATATATAAAAGATATCATTCTCTAAAACTTTTAGATTACATTAATATCAAAATCACTTTAAAAGAATTTTACGTATATTATTCAAATTAGCCGTAATGGTCATGGTCTAGTCTAGTCTAGTTAAATAAGTCTAGTCAATATTGACCTTTTTATGAGATGTCAAGATAAAATAAACACTGGTTATGTTTGATGCAAGAGTGAGTGAACGTGAAACATGAACGATTCATGGCAGGAATTTGTACTTCAAACACTATGGTATGGAAGCTCCACATTCGATGCCTGGCTAAACATTGCAGCAGCAAAGGTTTACTACATTTTTAAATCTTCTTTCAATTTATTATGAAAGTAAGAGATGTCTCTCTCTCTCTCTCTCTCTCTCGTTGTGTGTGTGTGTGTGTCCATATGTATTATATATAATACAACAGAGTATTTTACAAGTAGATGTCAAATCGTCTGCTTACCATTCCACAAGCAACAGAGCAATTGGGTTTGGCTTCCGCAGTTGTCGTTGCTTTGTTTCAAGTGAGCATTGCAGTATGGAGTCATGTATGATAAACATTTTATACTTGCAACACAAGGCTAACAATGCCAATTCTAACAGAAGTACTATTCAGGTTAGTGTTAATCAAAAGTAAAATGAACATATTTCAAATTATAGATATGATATATATATTTATATGTAGTTGTATCTTGAAATTAAATTGTTATTAATATTTTATATATATAATTATTATCTTTTTAAATAGATTATTCATTTAAAATTTGGATGATGGAGCATAACGTACAACACATGTTTTAGCTAGTATATTTTAAATAAAATCTAATATAGAACTTATTATTATAATTTTAATATTAACATATTCTAATTTTTTCTAATTACCATTTAATTTAAACATAAGATATTATTAGTATATCTTATTTTTTTATAATTACTATTTTTAAGTATAATTTAAATCTCTAAACCATTTTATCATAATAACATGTTTAATATTATTTATATTTTATTTGTTTTTACAATAAGCAAATCGTTTTTACACAGTTTGATTTGTAAATATTTATATTTATATATAAGATCTTAAAATGGATCTCATATACTTATACATAATTTTGCACTATAATATATTTCAAGCACACGTATGTATATTCGTATTAAATCTTCAAATACATATTTACATATATACTCTCAGAAATTTTAGAATTTACATTTTTACTCTTAAAGAAATTTTATATCAAATTTAAAACTTAATAAATAAAGGAACTCAAACCATGAATAATTTAATTTTAGCAGTAACATTTAATGTTTTAATCATAAAAAATTTTATTTAAAAAATTTATATAATATTTGTAATAATGTTTAATATAAGTGTTTAATTAAGGAAATCCATATTAGTCCCTTTATTTAAATTTAATGCAATATTCTTGTTATTACTTTATTTATTTGTATTTGAAGTTAAAATAAACTAAAATGATATTAATTAAATATATAGAATTAATATGTAGAAAATTAATAAAATAAATATATATATGATTTATAATAAAATGACATTAAATACGAAAATAGTAAATGCCATCATCTTTTAAATGATATTTTATTATTGCAATATATATAAATTTAGTATTTATGTATGTGTAAAAATATATTTTAATGAAGTGAAGTTGTGTGAAATAAATAAAATTTAAACCATCCAATTCAAAACATATCCTTAGAACATACCGATTGTAAAATCTCTCGCTTACTTTTGAAATAATAAATTTTAAAACACATTATAATTTAACTTTTTTTAAACACCCGAATAACTAATTTAACGCACTATTAAGTTCATTTAAGAATTTTAAATGTAATATTCGCTTTCTATTACAGCTTCACGAAGTCATTGGTGGAGTATTGGGCAGCCGATGGAGAGCAGTTTCTCTCCTTTTCAATCTAACGGGCTTATTCTCTGCTTCCTTTGTTCAGTTAATTGCTTGTAGCAAGTAAGTACTGTAATGTCATTTATTATATACATACATGTATATTAAGCTTATATACATATTACAGTGTTGTCTACATACTGAATGACAATCTTTACAAGAGGACCTGGACTTGCATTTTCAGTGCGATCTTTTCCTTGTCAATTCTCATCCCTAGTGCACATAATTATAGAGTTTGGTCTTTTATTGGTGTCATTACGATACTCTTTGTTAGTGGTTACTTGACTTCTGCAACTTTGCTTCACGGAAAGGCAAGATATAACATGAGAGAGAGAGGGGGGGTGGAGAGATGTTTCTGTTAATTACATTCTTAATCGTAAAGAGACTTATAATGCAGGAGCCAAATGTGAAGTACTCATCGCCACGTAGTTATGCAGAGTACTTCAGTGGCCTTGCAGGATTGAATACACTTGGAGGCGTCATGATTCCAGTGTAAGCGTGAATATATATATATATATACGTCATAGTTGCAGCCAAACGCGTTTGGCTGCGTATCCGAACGTTCGCGAACGAGTTGGGATATCAACTTCCGAACGCGTTCGCGAACGTTCGGATATGCAGCCGAACGCGTTTGGCTGCAACTATGTTATACGTTAAAGAAAAAAGAAAGAAAGAAAGAAAAGACTTCTATACAGAGAAATAATGGATGCAATGTGGGAACCTCAAAAATATAAGGTGGCATATACTTATGGAGCACTCTTTATTCTTTTGGTTGCCATGGTTCCAAGCATTACCATGAATATCAATTTTGGAGACGAGTTACTAAAGAAAATGAATGGACTTGCATTGCTGCCGGATTCTGTATTTCGTAATGCTTCTGCTGTTCTCATACTAGTTCACCAGGTAAACGACATATTTTATATATAGATACTATGTATATCAATTATGTAGCAAACTGCATTGACAATATGTGGTCTCTCTCTCTCTCTCTCTCATATATATATAAGAACTATACATGAAACATAGCACTATATATCTCCGTATCCCATTTGAGAAACTCCAGCTTATATGTATGTATATGTAACATTTTCTAATTGTGTTTACTATAGTTCATCAATTTCGGTCTATTCTCCCTCCCAGTGTACATTATGTGGGAAAAGCTTTTGGGTGTACACAACTCACCACGTTACATAGTTCGAACTATATGTAGAGTTCCCGTGTTCTTAGCGTTCTGGTTAATGGCATTAGCATTTCCATTCTATGGAGCGATCAACAGAGTTCTTGACGTGACTGTCAACACGTGGAATTTGTGCATCATACCTTGTGCAGCCTATAATGCACTCTTCTTCTCGCGAGAGAAACAGAGGGGTCTCAAGTCTTTCTCTAGGCTTGGTTGGGCTGTGGATTTAAGTGTCAACCTTGCTATCATTCTCTGGGTAATCCTTGAATGTGGGGTTGGATTATGGGCTAATGTGGTTGGATTTATTAAGCTACAAGGACTGCATGTGTTCGACAAGTGTTACAGCTGCTAAATACTTTTAGATACATCAAATCTATAATTTGCTGTTACATGACTACCACTGGATAAGAAGGGTAAAAATAAACTCATATTAAGTGGTAGAAAGAAAGCCCCTCAGATTTATAAATAAATATCACATCGTGTTTCCGACTTTAAGCATAGATTCTTTAAAGATCTTATTTCGATGGATATTTAAGGGTTGAACGATTGAATCGATAATGTTGCTAATTCAAATTCATTAACACATATTTATTTATTAATATTATAAGATCTCATGGTCATGTATAAATTCCTTGTAATCTTTCATAGAAGTTTTAGTTAGTTAGAATAACGTATATACGAGGGATTATCTTAAAACTTTAAACTTTATTTAATAAATTCTAATCATAAGATTTGTTAGTTTCTCATAGTTTAAATTTATATAGTGTTTAAGTATATATGTATTTAAGTATATATTGTATTTAATTACTGTTAATAACAGATTATCTATATCTATATTCATATCTATCTAAAGATTAAAATAGTTCAAGAAATATGAGACTAAAATAATAATAATTGAATTAACATAACACATAGAAACGTATAAACTTTTAAAGGTATATTATTAAACCTTTTTTCTACGACTATATATAATATAAGCCCTAATGTTTACCCAGTGTGTTCAGCATGGGTATGTGGACCATTGTACTGGGATTACCTGCTGTGATTATTATAAAGCGATACTGATACATGTCGCATATATATATATATAAAGTAAATTTATAAAACATACGAGTGCACTAAGCATTGCACATATTTAAAGTGAATAGTATATAGCACATTGAGATTGCATTCTTTATTTTAATACGTTGACAAGAGAGAGTTCTTAGTATAGAGTTATGGTTGTAAGTGTAGGTTAGTAAGTCTCATAACCCAGACAAACTTGCTTAACTCGATCATAACCTATATAAGAAAATCAACTTGTAACTAGAATATTCTCTCTATTCCACACACGTAGCTCATGTAGATAAGCTATCCTCTCCAGGATGCCCAAATGAGCACCCTTTGAATATATATGCACAGACATGGCATCTTCAGAAAGCGACTAATCTCTACGGAGATGGTATCCAATTCGGTGGTAACTTTCGAGACAATGCAACTGATGAGTCTAGAAGGCATACACACCCCATCGAGTTCCTGTGTGTTTCTTGCATGTAGTTGATTGGTCAATTAAACGATTAAAATCTTATAATGTTGCTGAAATAAAATGCATTTGAGAAAAATAATATTAACTTTGGTGATTACGGCTCTGCCGTGTGCCCTGGCGGATTTCCCTTGCAGGCCGACACTGTGTTGGTTGTTTGGGCGGATTTCCCTCACCCCTGGATGGAACCCCCTCGTCCCTTGTCCATAATGGCCATTGTGTGGCCCCCTTACTAGTACCTCCTCCCAATTCGTTAGTTCATCGACGTCCAATCGCCTTTGCAGGTGGTCGTCCCATGTGTACCCTGGCCTTCCAAAGCCTTGGGTTCTCATCCTTGTAACCACCTTGGCCTGCTGCATCGTCCGATTGGCTAAACTCCAGGTGCAGAGGTTCCTTATTGGCAATCGATGCCCCTCCCTGCGGGGGCCTTCCGGATGAGGCTCTTCCTCCCCTCTTTTCGGGCAACCACGGGCCCCTACTAAGGTTATCCTAGTGGGTGACGGCGGCCCTGGGTTTCCTACCTTACATCCCTCGTGGCACTAGCCACGTTGGACCTCCGACTCTTCATCCCCCGTCACTATCCATGTTGCTTCTGCCACCACGAGATTCATGCCTCCAGCGCAAGCCTTCCCTTTCCTGGGGTTCTCCTAGGCGGGTTCTGCTCTTCGGTGTGGGGGCTCATTGTAGCCATCACTTTTTGCCTATGTCAAGAGGGGGTGGAGGATTCCATCGTCCTACCATCCATCCCACTTTGCCATCGTAGATCATTGTTAGGCGAGGTCGCTCGTCAGGTGCTGCTCATTCCTGCGCACTCCTATAACCTGAAATAATGTTCGAATATGCTACGGGTTCTTCATATCCTTCTTTGTCGTCGACGGCTTGCAATCACCTCTGGTGCTGCTGTGCCAAGTTTACCGCTTCTCAAAAATTCGACCATGTGGTATTGTGTTGTTTCCTCGGGTAGGTGAGGCAGGGGCCAATTGTGGCAACCGAGGTGCCTCTCTGCCTTCCATCAAGGAGAATGCATCCTCCTAGCTAGTTGATGCTTGCTGATTTTAGTTGTTCGAATGAGTTAATCCCGGCTCTCCTTCGGGCCGGAACTCTGCTTGCTACGGTGAACTCCATTCATGTGTACTACTATTTATCCCATCGTGGTCGCCACAAATTGTTGTGGGATTCCGCAACCCAGATGTGGTGTTTCTTATGAAGCCTTGATGGTCACCAGGATACTATGGATAGCGTCCAATCCCAGGGGTCCACATTGGTAAGCGGACCATACCTCGGGAGTATTGAAAGGTGTTGGATAACCTCTACCCGGATGCCGCGAGGGTCCATGTACAGGGGTGGGGGAAGTTCTCCTGGAGCAATGCCCCACTTGGTGGCAAAGTATGTTGTTGGGCCTAGGAGCGGAGCAAGAGAAGAATCACCGGAGAGATGATGATCAGAAGGAACATGTATTTATATATGGTGCCTGCTTGAGTACAAACTACCTCAAGAAGGTGGAACAAGATACAAGATGAAAACTCCACTAGGACCCTAACCCATTACCAGCCTTCCTACTTATATAGTGGGTCCCTAACGCTAAACCCTAAGTACATGTGACACTCTCTCACTGGTTTACTGCCATGTGACAAAGTCATGTCTATCACATTTATGCACCTCCCTCACACGTGCTATCCTAAGCACCCTTGGTAGTTGATCCAGATAATCGGATCTACGCCAGGTTACGCCGCTGCCTGATAGCTGTCGCCATCAGTCCGTACCTGCAGTACCTTCCTTGCTCGAAGCTTCATCTTGTCGCTCGTCCACTCCGACTGGCGGTTTGACAGTGTTCAACCCACCGTCAACCAATCTTCAGCTTCCCTCTACCATGAAGATCCATCCAGTTTTTCACATTTTCATTCTTGAGCCATATACACCTAGACCATTCATGGATGTACTGTGCCACCACCACCACTTGTTGAACTCGACAGTGAACTCAAATATGAAGTACATGCTATTTTGGACTCCAAGCTCCTTCGTGGTAAGCTTTATTACCTTGTTGATTGGACTAATTACTCTCCTAGTGACCGCACTTGGGAGCCTGTGAAGCATTATGGTAATGCTCAACAAGCCATTGCCAAATTCCATGCTCAATACCCAGACAAGCTTGGTTTGTCTCATGGAACTCGTCACTGAAGAGGGGGGATGGTGTCATGAACCACCAGAATATACTAAGTTAATGCTAATGTTAATATATGCTAAATATTAAAAATTCCTTTGAAATATTCTAAGTTGATGTTAATGTTGGTATATGTCAACATTGGAATATTCTTTTAAAATATTCTAAGGAATTGATGGTCCAGATTCAGATCTAGAACCAAAGGTCCAGATGCAGATTTAAACCCCATAGATTCCAAGTCTTAGTATATAAAGGAGGCTAGGATTAGGTTTTAGCATTCCGGTTCAATGGCCGATCTCTTTTAATACTAAATAATTAGTATTCTTTTCTCTTCTTTTCTTCTTCGTTAAAACGATTTCATCCATATTCTGTTATTGACTTCGGCCTTGATAATAATAATTAGCTCTCTTTTGAACCCAGGAACTCTCACTACATATATTTTATCTTATTGATGTGATGGAGCTCCCCTTGTTTTCCTAATTGAGTAAGTGGGTTGGCACGAAATGCCAGCCCTTAATGAAATGAGATGACTTAAATCTATTAACCCTAAACCTAACTCCCATGGGAGTGGGGTTAGGGCAACCCTAGGGGTGTCCTTAACCCTTTTTCTAACAAGCTACTCTGGAGAAATCTAACTAGTAACGTCAAATTGGGAGAGAGTTTTCTGAAAGGTAAGTTCTAGCTTCACCTAGAGTTTTATGCAAATACTTAATGACACTCAGTCGGACCATCACCAGATACACAAGTGCACTAAGCAAGCTTTTTCCTACTACATTTAAGATTCATCACACAAGGTAACAAGAGTCAAACCCCAAAGTAAAGGGTTGAGTCATAGTAAAAACTATGACACTTGGTGCTTTGTAACATGTTACATAACTATATTACAATACTATACATATCTTTTTAAATGTCCTCAACACTGAAGATGATTAATTTCCAATAAATATAGATAAAGACTTAAATTTGCATAATAATGATTAATGATTCATGAATAATAGTTCAACGACCAAATATACACTATTCATTATCTGAATAGAGTTCCTTTTATAGAAGAAGGAAAAGAATAAATCGTATTTATTTAAAGATGCTTTATAACTCAATTTTAAAAAAAAATAAAAAATTAACCAATAAAGAATTGACTTAACTAAAGTTGTGTTGCAATATGTGTCTATATACATATGTGTGTGTGTGTGTGTGTACATGCTTATGTGTATGCACTTGAAAAAAGCTTTTGAAGCAATGTGTATATAATCTTATATATATATCATTTTATAAGTTGATTAATTGGTTAAACAAATTATTTAAACTTTATAAAGGCCATGCATCATCCAACTCACAACCTTCTAGGGCCATGTACCATTCTTAACACTAAGATGATTAATATTGTACCTTGAAAAAAAATTAAACTCTAAACCTTCTAAGTTATGCATTGTTTTTGACTTGAGGATGATTAGTATTGTACTTTGAAAAAGAAATTAAATTCTCAATTTTATAAGTCATGCATAGAATAGTGCATGAACCATAAAATTGCAAATTCAAACTTCGTTAAAGCAAGATTAATATTGAGTTCGAACTTTGTTAAGGCAAGGTTAATATTATATGTTAAAAAAGGAATTGAACTTATAATCTTCTTAAGTCATGCATTGTCCTTAACATCGAGGACATGTGCCCATAAGATTATGAGCTCAATATATGCCTATAAGGTTGTGAGTTCAATTTTTTTTGAAGATATAATATTGACTTCACCCTAGCAAGGTTGCAACATTCTAGAATCCTCGGTGTTAAAGACATATGGTGCATGGCCTAAAAAGATTGCGAGTTAAATTATTTTTATACTATATGTTGAAAAGGAATTGCGCTCACTTTTTGGGTTTATGCACTATCCTTGACATTAAGGATGATGCATGGCTTTATAAGGTTTCAAGTTTTGCCATGGGGGTAATGCATTGCTCCATAAGATTACAAGTCCCATCATGTGCACATCCCATCCTCAACATAAATAATGATGCATGACCCCGCAAACTTGTTGCCTTTTGTAGCCATGGTCCATCCTTTGTGCCAAGGATGGTGCATGGCCCTAAGGTAGTTTGAATTTGCATACTTTTGCAATAATGCTCTACTCTTGGTGCCAAGGAATTTTATAACATATATAATTTAAAATATAATGTTACATCTCATATACTTAATGTGAGGATGATCAATTAATTTTTCTAAAATCGAAAATGAATTTTAAATAGGTCATCGATCGTGTTTAGTTTAGAATGTAAATATTTATTTAAACAAAAAACAAAAATAACAATAGTATAAAACAAAACTTATTTTATTTTATTCAAGAGCCACCAATTTGCTTAAGTACAAACCAACCAACATCTTCCAGTTCACTCGAGGACGAGTCAATCACCGAACAATGCCTTTTGAGTGTGCGAGTAGGTTTTCGGGCCAAGGAATCTGACCAACTCCTTGGAAGTAATGTACCCTCGTCACAAATGTGTAATTCTACCAATAAAGATAGTCTAACCCAAAACTGGAATGTACCTATGTCGTGTGGAAGTTAGGGCAGCACAACCCTGATGTTCTTGTGCCAAGGATGTTGATAAGTCACGAGTTCAAATTTGCTAAAGCCATAAACTTATTTGTCTTTATTTAAGTTTGTAAATGTCCTAATATAAAATTGACTAACTTTTACAAGTTAACCAATAATATAAATATACATATATATGTACTTCAAATACTCTCTATATGCATAAACTTTATTTAAATATGAAACCATATTATACAATAATAATTTATTTTAAGATATAATATATATTTAAATATATATAGTTCACTATGTTGTGTGTTGCACACTGTGCACTTCGGTCAAATGTTCGTACAATGTTGTGTGTTGCACACTGTGCACTTCGGTCAAATGTTCGTACAATGTTGTATTAGTTTATACGACATCCCTCAATGTTGTTTACAACATAAAATTATCTACTACACAACTATTTATGGTGCTATGCATATAGTAGCATATAGTTGTGTAGTAGATAATTGACTCGCCTTTGCAACTTTACTTTGTTATAAAACATTTCATTAAATTTTAAATAAAGTGATTAGTTTAAATAAAAGTCTATATTAGAGTTTTTAAAATAATTTTATTTCATTTTTTATTATTTAATTTTTAAATTTTTTATTAATAATAGTCAAAACCCCTGATTTAATATATTCTTTAAGTAATCCATATAAATTAAAGTCTGTTTCTCACTTAATTAAAAACAGCTTTCCAAACGTGGTAGGTATCATATATTATTATTATATATTGCAGAATCATTTTTTCATTGATGCAGCTGCAGGAATATTCCCTCTCTAAATCTGGCATTTTGACTCGTTCCTACCTTCCCGCCAACAAATTCAAAACACATCTCAGTGTACGTTGTCAATCTCGCCACGTGTCTTCTCCGAGAGCCAGAATCAGGAAAATTTCTAAAACCCTAGCCGCTGATCCGCCAAGCAGAAGAATGGAATGCAGGTATTGCACTAATCTCTCTCTCTCTCTCTCTCTCTCTCTCTCTCTCTCTCTCCGTATTAATCTTTAGAAGTGATCTCACAGGTTAATTCATAGATTAATCCATTAGAAGGGGAAGATTCGGAGTTTTTCGAGTGAACAAAGTATTTTGGGGCAAATGTGGGGATGGAGAAGATATCTGTAGCAATCCGAGTCAGGCCGCCTGTAAAACAGGAGCTCATCCGAGGTAGCCATTGGAAAGTAGGAGCTCGGACAATCACATTATGCAATGCTTTAGGTGTACCTGTACTTGGTCAGTCTTATACATTCGGTAAGCATTTATGTACATACACATATACATGTGTGTTTGTGTATATGATGGTTGTTGGGCAGATCACGTTTTCCTAAAAGAAGCAACTAATGCAAATGTGTATGAGGTCCATGCCAGGGACCTTATCTTATCTGCACTTCAAGGATTCAATGGTATGTATTATATACATATATGTATACATGTTCCTAATGTGTGTGTGTGTGTAATGATGGGCTTTTGCTTCTCAGGGACGATATTTGCATATGGGCAAACAAGCAGTGGTAAAACATACACAATGCGTGGCTCGGATCGAGATCCTGGAATCATCCATCGTGCTATACGAGATGTCTTCACCAACATTCAAAGTGTATGGTTTACTTGGTTTATGGATGCGTGTGTGTGTGTAAATATATAGAGCTAGAGTCGGTTATAACAAACTAGTCTAACTTCTATTGATGCAGATACTTGATAGAGAGTTTCTGATACGGGTCTCCTATATGGAAAATATACAAGAAGATATCAATGATCTGCTTGCTCCAGAGAATCGCAAGCTTCGAATACATGAAAATTCCGTGGTAAGCTGAGTTTGAACGTGTATACATTATATATATATGTCGTGTATACAACTAATGGTCTACCATCACACACCCAATGAGTTGCGTTTTTAAGTATATATATTTCCAAGTTATTTTTAATATATTTTCTAAATACTTTCAGCGAGGAATATTCGTGGCAGGGCTACGTGAGGAGATTGTAAATAATCCTGCGCAGGTTTTTGAGTTCTTAAAATCTGGGGAAGGTAAGTTCGTAATCCATTGTTTTCTCTCTCCCTCTTCTCTCTGTATATATTGTGTGTTGTGTGTGTATATGAGTCATACATGGATGCATTTATCTATAAGTACTTATCGGTTCTTGTATATAGCGTATTATGTATGTGCGTGGATATACAGATATACACGCACAATACAGTATCTATATGTACGTATACCTACAGTTTGTGCTTTGTGTATATATGTTTGCTGGGCGTACTGACTTCGTGTATACATTTTATGTATGTATCTGTACTAAGTTCTTTGTTTGTTTCAGCTAATCGGCATTTTGGCAAGACCAATATGAACGTCTACAGCAGCAGATCTCATACTATATTTCGCATGGTTAGTTTAGAATTGATATGATTATATGTTCTTATATAATCTAATTGTTGGGGCATATTTTACAGGTTATTGAAGCAGGGATAAGTCTAATGATAATATATGTGACGATGCACTGGATGCAGTTCGTGTGTCCACTCTTGTAAGTAGTTCAATTCAAATGCTTGCACGCACGCAGTTGTGTATAGTGACAGGCCGTAAGAGAAATACTAGCCGAGCTTCAGCTTCATTGATTTAAGTTGTTTGAGATGATTTGTCTTATGGTATACATTTGACTTATGTACATAGTCTTCCGGTGACTAGAGGCTTGGTGTTTATATATAAGTCTACCTTCTTGTGTCTGCGTGCGTGCATGTGTATACATTAATATACACTTGGATGCATGTACAGCATTGTTATATATTGCTACATTGTAGCGTGTATATTAGAGAGAGAGAGAGAGAGAGAGAGAGAGAGAGAGAGAGAGAGAGAGAGAGAGAGAGAGAGAGAGAGAGAGAGAGCGGAGAGAGAGAGAGCGGAGAGGGGAGAGGGGGAGTAGTAATGCGTATATAATGTGTAATGCTGTGCAGAATATGGTAGATCTAGCAGGATCCGAGCGCATTGCCAAAACTGGAGCAGGTGGTGTTCGTTTGAAGGAAGGCACGCACATAAATAAGTCACTAATGACCCTTGGCACTGTGATAAATAAACTAAGTGAAGCTAGTGGGAAGCAAGGGTATGTATTCACTCTCTTGTTTCCTATGTAATATATACATAATTATCAAAATATTTATCGTAAACATATGTTGGATTCCTATAAAGAAATGTGCGCGCGCGCGTGTGTGATTTATTGCTATATATAATATTCACATTACACAGGCACATACCGTATCGGAATAGCAAGCTCACTCGCATTCTTCAGTCTGCACTTGATGGAAATGCTAAAACTGCCGTTATATGTACAGTTACACCAGATGAGGTAATATTTCTTTATCCTTACGTTTACACGCATGCATATATATATATACATACACACACACACATAAATATTACACATGCATTGTTTAATATGTTTATGTGCAGATGCAACTTGATGAAACTAGAGGAACACTGCAGTTTGCTAGTCGAGCTAAAAAAGTTTCAACATGTGCTCAAATCAACGAGGTATGCAGCTTATCAAATATTATATACTAATGTAATGAACATACATGTTTATGTCGAATATATTTTTCATATTTATCACAAAAGAACTAGTTGTTTTTTTTTAAAACCAGACAATCACGGATGCCGCCCTTTTGAAACGCCAAAAGAAAGAGATTGAAGTGCTACGCCAGAAATTACAGGTACCTCCACATGTATATATACATATATATTGTTATATATTTATATATTGTTACCAATATTAACAAAGACAGATAGTTTAGGGAACTAGATCGGAAGTGTTGGAGAAAGAAATTCTGAACTTGCGGAATGACTTGCTAAAGGTTTGTCTTCAACATCATATAATAAGCTTTATAATGTGACTTTTTAACATAGATTTCTATTATATATAGTTATGTCTTGTATGATATAATGCTCTATTAACGATTATATAATGTAGTTTGAGCTAGAACGAGAACGTCTTGCTTTAGAACTGGAGGAAGAGAAAAAGGCCCAAAAAGAGAGTGAGTTGCGAATACAAGAGCAAGAGAAAAAGATAGAAAATCTTAGTACTCTGGTAATTAGTTCAGCATGGGATGAACGCAAGCCAACAAGGAAGGTATGTGAGATATTTATATACTTAACAAAAACACATATATGTACAGTATATGTATGTCTATGAAACATACATATAGTCACTATCTAAGTGCGAGTTTATTGTCTTTTTCTGTACAGATCAATCGACGCGAAACCTGGTGTCCTCGATTAGCCACTCCACAATCCTCGGTCAGGGTATATTGTAACTTTTACGTACACACACACACACTGGAATGTACATGTGTATGGAGTAATAATTGGTAAATGTAACATAGATCTTTAGTGATTCAGACATTAAGTGTGCGTAACTTATATTATGTACGACGTATGATTATTCTTGTATTCGCTAACAAGTTTATTCACCATATGTACATTCAGGATTTCGTGAACCAAGAGTCACCATTGGTGTCTGCAAGGAAGGATTTAGACATTACTCCACTCGCTTTTCAAATGCTCTTTGATGAAGAAGCCAGTACAATTGGAGGCCTATGTATGGATGTGCCCCAAGTAGTCTCTGTTCCATCAGGTGTATATATATATACCAAAACATATGACATACACATAATATAACATATTATACACAGACACATACAAAATATATACGATGTGATATACATTTATACACATAATGCACGCGCAATCTAACGATTAATTTACTAGATTTTGAGAATATTGCGGACGAAGAAACGTGGGTAAGCATGAACAAGGGTTACGCGGGATTTGATATTACAGAATCGAGTCATAGTGTGTCTTCAAATGGAAGTGACACAGTAATAAAAGACTTATCCGTACGTATCATCTATTAGTGTTTTATTTATTATACATGTAATATTACACGTATATATGTATCTACACATGTTACTGTCTTCGCGCGCGCGCGTGTGTTATAGGAATTGTGTCTAACAAACGTGGGCTGCTATGACAGAATGAATTTGGCGCCAGTGAAATCGATCAGCTCAGGGAGTCCCTTACTTCTAAGGTGAGGCTTTCACGTGTATGCGTGTGTGTGTGTGTGCGTGCGTGTTACATATATGTATGTATGACATCAGTAATGTACATGTATATATGTATACACTCCGTGTATTTTCAGGAAGAGGAACTGGCACTAACAAAAATGGAGCTGTATATTTCAATCCAAGAGAAGAAACGCCTGGAGGTATTCTCATTATCACATACGCATATGTACGTAAGAAGTACATATCCGTGACTAATACAGATGTATCAAATGTATGCTATCCGTGGATGTGGATGCATATTGAGTATGTATAAACCTCATTCTGAACAACAGACACACACACGAATAGCTTATCACGTGTATAGCGATCTATTTGTGGACGTAGCAAATCATATGTTATGCAAATGTAGTAACAATATGCACAACACGAGCAATGTCGTGTTTGTTTCAATATATATGAAAAATGCACCACATGGAACTGCAGGAATCTCTCTCTCTCTCTCTCTCTCACACACACACACACACACACACACATTCTTACATTGTAATGTGCTTTACAGGAGGATTTAATGAAGGAGCTGCAATTTCGAGCGGTATTAGAGAGATCTGTCGAGGAGTTAGAGAGAGAAATCGTTGCAAGCAAGTCCCGGACTGAAGCATTGGAAAACGTTGTGAGGGACCATCAATCCTCACTTTCAATATCTCATCAAGTAAGCTATCTATTATATATATCATATTTATATTATTATTATATAACGCATTAGCTTATGTGGCTAACTAAGTTTCTCAGCCATATATAAGCATAAACCCGTAGTTCAGCAGACATGAGTACATATTCATGGTCGTATGCATTACATATTATATTACATGTGCTATTAACACACACACACATTGTAGAAATAGTAACTCTCCTGCGTATATGTATATTTAGTATGCGTATTGTAATGCATGAGTACAATTACTGCAGTAAGTTGTAATGTAAAGCATGGCATGATATATGCATAAAAGTGTCCCCACTCTGTGGCGTTATATGCCACCGGTGTAGGTAATACGCATTTCACTTGTATGTTTGGACGACAAGTATTATACATATACATATGTACATGCACTATACAGACATACATACAACAACATTATGCATGCATCTATATAACAAGCAATGCTAATTAAGCGTATTTATACTCAGGACGCGAAAGATTTAATGCGGGAATGGTAACAAGTTTAGAAGAGCAAGAGAAGACACAAACGAACTTACTCAAGGGGTTGAAATCACTAACTACACCAGAGCAAAATATTCCAAAGGCGAGAAGTATATCCTGCTTCGAAATGATATACGACCTACTTTGGTGGTCGTTTATAAGGTTTGTGGATTTCCTTGGAGTTTAAGCCTAATTACGGGCAGATTAGACTAACCCACTAACGGCCCTTAGTTTAGAGAAGGGTAGGAAAAACGAAACTAGTCCTTAACTGGTCATCTTCTTCGTCGGAGGCACTTCAAATGTTACAGGTAAGTTGAATGATGCAGGTTGTACATAGATTACATGTGTGCGTGCGTGTGCGTGCGTAGGTGTGTTTGTATGCTCAACTAATTGCTTGTGCCTTGTAGTGGGATTCTTTTAAGAGCTTTAGTCTTAGCGGTGAGCTTTACTATATAATTTGTGTATATTTATATCACTTAACATGGTATCCGTCATATTCAAGCTAGAGGGGTGAGGATTATCTGATCCTGGATGCTCGAAATGTTAATAAACTGTAAGTTCTAGTCATGTACATATGTAAATGTTGATCTTTTAAAGTTCGTTAATAGTAAATTGGCAATAATTTTATATTATACTATTTAAAATATGCATAGGAATATAATTAATAATACACAGTTTGTCACTCAAGTGTACCGTCCATACATAGATTATGTTTATTAACACAGCCACACACACACACTATATGTGTGTGTGTGTGTACAGGAAACTACGGCTCTATATTTGAACAAACATTGTGTGGTGTTTAAACTATTGGTTTTTGTGCTGCCAGGGAAGCATATGGGATGGTCCACTTACACTATGTAGTAGTGATAGTTATATATTGACTGTTTTATAATAAATTATATATTTAATTGAGATTTTTATATTAAGGGGCATTTATATATATAAAATATGTATTTAGTATTACATGATTACATCAACACTTAACTACATCAACACTTAAACTTTACAAGGGGGATAAAACCATTTAAAAATCAATTATAAAATTTTATATCATAAGAAATAATAATTAAAAATTAAAAAAAATGTATTGTTACTTTTGGGAATGAGATAACCACAAGGAGAATAAAAAATATTGACTGTTAAACAGGGTTAAATTAAGTAGGTTTTATTTAAATACTTAAATATAAAAAGATAATGATGATTCATTAAAATTATCATTTAATTAAGGGAAAATTCCCTAAATAACCTTCATTTTCTCAAAAATAGTCCACCATAATGTGATATAAAATTTAAATTAAAAATGGAGATACAAATGGTTTAAATTAATTAATAAATTAAAATAATTCAGATGATTAATCATTTATCTTAAAAATTATTTAACTAATAATGGATAAAGTACTTTTAATTAAATTAATGAATTTAAATGAATATCCCATTTAAATATAATAATATATATTATTTGAATAATGTTTGTAAATAATAAAGCAAAATAAGTGACAATTCCCATCAATTTGAAGGCCCATCCATCATGTTCCATGTACATCATCTTGGCAGGAGGAAGAGATGCTACCATCTATCCTTTGGGCGTATAGGACAACATAGAAGTCAGCAATTGGAGCAACGCCATTTTGATTGGCTTACATATTGGAGACACCCATGAGAGTTCACAATTCCCAGCCTATGCACTTACATGATGACAAAAGAACCAGTTGTCACCACACAAATATTAAAACAGCTTAAGCAATTGAACAAAGCATGATTCGTGGCAGACCCGACAGCAACATGTGAAGTAGTAAAGAGATGTCAAGAAGAAACTTTGGACGTACGAGCCAAAGTAGTGGGTCTAGTGGTACAAGAAGTCATAGGAGTTTTGGAAGGGAAGTCCAAGTAGAAAGACCAATACAAGATTCTTGAAGTTTTTGGGAATTGGGATGATGCTATTAAAACTTAACGACAAGTTGATGAAGGAGTAAGTAAATGAGAACCACCTAAAACCATACATTTACCTATTCGAACCTATGGTGCTCCAACAAGCAAAAGGACCATTCGAAGGATTAGCATGAAGGTCATGTTGCTAGACCACATGCATAAGATGTAAGTTCATAGGGCAATAATGCCCAGGGGTGCCCGACTACCACATTAGCAAAAGATGGTTTCCATATAGATAAAGCAATAGAATTTGCATAGGGTTTTCTTTATTTTTCTCCTTCGCTTTTTCACTTCTTTTGTTATGGCATCCCAATATGCCCATCAAGTCATACCCCACTAGCTTTTCTAATTATTATATAAGTAAACTAAATGTAATAAGGGTTTTGGATTTGTAATATAAGAGTTTGTGAGGCCAAGCTATACCCTCGACTTAGGATTAATACTTAGTGACACAATTTCAAAGGTTATGCTTTGGGCATTGTACTTTATGTTATTTAGTCTAGTATTATATATTTATGTGACATTGTTTCCCAAGATGTAGGCTATTGCTATAACTCTCATAGACAAAAGTTACACTTGAGGCCACAAATGTGACTCTTAGATGTCAACCCTAGAGTTCCTCTTTGTGAACCCTTAAGGAACTAAGTAAAAATAATCCATGCTCACAATTGGACAAGAGTGTAGACAATGTTCATATTATGAATTAGGATGTGTCCTTCAGCTATAAGTGTTATTTTTAACTTGACATGGAAGATGAGGTTGGAGACAAGCCTCAACCTTTAAATTAGCGGAACGTGTATTTTAATAAGACTTCCCAAACGTACAAACGGGTTACCAAATGAAAGGAGTTAGCTAACTTCCTAAGTAAGGCATTCACAACTAACCCATAAGGGTTTGAGTGGTTAAGGCATACCCTAATCCTAGGGCTAGTACTTAGTAAGGACATGAGTGTGTGCCATAAGTAGACACGAGTGTTTTACTAAGCAAACCCCTTAACGCTAGGTTTATACAACTATGAGCACGCGACTATACGAGTGTCTTTATCCTTTTATTAAAGCCTTAAGTAGTCAATTGAATAAATACATGGATACATAAAGCATATGCATCACACACACACACACACACACATATATATATATATATATAGCATGTGTGTGTGTAATTGGATAGAAACACAATATTGTGGTTAGTTTGTATATATGCATGTTTGTGAATTTGGAGATGCAGATTTTTATATAACAACACATGATGTTATTTGTAAACATTCACATATATACATATGTATGCAATATACAGTGCATTTGAGTCCTATTTTTGATATGTCGTTATATAAAAACGACTAGTCATGTTCACCCCCTGGACATATTCAAGGACAACACTCCTAGCCAATTAACACACTTAGTTACAAAACCTAACTTCCCTTGAGCAAATGCCCAAGACTTAGCACTTTGATGCGAGCACGAGCACACACCTCTTTGCTAATGTATTCAACCCTTGTCGTTAAGCCCATGAGACAACTCTAAAGAGCGTGTCTTGGGAGTTGTATCATGTGTCATTTAACCTAATGTCACATGTTCATATGATACTATTTCTTAAAATGTGGGCTACCTCACCATAGCCCATGGTGCATGAATGTGTAACCATGGAACCCCCTCTTTGTGAACCTTTAAAAATATGGTAAAGAGAACATGTCAACCAAGGTCCTATATTCACAATTGAACAAGGACATGAATGTGTTACGAGTGCTATTTTTAACTTGATATGGAGGAGGCTAGAGACATGCTTCAACTTTTGACTAGTGAAATGTGTACCCCAAGTCCTTCCAAGTGCAAATTCACCAATGATAAGGGTTGGACAACCCTTAGGGTGTACATACCCATGTGCACTAAAAGTTAGGGCAACAAAATATGATTTGTGCCTTGACAAAACTTGCACCAATAGGAGAATAATGAGTTCATTTATGAACCTAGGAACTCTCATTATAATTAATTTACCTTATTTACATGATGGAACCCCCATCCTCCCCACATACCCTTGTTTTTCCTATTTGTGTGAGTGGGCTAGCATGAATGCCAACCCTAGTGTTAGTGAGCTTAATAAATTAAACCCACCCCAGGGGTAGGGCATGGGGTTAGGAAAACTTTAGAATTAGGTCAACCCTAGTGTCCCTAACAATATTTGACATGTTAAACTCACTTGACATGCTCACAAACTTTGAACTCAGCTAAATAAAGAGGGAAAAGTTCTAAACGACAAATTCCACATTTGCCAAAAAATTTTGAGGTATTTAACAATAGCCAACCGAACCACTTCTAAAGACCTAAGTGCACAAAGCGAGGTTGCTTCTTACTCATCCAAAGGCCTAAGACAAATTACAATAAATAATAACAATTAACCTCAAAAGTAAAAAGGTTAACACCATAGTAAAAACTATAACACCACACTTACCTTACTTAATATACATGATGGACCTTCCCCTCCCCCTCCCCCCTCCCCTCTCCCCTCTGCCCTTGCCGTTGCCCTTGCCCCTTGTTTTCCTATTTGTTCAAGTGGGCTTGTATGGAATGCCAATCCCATTGTACCGAGTATCAATGAGTTTAACCTACTAATCCATCAACCCCTAAACCATACCCCTAGGGGTTTAGGTAATGAGGTTAAAGCAACCCCAAGGTTAGGTCAACCTTAGGAGTATATTTGATATGCCAAACTCATCAAAACCAACCAGAAATTTAATTGAGATGCAAGCAACAAGAAATTTTAAGAGGTAAATTTTACCTTCACTCAAAGTTTTCACAACACCTAGTTGGATTATTACTAAATATATATGTGCACTAAGCAAGTTTGTTTCTTATTACATCTAGGGCCATCAACATAGTTCAATAGAGAAGAATAATTAACCTTTAAAATAAAGAGCGATCGTGGTAAAAACTATAACAATAAACATGTGTATATATATATATATATACACACACACTTGCATCTATCATTCTTTATGAAGTCTCTTTATATTATGTCTATGTATGTGTGTTTAAAGCTTTTATATATGTATGTATGTATAAATGTAGATGGGTAACTATATAGGGAATACACACATGCTCAAAGATGTATTATATATAGTCACTTGCCTCTTAGTAGTTAAGGAAATAAGATGAGATCATTTCAACACACACCAACACTAGAGTATATTTCAACACACACAAAAAGAGTTAAACCTAATACATTAGCTATACATATATATTTATTCATGTTATATACTTACTTAACTAGAGATCCTAGCATCTAAAATTACAAAGTATAAGTAGGAGATACACACATTTGTTTTAAAGTTTCACTAACAAGAAGGAGACCTAACTTAACATCCATTAAAAAGAAATCTCAATGCCTACAAAGAGAAAGCTGAGTCCATGCTTGTGGATGTAAATTATAAGGAATGAGAAGTGCCCAAATGAGAATGAATGGTGCCATAAAGAAAAGTTATGGGGAGTTGCTAAATTGTAGCAATGGCAATGGTGACCGGAAGAAGCTGCCCTCTACATACCTAGCTGTTTATATGATGTAAAAGTATAATGCAAAATGTGATATATAGTTATACTAGAGAATTAACTTGATTAAAAATATAAAATATATAACTATAATTTCATATTAGACATCATTGATATATTAAAGTATATATATAGTCTCAAACACATTTATTCCAAGGCAAATTAGCATATTTTAAATATTTATAATATTTACTAGTGATTTTCAAATGCTTGATTTCTCTAGGGAATTAACCATTTTATTAATCATCTGTAAAGCCAAAACCATTAACAAACACTATACATACGAACGTAAGGAGAAAACTGTCTCAAAACCATATTTAAAACTTATAACCTTGTAACCTTAAGAAAACCCCATTTTTTTTAAAAAGCCATATAGATATAAAAACCATATTTGGTATATTAAACACACCATAAACTTAAGAAAACCCTTTTTTTAATATAGCAAACTTGTGAAAGTGACTATTATATACACACACATACTATGTGTACATGTGTATTCAACTATATGCAATTTTTTTTACATGTTTGCTTGTACAATGCATGTATACAATTGTATATACACATGA
Source organism: Selaginella tamariscina (assembly GCA_003024785.1). NCBI lineage: Eukaryota > Viridiplantae > Streptophyta > Lycopodiopsida > Selaginellales > Selaginellaceae > Selaginella > Selaginella tamariscina. The sequence continues at coordinate 69,762 of PUQB01000518.1, forward strand.
GCTCGGATCACTGTTGAGTTTAACATCTTAGTTATGAGTTTATTTAGATTTACTATTATGACCAAGTTCACTGAACATTAAATATATATTTTTATGAACATAAACATTAGCATTTAAATATATAATTTCATTATGGAATTTTAAAAAATTTGTCATAAACCTAATAAATTGTCACGAATCTTTTAAAATTCATATAGAAATTGAAGAATTCATTATGAAGCTTTCGAAATAAACAAATTTATATGTGAATCCTTATTTTTTATATTTATATCAAATTTTAATACATTTTGATATTAATTTTAAGTTGATTAGCATTGTAAAATTGATAATTATGGATTAATAATTCATCATCATGATCACGGTATTAACCATCAGAGTTTGTTATGAATCTTTACATGTTAATTAACTTATTAATCATAATTAACTTGAGTTAACTCATCATTTGTCTCGTACACATTAAATCATGTTTCTTTCTTAACATACGAGACAATGTGTTCATAACTTATAATCATACATTAAATCTTATGTATTTAAACCAACATATGAATGTTTGAAGAGAATATATCAACATTACTATAGTTAATATGTCCATCTATAACTACCATTATCCATTCACATATATATTTTCAATAATTTAAAGTATTAATAGGCATATTAAAATATCTATACTAAATTAAGTATATAGATGTGACATAAGTATCTAAATGTTCAAGTTTTCTTAAAACAATTTAATTAATTTCTAAATTTATGAATAATAACATGAGCATGAGCTAGAGGATCATGCAAGAATTTATTTATAAAGTTGACTACATATGTCATAACATCTATTTTCATTGGGACAACTAAATAATTAAAAGGAATAAACAATCTAAATAAGCTTTAACTATGCAAAAATTAGTTTGATTAGTTATGACATATTAAATTATTATGCTCATGAAGTTAAATTGTCAAACTTAATAGTAAATTATATGATAAATTCACTACATTATTGTTAAATTGTATACAATTGTTAAAAACTTATGGAAATCCTCAATCTTATTATACATGTTTTTTAAATAATTAAACAGATGTATATTATTTTATTGAATATACAATGCTAGTTCATATATCACTTGAGAAATGTTCTTTCAATCGAGTGAAAAAACTCATGAAGTACATATTTAACCATAAACATTATCTCATATATCTACCTTAAATAATCACTAAATTTAGTGAAAAAATAAATAAGGGCCGATTCACACCACACATTAACTTATGAACATTAATTAAATTTAATGTAATTGTCTTCACATTAGCTTAAACATTACATTAAATTTTGAAAAAGATAATGTAATGTCATTGTTTAATGCAAATCTATTCACACCAGTAAACATTAAATTAAAAGATAATGTTCAATCAATGTTTTTTTTATAAAATTTGACATTAACTTAATGCCAAAGGCTTTAGGGTTTACATTAGGGTGTAGAAACGGCGAGAGACCCAAACACTCCTCTCACATTGTAGATAGCTGAGCATATATTTAAATTAAATTAAATCTTTAAATTAAAATTTTTAAATATTAAATATTATTTTAAATCTCAATTTGTGTGTGTGCATGTGTACGTGGAAACTAAAGAAAAATTCAAAATTTGTGGAACCTAAAATAATATTTAATATTTAAATATAATAATTTGAGCTTTTAATATAAAGTTAATGTAAAACATATGTGAAAACACATATATGTTAATAACTCTAATGTAATAAGCATTTACATTACATTAAATTAAATTAGGTTACATTAATAAAATTTTTTAATGTTGTGATTAATTAATGCTGGTGTGAAGATCAATAACATTAACTAATAACATTAAGCTAATAACAGCTAATGTAATATTCACAACTTAATGTATGGCGTGAATCAGCCCTAATTATTAGGTCAACTAAGCTCTAACTTAAATTAAATTAAATAATAAAAAAATAAAAATAAAATTAAAGTTCCGAAATATTAAATATGATGGGTGTCGCTTTGAATATGAAAACCAATTTTGAATGTACAGTTTATGTCAGAGAAAATTAGTAGGTCAAAGAAAAATAATAATGTATGTAGCATATTAACATGTGGAAATGTACATTTATATTGAAAGATAAGTTGACAAAGCTGGACTATCAAATACAAATCAAATATAAAATAAGTAAAAAATTTCTATTTATTTTATAATTTTTAAAACTCAAGTTGAACTAATCCGTAACTTTTTTTTCTTCTAATTTTACCAGTTAGATAATAAGTTATTAATTTTTAAAGTCCTAAAAGTCTAAATAAGCTAATATATTAAAACATTATCTCATATATCACTTTAAAAAGTTTACAATAAGATACAATTAAAAAACAAAGATTAATATAAGATGATTTGACATTAAGTCCCTATTAATTTATTTAAATTAGAAAAAGATTCAATCTTAATCATATTTTTTTTTTATTTTTTTTATTATAATGATTTTAAGATTTTCTTATTTTAAATAAACTTAAACAAGAATATAAACATATTCTAATATATATATATGTGTGTGTGTATTATGTATATATACACTTATGGATAAAGATTTCGGAAGCAACGGCTGCGATTAAGAGCTTTCCGTGGCGGAAAGCCTAACCCTTTTCAAATAGTCGCAGACAGGGAAGAAGAAATGGCGGCGGCTCTCTAGGGTAGATCGATCGAGATTCTTTCGCAATCAGGTATGATTATCAGTTCTAGATCTATCACATCACATTCACATGTATAGATATAAGAGATTTATATATATACCGCTCTCTGAATATATACCTAGAATGTGCTATATGTACATTCCAAATTATTGTTTTTACATATATACAGATGTACTATATACACATACACACGGATACACTATAATATTCACTCATATACTGATTGGGCTTCTCCATTCCAGCGATTCGTTTCCTTCTCACTTATGCCGAGAATCCACTTAATAGTATTTATATACTACACACCCAACCTAGTATACTTGGTAGTTTATAAATATATACATGAATATGTCCAATATTTGCAGACACGTATTGGATGCATAATATACACACAGAACTTTATATCGTTTCTTGGCTCCTTACACGATATATCGTAGATACATCCATACACACGTAAATGAAATTATATAATCCCTCGAAACCTGATGGTGAGGAGCCAAGCGAATAGACAACATGCATTGTACGTAGATTATATGATTTTTTATTTACATTAATATTTTGCGTGCAGGGAAGTTCTTATGTGATGTCAGTAACAGAGAGTCACGTACAAGACGACGATACACTTCATAGGAAAAATGGGGTGGCAGTGGTCATCCCCTTATCAGCTGCATCCTGCAGCCGTGTTGCCACCACCTCGGACTACAGAACAGGATCTCATGGGCAACCATATTCTAGAGCTTTACACAGACTTCTCAGGTAAACACACTTACCCACAGACATGCCACAGATGATCATACAACCTTTATTGCAGAAATTGTCTCGACAGATGACTCACAAGAAAGAATCAAGGCGCGTCTCAATGCACTGTTCTGTTATGCAGATTCTCAGGGATTAACAGGGTACGTATTCGTATCTAGAGCCGTTTTTTTCTTACACACACACACAGAGACTGACTGACTTTTCAATGCTTTGTTTCTCAGCCGTGGTGCATTGGAGAATTTACGCCAGCTTGTTAATGATCTGCACTGGGAGGTATTATAGATATTACTTGCTTGATGAAGATATAACCTTTATTTTACTTTCTACAGCTTTTAGATGCTCGTCGATTTGCGTCATTTTATCGTTTTGTGTTCTATTTGTGCCGTGAGAAAGGACAGAAAAGCATCAGTAAGTTGTTAACTAGTTAAGATGGATTACACTAATAGATGGGAATATTTACAGCTGTTAGCATTGCTGTGGAAGCTTGGAAGTTGGTCTTAACGGGACGTTTCAGGTTGTTAGACCAGTGGTGCGAGTTTGTATTGGTACGTGGCCATATTTATATGTATGTACATAGATTATCTGTCTATATACTATACATAAATGTATTATTGTTCAGCTCATTGATTTATTTTCCTCAGGCACATCAACGACACGCCATCTCTGAAGACACTTGGCGACAGGTTTTGGAATTTAGCAGGGTTGTACACGAGGACTAAGCAATTACGATCCTGAAGGTATTTGTAACCATAAACCATTTAAGTTTTAATATAATGATATAATTACAGCATATAATATGCTAGTCTTTACACTGAACCGATCATTATTCGTTGCAGGTGCTTGGCCTGTTCTTGTTGACGAGTTTGTGGATCACATGTACAGGTATGCATAATATAAAGAAAATTAAGAACTTTGTCGATATAGAATGTAATTTATTTCTCTACAGGAACTCCTGTACTTGCACGGAGATGTGCAACTGTCAACCGAGTTCAGTAATGTGTTCTTCGGAAATCTTGAGGGACGTGAATCGGATAAGTACTCTGCCAGGTATGTTAAAAGTTCATCACTGTACGTGTGTAGTTACATCTATTGTGTATTTGCGTAAGTACAATTTTTCTACGCTCACATATACATATATATATATCCCACACAAATATTTCTATCTATCTATCTATCTATATATATATATATTGCATGTATTCATGTGTATGTATAGATCCACGTTCAATCCAGATATCCAACACATATACATAAGACTTAGGGAGTCATGTAAGTATAAGTATTTACAAATATACGGATTTAGATAATGATTAGTCTCTCACTATATATATACAGGTATGGCTGCTTCGGCAGGGAGTAAGAGGAGAAGGAAAGACACAAACGATGAGGTAACGTTGTCGAGGGGTTTAAAGAGGTTGCTGTTAGAGAAGCCTTTGCTGCTAGCGGGTGGATACTTTTATTAGGAATATACTGTGGTGTATATGGTACAAAGAGCCATTCATTCTTTTGTGAGAGTACTTATGTGTGTCAATTTTTCTTACATCTATCCAATAAATTCCCATTCATTCCATGAGACGTTGTTTTAATATGGTACACTTACATATTTTTTAATGTTATACACACGTTTAAATACATGAATTATTTATTCATAAATAATAAATATTTTCTTTAAATTTTTATTCTTCTTAAAATAAAATATAAGGTTGAAATAAAATCTAAATATACAGTATATGGTATAATATTAATATATTTTGCTATTCCATATCAGTTTTTTTAATTCCTTGTCTGTAGAAGTTTACAGACAAAATAACTATTGCAAAAATATTTATTAAGTTAAATCAAGTAAAATTATTTGATTTTATATTCATTTTGAGAAAATGTTTCCAACGTCTCAAATTTGCCAGCATAATCTCATGTTTCATTTAATTTTTGTTTTAAATGTTTTTATTTTTTTTAATTAATTTTATTTATAAATCACAGCTTGAAAACCTACAAAACCAAAACTGAAGTTCATCATTAACTTTAAAATATTTTTAAGTATATTTGGTTGTTATGTAAAATTAAACCATAAACAACACAACATGCAAAACATTATGCATTTGCAACCATCTATTATAAGGTTCTATAATAAAATTCTTCATAACTTATACTCAATTTTAAAACACAATATTATCATCATTTAGCTTACTCTCATTGATATTTTTATAAAATTTATTAATCTATTCATCACTTAATACAAGCCAACATAGTCCCAATTAAGCTTTTCTATTAAGAAGTTGTACAAAATGGATCTATTGAACAAGTTAAATATTTTTTTGAATATTTTAAATTAAATTAAAACATAAAGTTTTTAATTACGAAATTAATCACACTACCTCTTCTTAACGATGTAATATTTTACCCAGCTAGTTTAAAAATTAACCTTTTCATTATCAAACAATACCTTGTGCCATGTATCACAAAAAGCAACAATATACAAAATTATCAAACAAACATGTGCAAAGCATCTCTCTATATTCATCTTTCTGCCACTTTCATCATCAACTTAATAGTTTGTGGTGTAGTGTTCAAAATAGTGAATTAATCACACATTGTAATAATATAGTGGCCTTGAATCTATACACAAAGCATTATGTTCACCTTCACATTATTAAAAGCATATAAACCATCATCTTCCACACAACAAACCAATCTCTTAAAATGTTAATTACTACTTAAACAACTAAGTTTTTATGAACTACTTGTGCTTTATTCTTCTATATCACCTTTGTTCATTCTCTTTTGAATAAAAAAATACCTCCACTACATATGTCCGTTTCAATGACATTTGTAACACTCTATCTCTGCATATGTGTTATGATCACCTTGGTTTTACACACCATCTAAGGCCTATACGACCTCTCCGTTCACAAAGTCCACATCCATTGCCTATTTATCTTATGCTGCCACTTATACTTGTATTTGCTCTCTCGTATATAAACAAATGCCAATTTGTGAAAATTATTGAATTGGTCCAACAACTTCTGTGCATCTAGCTCCAACTTAATCATATTAACTACCTCATTAAAATGTCTTCGTTATATACATGAAAGTTTTAAAACTTGAAAAGAAAAAATTTAATAAATTCTAAGATCTTTTTCTTTTCATTATACAAATCTTAAGCAACTTTAAATTGTTTAAAATGTTAACAAACTTCATCACATCACATTATTTTCCTTGTACTTGATGGCCCACAACTCTCTTTATAATTGTTAATTGTTCTATTTTCATACTTTTTGTTCAATACCTTATACAGATTCATGTATGATTGAACTTTGTGAAGCAACAACTTTAAGCATTAAAGATTAAAGTAACAATAGACTTGTACTTCAACTTCCATTTTTATCGTTTGAAAATATCAATTTTACTACAATGGTAGCTAAAATTTCTCTTTTACCTTCTTTACCAATGGTGGAAAAGGAACACCACACTCCACGGCTTCCTATAAATTATTAGGTTTGAACAAATGCTGCACTAGCTTCAACCATGATACAATTTAATCTTCAAGCCTAAACAACCATTTATATGAACACAAACACAAGTAAAAATATCATTCTTTAACCAACACACAACCTACTTCAATATCATGAAAAAATTCTAAAGTGAACTACAATTAAGTAAAGTGGGATATCTTTATTCCTTAATAAATAAAATATATATACAAAATCATTTTGTTAATGTATGGTTTACGTTATTTCTATCTCTATGCATAACCAAGAGTGAAAGATGCAATAAATGTCAACATTTAAATCTTTGAATGATAGTCACTTATTAAGAGTTGCCCCTTTAAAATATGTAAAAGTATATGTTCATTGAATCAGCATGTTAACTAATAATCATATGGTAAATTTGAAGTTAAAAAAAAAAACAATAAGAGAAGACAAAAATGAAAAGGAAAATGTCATGCAATTAATTAATGAGTCCTTTTAAAAAAAATTATCAATAGTATTTGCTACCATATTTACCATCGTGAAAAAAATGAAAAAAATGAAATTAAATGAGGAAAAAAATATATACAATTGTAAGACTTCTTGACATGTGGCACACATTCCACATGTGACACTATGTGTCACTATGCATGTATGTACTAGTACACATACATATACTTTATAAATAATGGAATACATACTTATAAAGAATGTATATATATATATATGTAATGTAAATATACATACATCTTTATGTTATAGTACATATTTATAAATATTGTTATATATATACACTATATCTGTAGAGAAGTGTGCTTCACACACAATTACATATATAAAAAATATATTAAGCTATATATGTCATATGCATATTTACTAATAAATATATATATACAAAAACAAATATATGTACATGAAGAGTTGCACTTTTTTGTTGGCTAGGGCTAAAAGAAAACTTTATATTTTGTTGAATAGAGTAGATTCTAAATGAAATAATACTAGTTGCATTGAATATGGATTGGCAAAGTTGGACCTTAAGCTTTTAGATTTTTACTCTTGTACAAATGTTAGTTTGTTGGGTAATGTGAGGGCAAGAAGATTTAAGGAGTTCCATATTCAAAAAAGACAAGCAAGTTGTGAGTATGAGGTAGTGATTGTACCTTTAGTCCGAAAGCTGTGGTAGAGTGAATATCTTATCGGACAGTGTAGGAAATTGCTCGTCGACTAGTACCGGGGATCCGGGTTCATGACATCATGAAAATAAACAAGTGGTTCAGCTTTTTACTAAATGGACATACAAGACTATAGAAATTCATGCTTACAATGTGGTGTCAAGCTTTGTCAACCCATGTTTAAAATCATTAAAATGGTTATTATGAAACTTTAGCAATGGTTTAAAATGATTATGAGTAAGATTTTCTTTCTTTTAACCTTGTTTTTATATATGATTAATCTAATTTTTTGATGGTTTAGTTGACAATTTAGATTGTTACTCACCTATCTAATTTGATGTGAATGTTACATGCTTGGGAAGATGTATTGACCTCCATTTAATAATTCTACATTAATGATGTTTCAACCTTGAAACTAGTTCACTTTGATGTGTGTGGATCAATGCAACTTGAGTCTCTGAGAGGTGCAAGGTACTTTGTGATATTCAATGAATGATTTTACACATCTCACTGCTTGTTATTTCATTTTATCCAAAAATATGGTGTGTTTGTGCTTTCTACAGTATGAGACCATGGCTGAGAATGTCATAAGTAAGAGAATCAATGTTTGAGGTTGGATTTAATAAAGAGTACACTTCAAACGAGTTTAAAGCGTACTGAAATAAAAAAGGAATATGTTAGGTAAGAATGCCAACAACAAAATGGTGGTAGAGTGAAGAACCGCACACTTGTAAAGGTAATAAGGACCATGTTACATGCAACTGGCTTACCATGGAATTTGTGGGTTGAAGACATCAATGTTGCTCTTTATATCTAAAATCGAATTTTATCATTAATAAAGTCGCAACAGAATAGAAAGAAGAAAATCAATAGAGCATCTCTTTATTTATGAATGTTTAGTTTAGTCATTCATTTTGGAGGAGGACAGAGAGAAGTTGGATTCAAAATGAAAGATTTCTAAAAAACAAAGAGATGATTTTTAGTAGATTAAGTGTTAAGATGATGTTGTACTCAAATGCTAATTAGGGAAATGATAAAATTATTAGAAAATAAACATTTGGTATGTGGTATGTGTGCAGTGTTAATAGGTGGAGTAGTGTTTTGGAATTCATAAAAAAGAAGTAAAGTGCAGCAAAAGTAACATCAAGTGCAATTCGTAAAGTCATTTGGTTAAAGAAATTGTTAAAGAGTTTGCATCATGAAAGAAAAAAGTTAACAATGTTGTTGTGTAATGGATGAAGTGATGCTTAATGCCAATGTGCTTTTGTTCTTGCATGGAACATATGATTCTTTTATAGCAAAATAAAAGGTGATGCAATTAAGTTTGTGAAATCAAATAATCAAGTTGCTAACATCTTTATAAACCACTAGCATTAAAAAGATTTATTAGATTAGACCCTTGGTTATGTATGGAGATAAATGTATATATTTTTCATTAAAAAATAAAGAATTCCAATTGTAATTTATCTTATAATTCTTTACTAAAGATAACACATGTTTGTTTGATTATTCAGAATGATCTTCTTTAATAAGATTATGAATTTAAACAATTCATGCAATTAACAATAACATAATGAATCTATTATGTAATTCAATTAAGTTTGCATGCGACATCTAACATGCAAAAATAATCAAACTTATTAATATGTTTATGACTTATGATACAATATAAAATATTAAATATTCATTACGTTCTTATCGCACAATATTGAAGGCTTAACTCAATGTTTTGAGCCACTTTTATTTGTATGTTTCTTATATTTATACAGCTATTTTAATGGATGTGGATGTTATATGCTAATGCATTTGCATTTTTTAAGGCCATATTCATATGGTGTTCACCTCATAGTCAACTTTGTGGGTAATCCTTTAGTTGATGCTTATGTTCATGTTCATGAAGGTAAAAGTAATAAATTTATGACAAAGTCAATTAAAATAATGTAGGTCGGCCTAATCAAATTCATTATTGAGTATGTTGAACCTAATGATATACTGTGATGTTTATTTAGAATAGTAGCCACCACATTTAGGTTGATAGTCATATTTGTCAAAAGTTGTTCTTATGGTTGCCATGATATTGATGACAGGGTGTTAATGATGATGTCTTATTCATTCACAAGGATCTTTTGTAATAAATGATTAATTATATATGAACAAAGGGATCTTGTGTAATAAAAAAAGACTTCACCTTCATTTTTTTTTTTGGTATGTATGTTGAGGGTTACAAGTTCTACTTAATCCTTTAATTTTCACCTTACTTCACAAGTGTGTAATATTTTGATGATTCTGCTTATTGATATATATCATGTATGTTTTGATACTGAAATTCTTAGTTTAGCGATATTCATTACCTTTAACATGTATTAATAAGATTTTGCATATCCTATATAGTAATAATAATCTCATGGTGTCCCACTTCATAATATTGACAACATTAAGATGAATGACAATTTTAAGTATGTTGCAAAACCTAAGGTCCTCTTATGGTGATTCTTACACAAGTTTGTAACATTATCTTAAATTAAATTGATTAAAAATTTAAGAGATTTGTGATTTTTTAATTGCTTCTTTAGTATTATGTTTTCACATTTGAAAATATTTTTACAGTTTATTCTTTTATGCCTACACATACTACCCCATTAGTCAAATTCTTGAAATAGGTGTTCATCTCAATGAGTTCAAATATCCTATTCAATCATATCATCTTACAAAACTCTTGTCCAAAGTGAATACTCTTAGAAATAATCTAGGTTGCATTATAAAAAATATTGGAAGTGCTATAGTCTCGATTAAGTGTTAAACATTCATTAACCTATTCATATCATTCATAAATTAATGATTTGTAAAATAATTAAATCAAACATTCAAGACAATTATCTCAAGTAATAATAATGGTTGGGATTAATTAAGGGTGTTTAAATTTACATATGTGACATGTATTTATAACTCAATTGGTATCTTTCCATTATAGGTATTGTATGAGTATGAACTAAAAATGTCTAATATTAAGTTATTTGTGCTGGAGATGTTAAAATGTGGCCCACACTCAGATGTTATTTTATCTCTTGTATCCAAAATTTATCAAACATCTTAGTCATGCTCAAGTATATAATACAAAGTTTTTAAGCATAGGTTGTAATTAATTTATTACACAAGTGGTTGGGTCTTTACTAAGTGTTTCGAAAGATTTATCCTCAAGTTTAATAAGTACAATTAATGGACTCTCATGAAGAAAAGATTGATACACATGATTCAAATTAAGTGGCTTGTAGTTAAAAATTCATAAAAATATTTGGAACATTATTTATCTCACACCTTATCTAGAACGATCTACATGGCTACAAAGGAAGGATAATGTAAAATATATGTGTGTGTATGTATTGCATACAATACACACATGCATAATGACATGGTGTTAATGCCATGTGGCAAGGAGAGTGCATATAATCAAGATTTGTCGGAATAAAAAAAATCTCAAGTGTTACAATTATATATTTTTTAACCTTTAACTTTGTTTAAATAAAGAATTCTATGTTTAAGAAAGGTATTGATTATATAATATATAAACTTATATTATGTTATAATTGTCAAAGTTTTAATCTAAAAAGCCAACAATGATATAACATCACTTTATATAAGTAAAACTAAGTCTTTTAGGACAACCATAACAACCCTCAATGTTCAAACATGTAAAACTTAAGGACCTTCCGAAGTCCTCACCATCAGAACCCAAAGGATACCCTAACAACCCATCTTATATAAACTTTCATGCCATAATCCTATATAGAGATATGTGCACCATAATAGAGATTAAGCCCTTACACGTAAAAGTCACCTTTAAAAGTGTACAACCCTTACAGATTTATGAAAGGTAGTATGATCACATCTAATTCTTAAGGGTTTGTGTAATTAAGTTATACCCTAAATTTAGGTTGAGAACTTAATGAACATAATGTACACCATAAGTAAATAGTGTTTATTAAGTAAATTACTAAGGTTGCACAATCTACATAAAGTGCTTCATGAAAAGGCCCTTGTTAATGAGCTTAATTATTAATCTTTAGACATGTTCACACACCCGATGAACACCTTTAGCCAAGTGTGTTAATAACACACCCAATTATAATACATAAGCCCTTAAGTATTCGATTACTTATTTGAGTATAAGGCATGTATACTAAAGATAAAATTTTAACTTTAAAATTTAAAATTCCAATATATAATTATCCTTAATTTTAATTTGAATTCATATTATATTTTGTTCAATAGTCCTTAAAGCCTCCCTTGAAGATAGGTTAAGCTATACTATCCACTTATTTAAACAAGAAAAGAGTGTGTGTGGGGTGAGCATATTAAACATTGAGAGGTCTTTAATTATTTATACCTGCTTAACATAAATTCAAATTGTTCATCAAGGCACATCTCTTATGTTGCTTAAACTTTCTACCTTTGCAGGTATGTTACATTTTAAGAATTGGTATATCCCTATCATCGACGAATCTTCATAAATACATAAAAGTTAATTAACTTTTATTTAATAACCCATTCGTATGTCTTGTTCAAATACATGTTTTCAAAATATAAAGATTGAGACCTTACTCCAACCTCCTCTTCCATGTCAAATTAAAATAACATTTATAATTAAGTAAAGAATGCATCGTAACTTATAATGAGAGCGTTGTTTGTACCTTATTCAATTATAAATGTAGTCTGTAACAAATCAATTTATAACACATGTTCTCTTTACCAATATTACGAGGGTTTTAATGAAGGATTTTAAGGTGGGACGGACTGTATAAGTGGCATTGGATAAACATTTAAGTACGACCTAAATAATTTCGGTACCTAGAGTTTTTTAAGTGTAATATTCTTTAAAACTTAAATGCACTAAGCAAAGATTACATCCAGAAACTCTAACAAAGATTGAACCATTTTTAATTATTCAAGTCCACTAAGTGAAGTTATTTATCACTAGATAACAACCAAGTTTAGTAGTTAAGTAAAATTATAATAAAATATAACAATAATTTCTTTGCTCATAGTTTGTAACCATAAGACAGAAAATCCTTACTTGCTTTAGAGGAGAACACTTATCATCCATGTCTCATGGAATAATTGAGAATTTATTGGAAAAATTGACACACACATGTACTCCCACACAAAAGAATGAATGACTCTTTGTACCATACACCACAGTATATTCCTAATAAAAGTATCCACCCGCTAGCAGCAAAGGCTTCTCTAACAGCAACCTCTTTAAACCCCTCGACAATGTTACCTCATCGTCTGTGTCTTTCCTTCTCCTCTTACTCCCTGCCGAAGCAGCCATACCTGTATATATATAGTGAGAGACTAATCATTATCTAAATCTGTATATTTGTAAATACTTATGCTTACATGATTCCCTAAGTCTTATGTATATAGTAATCTAAACCTGTGTTGGAAATCTGGATTGAACGTGGAACATACACATCATCAATACATGCAATATATATGTATAGATAGATATAGATATTTGTGTGGGATAAATATATGTATATACATCCTAACGACGTTTATATGTGAGCGTAGAAAAATGGTACTTACGCAAATACACAATAGATATAACTACACACGTACAGTGATGAACTTTTAACATACCCGGCAGAGTACTTATCCGATTCACGTCCCTCAAGATTTCCGAAGAACACATTACTGAACTCGGTTGACAGTTGCACATCTCCGTGCAAGTACAAGAGTTCCTGTAGAGAAATAACTTACATTTTATATCTACTTTATAAGTAAACATATAGCATTTAATTTTCTGCATACCTGTACATATGATCCACAAACTCGTCAACAAGAACAGGCCAAGCACCTGCAACAAATAATGATCGGTTCACTGTAAAGAACCCATATTATATGCTGTTATTATATCATTATATTAAAACTTAAATGATTTGTGGTTAAAATATACCTTCAGGATCGTAATTGCTCAAGTCCTCGTGCACAACCCTGCTAAATTCCAAAACCTGTCGCCAAGTGTCTTCAGAGATAGCGTGTCGGTGATGTCCCTGAGGAAAATAAATAAATGAGCAGAACTAGTTAATACAGTTATATCTAATCACACACACACACACAGACATATATATGTGTGTGTGTGTTTGTGACCACGTACCAATACAAACTCGCACCACTGGTCTAACAACCTGAAACGTCCCGTTAAGACCAACTTCCAAGCTTCCACAGCAATGCTAACAGCTGAAATACTCATCCATAAGCATAATCCATCTTAACTAGTTAACAACTTACTGATGTTTTTCTGTCCTTTCTCACGGCACAAATAGAACACAAAACGATAAAATGACGCAAATCGACGAGCATCTAAAAGCTGTAGAAAGTAAAATAAAGATTATATCTTCATCGAGCACGTAATATCTATAATACCCCCAGTGCAGATCATTAACAAGCTGGCGTAAATTCTCCAATGCACCACGGCTGGGAAACAAAGCATTGAAAAGTCAGTCAGTCAGTCTGTGTGTGTGAAGAAAATAAACGGCTCTAGATACGAATACGTACCCTGTTAATGCCTGAGAATCTGCATAACAGAACAGTGCATTGAGACGCGCCTTGATTCTTTCTTGTGAGTCATCTGTCGAGACAATTTCTGCAATAAAGGTTGTATGATCATCTGTGGCATGTATGTGGTGTGTAAGTGTGTTTACCTGAGAAGTCTGTGTAAAGCTCTAGAAGATGGTTGCCCATGAGATCCTGTTCTGTAGTCCGAGGGGTGGCAACACGGCTGCAGGATGCAGCTGATAAGGGGACGACCACTGCCACCCCATTTTTCCTATGAAGTGTATTGTCGTCTTGTACGTGACTCTCTGTTACTGACATCACATAAAAGCTTCCCTGCACACAAAATATTAAAGTAAATTAAAAAATCAGATAATATACAATCATTTACGTGTGTGTGTAACAATACAATACAAACTTTGTGTGTATATTATCCACACACACATATATCCACACACATACATATTATTATATATTATCCACACACACACACACACAGACATTCATATAAACTACATATGTTGTGTAGTATATAAATTGAGAAGGAGGCGAAGTGGAGAAGCCCAATCAGTATATGTGAATATTATAAACACATGTATATCTGTGAGTGTAGGAAGTCTCTCGTATGTAAACACATACACAATATGGGTATATATTCATATATATATATATATATATATATATATATATATATATATATATATATAATATATATATATATATATATATATATTATATATAGACTGTATATCGATAGATATGTGTACATAAGACAGACATAGATCTATACAGCAAGTGATTACGTGGGATTCAAGAACCCTAAGCTAAACCGGGAAAGGCCATACCTTGAGAAGGACGAGGCGAATCGCTGGCGTGAAGAATCTGAATCTCAATCGATCTGCCCTAGAGAGCCGCCGCCATTCACCAAGACAAGAACACAGACAGAGCCTATTTGAAAAGGGTTAGGCTTTCCGCCACGTAATGTTTTTAATCGCAGTCGTTGATTGATAAACCATAAAATAGTGTAGAATATCTATGATTTCATATTTCATAGAATAACAATATCAAAATCTGATTAAGTTTTAATCTCTTTTCTTAAATATAAGAATATCAAACACGCTCCATATGTTAATCAAAATTTATATATTACATATACAATTTAGATATTATATATAATATATATAATGGAATAATAAAGTATTAAATTAAGATATTATATTAACGTTATAAATATATTTACACCATATGTTATTTGGATGATAAATGGTTAATTTAAATTCGCAAAAAACGAAGGCATTAAATATGCAATTATATAGAGATTTTATTTTAAATACTTTAATATTTTATTAATATTTAAATAACACTATGTCAATTTCATTTTGAATTCTTAGGTAAGCATATCTTAATCATATTTAATATTATATTATATTATGGAAATATCTCTTATTACAATCAATAAAAAGCAAATGTCTTATCAAAAATAAAATATTGTTTGTTTGAAAATGTATATTGTATATAGAAACTTTTATATTAATCACCTGTATATTAATTAATATATTATTTATATATATATATAATATATATATATATATATATATATATATATATATTATATATATATATATTTACGTAGTTGTTTGTATATTACATATGAACATCGTAATTAAAATGGGAATGATACATGAAAATAAAATATAAAAAGAATTAATTAATATTTTAAACATACATTTAAAGAATATTTTCTTTAAACATCTATTATTTAAAAATTATTTCTTTATATTAAAAAAATTAATTAAATAATTAAAATTGTTAATTATTAAGAAAATGGAATTATATACATTCCCATTTTAATTACAACGTTCATTCACGTGTGTGTGTTATGAATGTGCTTTACGTGTGTTCTTGTATGTATATGTTTGTTGTGTTCCATATATGTACACATACGTATGTGTGTGCGCACATATAATATGAAAATTGAGTCATATATATGTGTGTATGTATGTTACATACATTACTATCTGGATTATTCTTCAGATATGAATTACACTATATCAATTACGTATGTATCTACGCGATATAAGTGTGTGTGTGTTACCAATTAACCATGAGTACGCTGGAGAACCTTCGTCGCAGACTGTCTAAAAGAATATAAATAAACAATACTTAAATAAAATATTAATCTGCCGACATATAACAATCTTATGTGTGCATTTAAATTTTAAACATAATTTGCACGTGTTTTCGAATCAAAAGATGGCAATTTCATCTTATATTCCTTTACGAGTCAATACACAAGTACATTGTATTGAAAATTTTCTCACATCTCTGCACGAAACTTTTGGCAATGTTGTCGTTTTCAATGTAACAAGCTCTGGAAAAGTCTCAATAAACCTGTCATCTTTCATTTAATAAAAATAGAGTTTTTATTATTATTATTGTTTCTTATTATTTTTGTTTGTCTTATTTAAAAATACAGCATTGAAATATGCAAAGCTGACCGTGTTTATCGCAGCCACTTGACTATGGAATGTTTGGTGTTTGGAACGCCTCAAACTCTCAGTGTGTAAGGTGTCAAACTTCTGAGCCCGTCATTTCTGTGTGTAAGGTGTCAAACTTCTGAGCCCGTCATACTTTGGTGTTTGGAACGCTTCAAACTCTCAGTGTGTAAGGTGTCAAACTTCTGATCCGTCATACGTAGGTATACATAGCGTGTAAAAACATAATAAAAGAAGGATCGATCCGGAAACCTATGAATTATAGGCCTGACACGTTTCCAGTGAGTCACAGAAAAGCCTTCAAGAGATATACGTACAACAATTTGAGAATATTCTTGTTGATATAATATCAGTAACGCCAACTCACAGACGTTATCCACAAGACAGCTCTAATCGATTTTTGACAATCCATTGAAAAAGAAAAAACAATCACTTTTTAAATACAGCTGTTGATACAGAAAACATAAAAAAGTAAAACCGTGATTACAATCCAGATAACCATTGTTCCATGTAATCAACCTCTTGCTCTTGAACCTCAACAATTATTGGCTTGTGTTCTTGATGAGATCTCTTCTGTGCCTGAGACACCTCTGTGGAGCTCTCACTGGCCCTCTTCCGCCCTACCACGGGCTCCGGTGCCGACGCAGGAGCTGCTGGTTTTGCCGTGGCGAGCCTGAGGGGGAAGTTAAGCAGTGCCTTCCTCCCCCGCATCTTGAATGCAGCCTGGTCGTAAGCAATTGCAGCCTCCTCGGCAGTCTCGAATGTGCCCAACCAGATCCTCGCCCCCTGTTTCGTGGAGTCTCGAATCTCTGCTGCAAATTTCCCCCACGGCCGTCTCCGTACTCCCGGTACTGCCTCCTGGACTGGCTGGCCGGAGGGAGCGGCAATGATTCCACGGCAGCTGCCTGTACATGTGGCTTTACATCCTCTGGCTCTGCCTTCACTACTGTAACTGGAGGCGGTGTTGCTGCCTTCTTACTCTGCTGATTTGAGACTGTTTCTGTCGCTGCCTCTCTTAGTATCCCGTAGAGAAGCATCTCGTCGGAGTCGTTCTCATTGAAGGTGGGAGGAGGGATTGTACCGACCCTCTTGGAGCCCCAACAGGGCTGAGCTTGGGAGAAGCCTGCCACGTGGTACCTGGGAGTGGGGAATCCATCATCAGGAAATCCGCTGCCTTGCTGAGGAAATCCTGATTGGGCAGGCTCAATTTCAGCTTGCCCTTTACAGGGGAAACAGGAGGCAACTCTTTCCATCTACTGCCGAGGTGCTGCAGTTGTTATCCTCTCCCAGAACTTGCAGGAAGCTCTTCCAATCCAGGCTTTCCTCCTCTAATGGGGTGTTCTCCCCGCTACACTCTACTGACCTGTCCTCCGCCTTGAACCACGGATCTGACGAGAAACTGAAGAGATCCGAATTGTATTCGGGATAGAAGGAGCTCAATGCTTCCATTTCTTTTCACACGCTTTCACAAAGGGAAAACAGAGTACACTTGATGATGAGTGAGGAGGAGGTCTTCTTTATAAATAGAAATGGCGTGCATGAAGCTTCTCTGCTGGTCACAGCACGTGGTTAAATGGATGTGAAGTTTCTCAGGAAGGGTCTTTGACCGTACGTGGAATCAATAATTGAGTGCCAGATGACTTTTATAAAGCAGAATATTCTCCTTTTGATTATTTAGAAACGTGACTATTAAACGAAGCTTCATAAGAAGGTGGGTTTTAGCACGTGGAATGATAACTAACCGCCATCTTTTGTAAGAAGGAACCAAATATCTAGTTTAAATAACATTTACACACTGTAGAGTCTTTAAATATATCTACTTGCTGGACTATAGCACATGCAAACGCATGTTCTAGAAGTGTATATTCGTGGCATCTAAGATTCTTAGCATATACGCATTGCATATTCTTAGCATATTTAAGAATAAATCCCGAAAATTAAATTAATAATTTTTTAAATAATTTACAGAAAATAAATCAAGCTTTGCTAGATAAATTCTGGTTATAGAATTACATTAATATATATATATATGTGTGTGTGTGGTGTGTGTGTGTTGTGTGTATGTATATGCTCTAAGCATGTTTAGCATTAAACACTCTAGATTTTACTAAACTGCTCTGTTTTTAGGGCTCTAGGTAGGGATGGGTTTTAGGGCAGCTGTTTCAGAGGTGAAGGATCAGAAGGCGCTCGTATGGGGCACGGCGATCTTGAGCCTGTTGATCCTTATTCTGCTCACGCCCACATTACAAAGTCGCAATCTCCACGTATATGCCGATCGAAGAAATTTTTGGGTAAATATGTATCTATGTGTGTGTGTATTCATCTAGTGTGTTAACATTTCAGGATTTCCAAACACACTGAATGTTTTCTCAACATTTCCTTATCTCGTGATTGGTACCCTTGGAGCTGTATTATGCCTGCATGGAAACTACTTTGGCTTTAGGTATGTGTATTTGTATATATACTAAACACACACCATAGGTATGTGCATATATATACTTTATATAATATATACTAAACACACACCATATTGAATCAATAGATACTTCAGTAAAATAGTCTAATGATCTAGTTTACGATTATGTTTCACTTACAGAGTATTGCAGTTCACAGGGTGAGGTTTGGGATGGTGTTGGTTTTTTGTGGGATTATAGCGTCTGCATTTGGTCAGCTTATTACCATCTAAGGCCCAGTGATAGCCGTCTCATCTGGGATTGTCTGCCGGTATATTTCATTACGTATGTGTACGTGTAGCTATATATATGTATCAGCGTACATAGGTTCATACACATGTATAGAGTTTTGATGTACAGATGATGAGATATTTATTATGCAAATAATATGAATCTTTAATACAGATGACCAGTGCTTTTTCCTCTATAGTAGCTGTTTTTCTTGTGGAGAAAATGGACAGACTGAAAACAAGGCCTTTGCTGCCTCTTCTGGTTGCAGCTTCTGCAACAATGTGTTACTGGTGGTAAGCTTTATATGTATTCACGCGTATATATGTATATGTATACACATTGTATGTGCATATTATATATACTAATGTTTGAATCACAGGTTTGCAGACGACATGCAATTGTTTCACTAGTACAATTTATTCCATCAATTGCGTTCCCATTTATGACACTTGCTTTGCCTCCAAGATACACTCAATCTTGCTATTGGATGCTGGCCGCAGGTTATATATATATGTGTGTGTTGTGTGTGTGTGTGTGTGTGTGTGTGTGTACTGTTACACATACACGCGTGAGATTACATACATATGTTTGAAATATATTGATTTTGTTTATAATGATATTTATTATTTTGGGTGTTATGTTTATCTATGATAGGTACATACAAACATGTATTAACACACATACACGTGTATCTATACACACATAGCACTATAATATTACTGATGCTAAATACGTTATAAATATACTTTATTGTTTAATAGTATATATATTATATTAAGTTATAATAATTAATTAAATATTGTTTTTTGTGTAGGTAGTTATTTGCTGGCGAAAATAGCAGAGGCACTTGATAACCGTGTTTACCACTGGACTCGGTTTGTGGTAAGTGGTCACACAGTTAAGCATCTGGGAACAGCCATGGTGCCTATTTTCATTATGATAATGGTTGCCCCTAGAAATGTTAAAATTGAGAGGTTAACTGTTTAGTTTTTAATTAACTGATGAAAAATATAATTATAATTCAAATATTTTCTATTAAAATAGTGAATGACAGCATCTTTTGTTTCTATATATGTTAAGAGCTATAGCTTTCAAATGGTACTATAAGTAATATTTATTATAAGCATTTCAAACTAAGTGTTAATAATATCAATCACAATTAGTGCAAGTTATCAAATATATAGATTCTTTAAGAAATATATAAAATATATATTTTCTAACCTTTACTTTTAATCCTTGGAAACAATCCAGACCGATTTCTAAATTTCTGTTTAAATCACACTTAAAATTCAATTTCAATGGAATGGTGATTTTTATTAATATCTAATGTAAGGTAACTACGGTAGATATGAAAATTACCCTAGTAAGTGTAAGTAATTAAGGTATATATAAAAATTAATTCTATAATCAAGACAATATATTTGGAGACACTATGATTAATATTAAATATAAACACACACCTATATATTTAGACATTGTGTGTATATATAAACACAGACTCATCGTAAAATGTACATTCTTGGAATAGTGGATTAAAAAATATTTAATAATATTTTATATTTATAATGCACATATATATTATATATCTATGTATGGCTGTGATAAGTGCGTGGCTATGAGCATATAGTCAAGCTCTATGTTTAACAATGAAAGATTAACATACAAATTACCATAGAGAGTAACTACACAAATTGTAGCATCCACATTTTGCAAAAATAATACACCTTAAATATTAATATAATATTTAAGTAGGTTAATTTAATATGTACTTTTTATATTATTTACTTATTTTTATTAGCTTACATATTCATGCATTTAAAGGAAAGATTCTCTAGGGAAGTTAGACATTTCGATTCCAGCCTAAATCAAGAAGAGTTAAAACAAAATTGTTTTAAATAATTTTTGTAAATATCAAGCTTTATGTTAATATAATATATATTAATTATTTACCAAATAAAAATCAAAGATAATGAATAAAATTAACCACTTAGAAAAAAATATATTAATTTCTTATTTTGAAAGTGCCAGACTATGATGAATATGTTTGTATCATTATCCATGTGCATTATATAGACAAATATGTTGTATTATATGCTCCACTAGTCTCTTTACCTCGTGTATAACAACGTTGGATAATCTTCGGTGCTAAGGATGGAGCCGAGAGTCTTGAAAATTTAAATAAACCTTGGTGTCAAAGATTTCATAAACACATTATTCAATAATTATTTTAATTATATTTTAAAAAATTAAGTTTTTTTAAAACTAAACCTAAGCACCAAGAATCTCATAAATATATCATCTTAAATTTTAAATTCATGTGACCCAATTTAAGTTCATACGATAACTAAATCTTAAATTTCTTTTTCATAATTTATTGGAAACGTTATATTTTAGAAAATCCTTAAGATTAAACTTCAATACTGAAGATTTCATAACCACGTTATTTAACATCCAATATAAATCATCCCCATCTAAAACTATTATAAATCTTAATTCCATGTGACTTATTCAATGATTAAATCTTATATTTCTTTTTTAAAATTTATTAAAAAAGTTATATTTTAGAAAATCCTTGGGAACAAGGTTTTTAAAAAATAAATCTTAATGCTGAGTATTTCATAAATACTATATTTAATCAATGATCATAAATCCTAAAATAATAAGAAGAAGACGAAGAAAACAATCTATAATACATCTTATGAAAAACTTATAAGAAAAACATAATTATTTAATTTGTTATACAAAGTTGTTAAATCAACCAAAACGAAAAAAAAAAAGACAAAGACTCGTGTTTTAAATAATAATAAATAAAGAATTATTTACATTCACTATTTTTTTTATAAATTTAATAGTGTATTCTTTATATAAATATACAAATCTATTTGCCATTAACGCATGTGAAGACGTTTGTTTAAAAATAATTTTCACATTATTATTTACACAATTATTCAAGTGCTTTTTATACGTAATTTGTGCCAATGGACATAATCTCAATTAATGACTATTAATGTTCTAATTAAACATATTTTTTTAATGTCATTCATCCTGTTGTTTAAAAAAAAAATATCCTATACATATCTTAAATAGCTTATCAACAAAATATAGATTTTTGGATTAAAATTATTTCTTTGATAATTTTTCAACACCAAGGTTTAATTAGTAGAATATTTTTTTTATTTTTTAGTCTTTTAGTACACACATACGGCAAAGCATATAAAATAGTCACTCCCCCTTCTTTACAATACATCATTCTCTGGATATATCAATAAGTATGTTTATGAGTTTATTAAATCTGTCGAATAAGAAACAACTTGTTTAATTAAATAATAAATAATAGAATAGAATGTGTTTCATAAATTAATCAATAATAATTTCTTAGTGATATTGGTTTTAATTATTTATAATACAAATGTCTTTACATTATTATTTAACATTTGTCTAATATAATTTTTTTTTGACAAATTCTTTTACCTGAAGAGTTGTTTATATTATACTTACTGCTGAACTTTCGAATGTTGCATACGTACGTGTTACAAACGGCATTACAAACGGCAAAATTTCATTCGAACATGACATTTGGTTTTAAACGGCAAAATTTCATTCGAACATGACATTTGGTTTTAAACGACAAAATTTCATTCGAACATGACATTTGGTTTTAAACCAACCGAATGTGAGAAACCCTAAAGAAAGTGAAAAGAAATCTTTAAAACTTAAACTTAAACAAAGAAATCCACTCCAAACTAAACACAAAATAAAGAAATACACTAAATCATAACCAAACTTAATAAACCTAATTTAATGATAAACTTAATAAACTTAATTTAATGATAAACTTAATTTAAATTCATGAAAAGATTTAGAATCTTTAAAAAGAGACACGACTGGAACATGTGTTACGAATGCAACGTTACAAATGCGTCACTAACGACAAATTTTCACCCGAACGCGTTAATTGGTAACTATGGTTCATATATGTTACCAAATGGAGTGCATTAAAATAAAATTTTATATAAAACCATTCTCAAATTCCACACATCTATTTTCCTCTAAATAATATTCTAGTGTAACTTATAAAATTATAATTTACAATGTTTACTGTTTTATAACAATATCATGAAGTAAAAAAAGACAATAGAAATGAATAGGTTCTGTTGTATAACCCCTCCCTTAAATATACATTATTGTTTTAATGATTTGATATGCATTAATAGATATAAATGAAAAAGACCTTAAGGTTTCAATTAATCTGACCATTGCTTTATCTTGAGTACTCTGCCACGTGGACCGTTTAATGCTGCCATGAACTTCAAAATAATAAATAAATAACTAAATAAGCAAATCCAAAAACTTTTTTGACACATGGTTACGTACGGAAAAGTGGATTAGGGTTGTACACTGTACGGAGATCAGTGATCAATTTTTAGGCTATCCATTTTTTTCATTTGGAAGGGGGCAATGGCGGGCGTTGCAGGCTTCTTTACGCGCAAGGATACAGCTGATGCTAACCAGGTTCTTAATTAGGCACTAATTTGGGTGGAATTAGCTGATCGGATCGATCTTTTCATATAGGTACCCTTCTGGAACAATCCCGAACGAACTGGCTGGCTTATGAAACAGGGTATGGTGCGTGCGTTTCATGAACACACACACAACACACATATATCTGTGTGTGTGAGAGAGAGAGATTAACATTGATGGCATGTACATATGAAGCCTTTTTGCATTTTTATTTATTTTTCTTTTTCTTTTTAATTCAGGTGAATACATCAAAACATGGCGAAGACGTTGGTTTGTTCTTAAACAAGGGAGACTTTTCTGGTTTAAAGATAGCAACGTCACTCAGGTGGTGTTGTGTGTGTGTAGTGTGTATATGTGCGTATATATAGAATATACGCACATATATATATTTACACATAAAACGTATGCAAAGCGGACTTTAAAAGAAAAGAAGATCACCCATGATACATACATGTCTATGGCAGAGTAACATTTGTATGGGTTACAATGAAATATAAATATGATAGAGAATCTGTAATTATGTGTGTATATATGCCTTATACGTGTGTGTACACACATACGTATACGTATGCACATGCTTGCAACATACATATATGTTTACGATTCGATTCGTCTAATGGGCTTTTCGTAACTTCTATTCTCTCAGAGTCTTTTACATGTTTTATGGACAACGTACGAAGATATATATATTACGTTCCCACATGCATCTAGACATTCCTACATTTGTTTGTAAAAAGATAGATTAATAGTTTATGCACGCAAACACACACACACACACACACAGAGCAAGGGTAGAAATGGACTTTATTATAATGTATACATTACAATATCTAAGAAATATAGCAAGTTAGATGACATTAAGCAGATTACCCTACTTGTGTGTATGTGTATAGGCTCGTACTTATATACACAAACACACACACACACACACACAAACACACGTGTGCGTGCGTGCGTGCGTGTGTGTAACAGGAATGTTATTAATGTGTTGTTAATGCAGTATTCGAAGTCACGTGGTGTAATTCCTGTAAGCGGATGCCTCACTGTGAAAGGAGCTGAAGACACCATCAACAAGCAGCATGCTTTCGAGCTTCTACAAACAAAGACACCATGTACTTCATTGCGGATTCCGATAAGGTACAGATCTCTCTCTCTCTCACACACACACGCACACACACACTCTACAAACACACCATATATATATATATATATATAGAGAGAGAGAGAGAGAGAGAGAGAGAGAGAGAGAGTTGTCTTTGATGTTATTAATTAGGAAAAAGAGGATTGGATTAATTCTATCGGACGGTCTATAGTACGCCACTCCAAATCCATAACTGAGACGGAGGTTCTAGATTACTAGGTATACTGTTGCTTTTGGTCTTTGTTAATATCTACGTTTTCCTTGTGTTAACCATTATAATAATAATACCTAATAACAAAAACGATGCGAGGCATATTCCAGTTTTCAAGTAACAGAATATTTGTAAGATAGAATATGCTATTGTGACGGAATATGCTACTGATTCGTGACTGACGCAGTAATGTACAGTACATATGCGTACACGTATGATATTCCGCTGCCACGGACGGAATATACTAATGATCCCGTGAGATATTCGGGAGGACTAGGCTGAGCTAGAAATGCGGCCAGGCAAGAAAGTGGGGGAGGAAGGGGGAAGAATGTAGTGTGTAATTGTGAAGAAGAGGGCAGAATTTGGTGGCAAGCTGTAGTCCGGCTGTGACCGGTTTGTTCTGTTTCTTGCACGCGGATCGAGAGACAGGCAAATGTAGGTCGCGTTGGAGTAGGGGCCCCCGACGGGTAATCCTCCTTCGCTTTCGAGGAACAGTACGTGCCAACTACGGTCCGCTCCAAGATCACTTCACAAGGTTCTTTTTCTTCCACAGATCTACGCGCAGGACCCGCCAACGTGCGAACTGGCCACATCTCTGCGGACCCATTTGCCTGCTGGAGCCGCCCATCTGCTCAGCTGGTGATGGTAATGCTAGATCTCCAGGGGTTTTTACCAAGAACAGATCACTGAATTCATCAATCTCCACTAATGTGGGAGGTTTCAGGAACAACGGATACCAGGTGTTCTCCCACTTGTCGAATTTGAATGGATTTCAGTGAATGTAGGAAGAGCAGAGGGATTTACTACACATTCTGTGACCCTTTTGCCTGTTCTAGCTGCCCATCTGGTGGGATTGTTGAATGAAGGAAGAGTTTTAAGATACGAGAAAGATGATGAGTTCGCCACCGTCACGCTCACAGAACGATCCGGAGTCGCCGTCACTTGGAAAGAAACCGGGAGCCTGGCCGCCGACAATGGAGCCACTGCCGGTTAACCATGGACACAATCCGAATGCACTCGGCTCTTGGGCACGGAGAACAGGTTACAAGAGCAAGGAGACTACTTTCTCCTCTACAGATCATCCAGTTGAGCTTCCCAAGCCACCAGGATATAGAAACCCGACGACCAACGGGGTGAATGGTAATGGTATTTCCAATAAGAAGAATGATTCTGTTTCCATTCCTGTCGCTGCTGTACCGGCAACCCCGAGTCCTGCTCCTCCTCCGACAGCAGCAGCTGGAAACGGTGTAAGAAAGATAGGGGAACCGCTGCCTATCCGGGTTGAGCCTGCCAAGGGGTTTAGGGACCGTGACTCGATGTTATGTCTCAGTCTCAGGATGCTGATGATGGTGCTCCGTTCAAACAGTCTTCTCATATGAAGTATGAGATTCGTGATAATCCCGGCCTCGGTATGTGTTTGTCTTCTCTTGTACGTATGGTGCTTGATGTATATATGTATGTGTGTGTGTGCGTGTACACATATTGATATGTCATAGATACATACAATCGGTGTGTGTGCTCCACACATGTATATAGAGTATATATAGACATACAAGTGCATATATTGATATGTCACAGAGACAAATAATCCCATAGATACATACTCAAACCCACTTACATGTTTAAGATAATTAAACGAGTTCTTATCACATGATAAGTATAGTCGTGGCGTATAAGTATTTATATAAGTATACTAATTTTATTAAGTAATCATTCGCATGTGAATGACTGGTCACAGTATTCCTGCTTACGTTGTCGGTGATTATTATTTGCTTATGGTTTTTAATTTTATAAATACGATATAAGTTATTGGACGATGATATATTGTTTAATAAATGTGTCGTATATATTGTTACAGCTATATTTATTGTATTTATTTATTCTGCAGTTCCATTGATATTATATGGTCTTCAGCACTATTTTTCTATCATTGGATCTCTCATTTTGGTGCCTCTCCTTTTGGTCCCACTTATGGGTGGAAATGATGTGAGTATATCATTTAAACTTTTTCTACACTGTTTGTTTATTATATTAATAGCTAACTTTTCTCTTGATTAATCAAATAATTAATTAGTAAGTACGTTATTATTATAATAATAATAGTAAGCTATCTAGTAGCTATGTAATACGGTTATTTCTTTTATTATTTATTATTTATTGACATGTTTTATGTTCACAGAGAGATACTGCTAGAGTTGTTTCAACGACCATGTTTATTTGTGGATTAACAACGCTTATTCACATGTGTTTTGGGTCAAGGCTGCCATTAATCCAAGGGCCATCGTTCGTTTATCTTGCTCCTGCACTCGTTATTATAAACTCCCCAGAATTCTCGAATATTCCCGGGAATGTAAGTTGATATTTGTAACTTCATGTAATACACTAGTATATGTATACAATATACATAGGGTGTGTTTTTGTATGTATTTATAATATTACTGTGCAGAAATTTAAGCATATTATGAGGGAGCTGCAAGGTGCTGTTATAATATCCTCATTTTTTTCAAATATTTGCCGGCTACACTGGTTTTATGTCAGTTTTACTACGGTAAGCTGTTAATAAGATATACATAATTAACTAATACATTTATTTTAATTAGTAAGATACTTTAAATATAATAGTTCTAAGTTTTCTATGAATAGAAATATAACACTAACTTAAACTAACTTGTTTTAGTGTGATAAATCCTGTGATCGTCTCACCAACAATTGCAGCCGTCGGATTGGCATTCTTTACATATGGCTTTACAAAAGTCGGTTCGTGTGTGGAAATCGGTATTCCACAGATTATAATCGTCATTTTATTCGCTTTGGTAAGTTATATAATATCGAAGATTCAATATTTGATTGTTTACATACATATTCATAAATGTAGTTGTGTATTAAACTCTCCATGTGCAGATGCATATTGCAAATATGTATACATAATATATGAAGACACGCGTGTATGTCTGACTCTGACTCTGCATGCCAATGTGTGTGTGCAATAATGTTGTATTATGCATCTGCACATTAACATATATAAATAATATTAAGAAAAGCTAATTATGTTCTTGTTTCAGCATCTTCGGAAGATATCAGTCTTCGGCCATAGATTGTTCCAAATCTACGCTGTAAGTCTTCTTTCATATATGTAGTATATCGTGTATGTGTGTGTATTATTTATGAGAGAGAGAGAGAGAGAGATGTATTTATACGTCATGTGATATGAACATATATGTATTTATACACATGTCATGTGATATGAACATATATATTTCTCAGGTTCCTCTTGGCTTAGCAATAACATGGGCATATGCGTTTTTATTAACTGAAACTGGGGCATATAACTACAAAGGGTGTAAGATGGACACGGTAAACCCCACAGCAGACTGTCGAAGACATATACACACCATGCAAAGCTGTAGAACAGACGTATCACACGCGCTAAGGGACACAGCGTGGTTAAGGTTTCCTTACCCTTTTCAATGGGGAACTCCTACATTTAATGTTAAAACCGGCATAACTATGCTCGCGGCCTCAGTTATAGCCTCTGTGGACTCGGTAAGCTTAATTTACACTAATGAAATCTTTATGTGCCCGAATACATACTTCATATACGTGTGTATATGTATATACGTATGTGTATATGCATATGTTTATAACGTAAATATATGTGTAGGTGGGATCATACCATGCAGCATCCCTGTTAGTTGCTTCAAGAGCTCCTACACCTGGTTTAGTGAGCAGAGCCATTGGTTTAGAGGGGATTACATGTGCATTAGCGGGATTATGGGGGATTGGGACGGGAGCTACAACCCTGACGGAAAACGTGCACACAATCGCCGTCACCAGAATGGGATCCCGTCACGCTGTTGCGTTTGGTGCTTTCGTCTTAATTTGCCTCTCTTTTATAGGTAATGACCAACACAAATATGAGGATGTTTGAGCAATATATTATATATATGCGCGTGTATATAGAGGTCTAGGGTTTAAGGTTTGAATATATATATATATATATATATAAGATGGTCATTGTCAGTATAGACGTTGTGGTATGTTTAGACTATTATTGTTTGAACGTTAAGATTTTTCTATAAATATATAAAAATTGAGGCCTTAACGTCATGTTAACGTTTTAGTATATACTAGACACTTTGATATAAATATTAAATGAATTTGTAAACGTTGGGATATCTTGTCGTTTTCCAAAACACACACACACACACACACACACTGCCTGTCTTTCGTTATTTGTGTAGTACGCGGACGTATTAACTTGTTAACTTGTTTTCTGTTGATATAAATACAAATACAAAACAAAACATCAGATATAAACAGTGCGAAGTTTCTTCTTGATACTCTGTTATTGTATATATTCAGACTTATATGCATGCGTTATACACATGCGAGTGTTATACGCACACCCACGCACATATATATTACAATGTATTGTAATTTTTTAATAGATTCATACTATTTAACATGTTCTAGTCTCGTTCATATTATATGGCATTTTACATGCTTCTTATTCTTACAAATACATACGCAGACACACACACACACATATATATGTATGTATGTATATAATGAGAATTTACATGTGTATACAGGGAAAGTA
Organism: Selaginella tamariscina; assembly: GCA_003024785.1. Lineage (NCBI taxonomy): Eukaryota > Viridiplantae > Streptophyta > Lycopodiopsida > Selaginellales > Selaginellaceae > Selaginella > Selaginella tamariscina. The sequence goes on from PUQB01000518.1 coordinate 100,047, forward strand.
GGGGCATTCCTGGCATCTATCCCACAAGTGATGGTAGCAGGCTTACTGTGTATAATGTGGGCACTGTTGACAGCGTGGGGACTGTCGTATCTACGGTATACGGAGACAGGGAGCTCACGGAATGTACTCATTGTCGGCCTGTCTCTCTTCCTGTCTCTCTCCGTGCCGGCGTATTTCCAACAATACGGTCCGACAACGGGTATCCCCTTCACGTTTGCCCCTTCCCTGTTTCTTCACATGGCCCCATTCACACCAAAAACAACACAGTAAGTTATACACTTGTGTTGTGTGTATGGATGTGTTCATATATACATGAACATTTGTGTATGTCAAACACATATTCCATCGTCTCTGTCTCTCCCTCTCTCTCCCTCTCTCTCCTCTCTCTCTCTCTCTCTCTCTCTCTCTCTATATTATATATATATATATAGTGTGTGTGTGTGTGTGTGTGTGTGTGTTGTTGTTGCTTACACATCTTAAATATTTGATTTGTACAGGTTAATTATATATTCAACAGCCTATTATCCATGCATATGGTGATTGCGTTTGTGGTTGCATTCTTCCTGGATAACACAGTGCCTGGGAGCAAACAGGAGCGTGGAATATACGTGTGGTCTCGTCCACGCAGTGCTAAAAACGAACCTGCGTTCCAGAGAGACTATGGTTTACCATTTGGGTTATGGAAGTTTTTTACTTGGGTTAAATGGGTAGGTGTTTAATTGATATTGTTTTATAAATTCTTTTTTAATTAGTACATGTTTTAAATATCCTAATGGTTTTAATTATATAGCTTATATGTATCATACAATAGATTAAAGCTAACTTTAATTAAGTTAACACAGTATTATCTTCTGGCAATGCGGCATATGAGAATAGGGCATATTCTGTTATTATAAAATTAAATATGTTATAATTTTAGAGGTGACAGGAATATCCAGAGATCCAGGTATATTCTGTTAGTTAAAAAATAATTTCTTCTTGCATTGTTCTTTCTATGCTTCTTCCGGTGATGAATTAGGGTTAGGGTTAGGGCTTTTAGGCACGATCAGCATTGCCGCCTGGCGCTTGCGCTTTTTGCCGCCGCCGCTGGTGCTTTTCTTGTTCAATCGCCTTCTGCATTTCCGCAATGAAAGCAACGTTTTTTTTTCTGTTCCTCAAGAAAGCAATGTTCGGATCGATTAGCGCTTCTCGAAATCTGTGAATATTTCTCCACAAGAGTGCGTTTTTTCTCGGATCGATTCGCGCTTCTCCAGGTCGAAAAATCTGTGAAAAATCGCCAAAAGAAGTAAGTTTTTCATCTATTGTTCGTCTTCCGTTAGCTAATTCTGTTTTGCAGAGGTAAAATTTAAGGAAAATTTGTAATTTGCAAAAGTTCGGATCGATTCGCGCTTCTCAAAGTCGGAGTAAAGTCTGCTCTTTTTGTATTCCGGTAGCTGATTCGGTTTCGCAGGGGTAAAGGGGAAAATCCGCATGCAGTCTGACGAAATCAGGAAAGAGTACGTATTTTCCATAACAAACCTCAGCTTTTGCATTGCTTCGCTAAAAATCCACGGCAAAGAGATGCTAGAAATACTAGGTATTTTGATTTTCTTATTTATTTATTATTATCCAGTTTCCGAACTGTTTCGTGCAGGGGGATGAAGAGAAAAACCTTGTCCGCTTTGAAGAATCTCGGGTGAGTGTGTGTGTGAGAGAGAGAGAGAGAGAGATTTTACTGTTTTAACTGATATTATATGCTAAAACATTAGTCCTCATATTAATTAAGATTGGTGTTCCTTGTTGCAGAAAGAAAAGTGATGAAAAGCGGCATTTCTGGAGTCCCGATGTGGGATGAATTACCGAAGCGGATCAACCCGTTGGAATAAGGCGGAAGAGCCGAAGGAATCTGCGGAACCCACCATCTTCAGAACCATGGGAACCGACTCGTTCTCGTCTCGCTCTCCCGATTCGTCTCCCATCGGCTTTCTCTTTACGGAACCAAGTAAGTTCAGCGGGGGATTGAGCTTAGAATTAGAAGTAGAGCATGAGAGCGAGCAGAGAGCTGTGAGAGATTCGGGTTTCAATCTGGGTGTGGGTTTGGGGAGGGAGTACATGGCCCGGGTAATGGGTTCAAGTTGCTTAGAGTTCCTCAAGCATTGTATGCATTCAGTCAAGGAGGTGTTAAGGTTAACGGTGAGTGGTAGTATGTTCGAGAGATGTTTTGGGTGTTCTGTAGCTGATTTGAAACCCGATTGGCCGGTTGTGTTAGGTATTATTTTATTGATTTTTCTTTGTTCTTTATACCTTCTACAGGTATACAATGGCCTCTAATTACTTTCCATACACACAAGTGCGATAAGTGTACTCTGGAGTTTTACTCTCAAGTGAACCTCCGTAGGCACACGAGGAAACATCGTAAAGCACTTGAACAGGTGATTAATAGTAATTCCTGCGTGTGATGGCTGTGTATGTGTATGTTTAATGGTTATGTTCCAGGAAAATTTGGAAAAGGACAGGGACAGTCTTGCTGAGTTTTGGGATCAGGTCCGTGTAATAGTCTATTCGACTAATATTTATTCTTAAGAGTTTGTGAATTATTGCAGTTGTCTTTGTCTGAAGCGAAGAAAATTATCGATGTCGAGGATGTCACTTTTGTACTTAATCTCGAGAAACATTGGAACGTTGTGCAGGAGCTCTCCGGTTTGGACACAACAAAAGCTATGGCTGGATACCTGCAGCATGCTACGTTTATGTCGCAAACTCCGTATATTCGAGCAGGATGCAAACTCGTAAGTGCTGTTTTGAATGCATAATTTGTGCGTGCGTGTTGTGTGTGAAGCAGATTTCCTACTTAGTTGACACATACATAGATGTAATGTGTTTTCTACTTTGTGCTTACATAAGTGATTATGTTGTTGACTTTCGTAGGAAGGCATACAGAAGAGAGCTAGTAGTATTCACGTCTCAGCACAAGAGTTGTTCGAGGTGCTTGATGATGCAAGCGAGAAGAATTTTCTGACTGGAGGTGCCTCTGCTGCTGTTGCGCGTTATATCTTCCAAGCAGGCACCCAAGACAAGACTTACCAAGACAAGAATTCTATTGCGTCGTTTGCTTTTCTCGTTGAGAATAAGCTGGTAAGCTGCATAACGGACTAGTCCATTATCTGGTCACTTCCCTTTATACCTGCAGCTGCAGGCTTGGAACGCGGACAAGGATGCTAGGTCACGGCTTCAGGAGAAGATGATTTTGCAACAAGACGCTGCTGAAAAGAAAGAAGTATACTTTGGATACTTGAGTGTGTGTGTGTGTGTGTGTGTGTTTTTTCATGCATACAGAGACATGAAGTATTTGATTCTTATAGGAAGCAAAAGCTAATGGAGAAGAAGCGTCTCAAAAAGCAAAAGCAGAAGGACAAGAAAGCAGCTGAAAACAGCCTCCAGAACGGCACTATAGAAGATTCGGAGTCTGTAACAGCGGCTCTCTCTACTGAGGAGATGCCTCACGAGGACTCTGACCACGGTAACGACAAGTCGGCTACCAGTGACACGTGGGTAGGCTATTCTGAAGCACCGGATGATGATCAGGAGAGTTTCCGAGAGCCTCTCAAGAAGTCTAGGAAGCATTATTCTTCTGCACCTGAGCAGGATCATACTGGTGGATGGTCGAGATATCGCTATCCGAAGTTCCCCAAGACCAGATCCCCCAGTTTTACGAATGGGTATAGTATGTGGGCGAGAAAGAGTAAAGGAACTGGTGTTCGTGATGCATCTACTGAGGATTTGGGGTTTCTGGAACATACATCCGTATCCGAGGTGGTGGCCGAGACTCGACTACTGGAAGAACCTGTGTTGGTATCGGAGACTCGAGTACTGGAAGAACGCGTGTCGGAGGTGATTGGAGACTAGAGTATTTGAAGAATGTGTGGAGGCCCATGAGGAGAAGCCTGCGGAGAATGGGTGCTGACATTCGAAGAGCATCCTCCCATTGAGTTGGCAGTGATATGCAGTGAGATGCAAGAAGCTGGTTCCAGTTCCGACGTGGACGGTCTGGCTGATCCCAGTGACACCTCGGTGCTGATAGGCTCTGTGTCTGTTCCGCTTGGAGCGCACGTCTGGGAAAGTCTTAAGGCGCATCTGGTTCCACTTCCGCTTGAGAACGAGAGGCAGCCAGCGGTGAAGGAGTTGGCCAAGGACACTTCTTCTCCTGCTGTTCGTGGCGAGGTGTGTTTTGAGGCGCAGATCCATTATGATGTCATCCGCAGCTTTCTATCTGAAAGTAAGCATACTTATGTTCACACATACATGAGTGTGGAGTCTTACAACTATAATTACAGTTTAGTAAGAAATATAGTCATCTGTGAGCTGCTGATACGTAAGACTAAAGAGTAATGAGTTCTCTCTTTCTCTCACACACACACATAGTAGTATATTAAATGTTTTGATCTATTTCAGGATGGGAAGCGGCCATATTGAATAAAGATGCAGAGAGATCATCGGCCGGTGGTTTGGATAGGGAAGTGGACGAGCGGGAAAACGGGACATACAAGAAGTCTAAACAGAGATACAAGAAGAAAACAGGGACAGGCATCACAAGCTTAGATACTTAGAATATGCGGGGAATCCTTTTTTTTTTTTTCCTTTTTCTCTCTCTTTTACTTTTCCTTTTCTTTTGAGAGGTCTAGGAATTTTGATCATTTTGACCCGGGGGGCATTGCCATTTTCAGTGTCCATTGGAAGACGAACAGTCTTTGAGTTTGAAGGTGGGATTGTTGGAAGAATTTTTGGGGTAAAGACGTATGGGAACAGCAATGAGGTACGTATATTCTTTATGCAGCTCTTATAGTAGTAAGTATATTATATAGAGACTGGTTTACTTTCCTAAAGAAGAACGGGCTGTATATAGTTTGTCAGAAAAAGTGAGCCGATGCGGATGCTATATATCTATCTTTTATATATATATAGTTTAAACAACTGTTTTGCTCCCATTGTCTTTCTCCATATTACTTTATCGCGTTGTGTGTATGAGATGTATGGTTATGTAGATATGCCATGTCATTAAACAGTAGTATATACCGTGGTGTATTCTAATATTAAAAAAGAATATCTAGTGAGTATATCTATAAGAATATACCTTGAGTATGTGTGGCGCGAGTGCAACCACACTGCCCTCAAGATATCAGCCATGGCACAACGGCAGAAAGACCATGGATTTCAACATTGGCCTGAAATCTTCGATGGGTCCATTTACAGAAAGAAGCTCGCCATGGCTCAGAAACCACCGTAGCTATGCAAAAAAGCCTCACCATTTGGTTGCATTCTCTTTCTCAGCACAGAATGCAGCTGGCTCATACAAGAATCAATCCTGTTCACAAGAATTACAAGCGATTTCTAATGAGACGATGCAGACACAGCGAGACGAGAGTGAAGAGGCGGAGGACGAGGAACGAGCAATGATGGAGGCATTGAAGATGTGGAAGACACAGGTTGCATGGTCCAGGTTCGAGAACATAAGAAAACTGGGGAGATACCCAGAGAGAGTATGCACGAGCAGGTTGATAGCACAGCTGTGTCACCACGAGGGAACAGTGTCCAGCATCTCACGTGCACAGCAGATGGTACAGGAGCTCGAGAAGAGCAACCGGGTGTCGGAGCTTGTGGACTGCGACGCACTCTCAGTTCTAGTCATGTCCACACTCCGAGCAGGTACACCACATTACGCACTCAAAGTGCTCAGGTTGATGCTTAAGGAGGGTTACCACCCGCCTGTTAAGGTCTGGAGTGCAGTGGTTTCACGTCTCGGGAGAAACACAGAGGATTCCGAGCTTGCCCTCGAGGTCTTCCACGAGATTTGCCAGGTTGTGGTAGAGAGAGGCATGACAGAGCTCCACAAAACCGGTGAAGAAGCTCATAACCGCGATGAGCGGCAAGCACTGCTGAGAATGAAGCCCGATACAGGCGCATTCAACGCGGCACTCAATGCATGCACGAACTCGGGCAAGTTTACAAAGGCTGAGGAGCTTCATGAACTCATGAAGGCGTTTAGAGTGGCACCGAACACGCTCACGTTCAACGTGCTCATCAAGATGTATGCAAGAGCTAACAAAGCGGAGCTCCTGCCTCAGGTACTCAACAAGATGCAACAAGCCCGGGTGCAGCCCAATATTGCCACCTACAACTCATTGGTTGCTGCATTTGTCGGCCTCGGAGAGATTCACAAAGCCGAGTCTATTGTTCGGAGTTTCCGTGGTGAAAAAGTCTCTCAAGAGAGAGGTCTACGGCCCGACGCAAGAACCTACACCACACTCATGAAAGGTGTGTGCGTGTGTGTGTGATTTGTATATAGCTACATACGTATATATGTTCCCAGGCTATGTGCAGGCTGGGCGTGTGAGTGATGCAATGCAGCTACTCATAGCAATGCAGGAGGATAATGAGAACGCTTCACAGACAAGGTAAGTGTGTAGAAGTGTGTATGTGCGTGTTATAGATGATGTGTTATGAAGGTCTGGAGGAAAGCCAGCCCCAGACGAAGTAAGTTACACAACAGCAATACGAGCGTGTGCAAAGATGGGGCTGCTGAACGAGGCACGCACCATACTACAGGAGATGACGAGGCAAGGCGTGGCAGCAAACGCAGTAACGTACAACACACTCCTACAGGGCGTGTGTGCAATCCCCGACATGAAGCAGGCCGAGGAGGTACTCGAGGACATGAAGACCGCAGGAGTAAACCCCGACGTGGTCTCGTACAACACGATGATAAACGGGTATCTCGAGTCGGGGAACAATGAACTGGCTGTGCAAGCGTTCGGCGAGATGCGGAAGCTCAAGATCTCGGCCTCCAAGGTGACGTACGGTACGCTGATGAAGGCATTCTCCAGGAACGGGCAGACACAGCTCGTGGCGAGGGTGTTTACTGAGATGGCAATGGACCCACGGGTACGTGTGGATGTCATAGCGTGGAACACGCTCATTGACTCGTACGCTCGTGCGGGGCTCGAGCACGACGCCATGAATGTGCTGGAAGAGATGAAGAAGAAGGGATTCTCACCTACTAATGCAACGTATAACACGCTGGTTACGATGTCTAGCAAGTCACGGAACTTTGGGAGGATTATACTTGTGTGGAAGGAGATTAAGGAGCGGTGTTTACGCGAAGACGAGGAGATTAGCAGGAATGAGATCGTGATTAACGAGCTTAAACCGGATGCGGCATTACTCGACAGCTTGATAGATGGGTTTGTGCGTGGTGGTTATTTCCAGCTTGCGTTGCAAGTTGTGGACTGCATGGAGAGGCAAGGGATACAGAGTGCCAAAGCTAAGGCCAAGTATAAGAGGCTGTACGTGGAGTTATATGCAAACTTGTACACGAGTAAGCATACATCGGACAGGAGGAAGGCCAAGACGGAGGAACGGAGACGGGCTGTGGAGGCTTTCAAGTTTTGGATCGGCCTTCCTAATGACTTGTATAAGTCGGACTGGAGACCGTTTGATGGCGAGTAATATACATTCTCTACATGTTTGTGTTATATAAATGCATAGAACAGAGAGTCATTTCACCACTCTGCATGTGTGTGTGTGTGTGTGTGTGGAGAGAGAGAGAGAGAGACATTTTTTCGATTAGCAGGCACATATATTATTGGTTGTATATTAACTATGTTGATTATGTACCACTCACACTGGAAAACTCTCTAGAGATAACCATCCTCTTTGTCCTGTCTTTCGGCATCTTTGTTAGCAAGCTTAATAGCTCGAAACCACAAAAAAGCCTGTACAATAGAAACATACTTGATTTCAATACGTTAATGTGTGTGTGTGGGTGTGTGTGTTAAATGGTAATAAAAATTATTGTTAATGGTTGCTTAAGAAACTGGTAGGCCTGTGATAGAAAAGAAGCCGAGAACAGGAGTGTAAAATGGGCTGTCTGGTTGAATCACTCCAAAGATAGGATTCTTGTTGAAATACTCGAACACAGAACCAACCTGCATACGAGAAAATACTCAATACACACGACATATACGTGTGTAACATGTGTGTGTGCTGTGACCTACACACATTAAGTTACACACGTGCAGTGTGTTTTATATATTTGCTTATTCTTGTGGGAAAATTCTTTATAAACATTGTATGTATCACACACATGATTTTATATAACACGGAAATCGCGTGAATTATGCATATATACATGTAAAATATGATAAGCACCTGAAATCTGTATATGTATATCTCAAATGCTATAACACACACACCACACACACACACACACACACCACACACAAGTTTTTCATGTCATATATAAATGCAAATACTTAAATAGAATATAGTTGTGTATATTAAGAAAACAGGCAGTTAATATATATATACACACACATCTGTTACATGAAAGTTTTTGGGACCAAGGTTTCAATATGTGGTGTGTGTGTGGATACATGTCATGCGTATGTATGACTCAACTATGAGAAACATATACACATTTATAATATATTATATATATATAATATTATATATATAATAGTAGAGAGAGAGAGAGAGAGAGAGAGACACACACACACACACACACACACACATAAACTTACAGCAGCAATTGCAACCAGGCTTGAAGCTATGAGGTAAACAATGTATGGCAAATCCTGAGAGCCTTGTGAAGTAGTCTGCTTCTCGCCAGTTGCCCAGGGAGGTGGAACATCGGACCCAGGATTTGCCCAGTCGGGAACCTTTATCTTTCTCAGAAGGAGAAGAAGATTCCGTGGAATCTGATGAAGTAGTTGCAAGACATGTGTGTATATTCCGGAATCCATGCCTTGTCCAGTGTTTGTCTGAATTTGTTCCCCTGGAAATGCTTGCAATAGGCGTCAATGTAGAGACCACCAATGCCATATTGCAGATATTTTCTCTACTCATTAACCCCAACTAACATTATCAAGTTTATATATGTAAATTTTAAATTAAATGTACATACTAATAGTTTTGTTATTAATGTTAAGATTTTTAATTTGGGAGTAAATTAGAAAAAAAATATAACATTAATAATTTAACATTTATTTTTAAACTCTTTAATAAGCAGGGCATACCTGTTTAGTTAATGCCAGGTGGTCAACTTTTCATGTATTTCTCAATGGAGAAAATTTTAATAATTATATAACCATTAGATTATAAGAGAGATAATATGAATTTTTTTGTTTTTGAATATGTATTGTATGATTTTAGGTCTTCTTTAAGAAATAAGATTTCATATACAATTTCAATAAGTTATTGTAATATTGAAGTAACATGTTCAAATTAATACAATGAGTGAACCATCTTAGACAAATAACCTATTAAGTTTTATTTATATATTAAAATTTTAACTTTTATATTATGATATTTCTTAATTATTAATTTTAATCAAGTAACAATATGGATATAAGTTGCAAACAAGGTGAATGATATGTTATTTTAATTATTAATTTGAATCAAGTAACAATTAAATATGAGTTGGGAGCATAGTTACCACCGACCTAGGTTGGTGGTTTTTTAAACTTTTCCGACCTAGGTCGGTGACCTAGGTCGTGACCTAGGTCGGAATTGTTTGGAAATTAAAAAATGCCCTAAAAAAAGCCCTAAAGAAATCAACGGAGCAAGGAAAAATTAACAATTTGAGCAGGATTTAGGGACTTTGTGCACATCATGAAGGATGATTGGGCATGGGAATATGTAAAAAAAGTAAGGCAATTTGCCAAAGGTAAAGGTGTATCTAGATGGACATGTAATTTTTGTGGAAATGAGTATGGAGGAGGGCCACAAAGGATCAAAGCGCACCTTGGAGGAGTTCTTGGCTATAGTATTGATTGTTGTCATTCACCAAATGTGCCAGAAAATGTGAAGAATGCAGCAAGATCTACTTTTCCACAGTTAACAGTAGATGCCCAGAGTGGGCATATGCAAGAGGCATCTGCATCAAGCATGGGATCTGATAGAGTTGGGCCTTCAACAACAAGCAACCCTTCTGGATCTAGAAAAAGAAGCTTTGGGGAGGGAACTGTCCCTAGTATGCTCAACGATCAAAAGTATAAATTGATGAATAATGCAATTCAGAGGTTCTTTTATGCCAATGCAATTCCATTCAATGTCATTAAGAGTAGAAGCATGAATAAAATGGTGCAAACAATTTCTGAAGCTGGCCCAGGAGCTTCTGCACGAGTACTTGGTTACGAATCCTTAAGAACAAGACATCTTAAGGAAGAATATGAAGAAGTTCATCGTAAACTTGGTTAATTTCGAGAGGGATGGACAAAGTATGACTGCACCATTGTCACAGATGGATGGTCTGATATTCGGAGGCGTGCTATAATCAACTTCATGGTGACATCTATTCAAGTAGCGTCTTTTGGAAAGCTATTGATAGTGGTGGTGTTGAGAAAACAGGAGCTTGGCTTTGGGAACAAATGAGAGAAGTGATCATGGAAGTTGGTGTGGAAAATGTGGTGCAAGTTGTGAGGGATAATGCATCAAATTGTGTGGCTATGGGGAATTTAATGCAACAAGAATTCCCTCATATCTTACATGGCCGATGTGTATGCCATGTGTTGGATTTGGCATTGGAGGATATTGGAAGATTGGATTGGGCAACTCCGATCATAGAAAGTTGTACAGAGATTGTTTCGTACATTACAAAAAAGCCATGGTTGCTTGCCTTATTCCGAAAATTCAGCTCAAGGGAGCTTTTGAAACCTGCAGAAACACGATTTGCATATATGTTTATAGTGATTTCACAACTGATGCACCCAGAGATTTTGAATGGTTTACGGAAGATGGTTGTTAGTGATGAGTGGAACTCTTCACAATGGTCAAAAACAGCTACTGGATTGCGCATCCGACGACGAATTTTAGATGATGCATTTCTTGATAGTTGTCAAGAGATTCTTGTTTTAACTGCTCCAATCTTGAAGGTGTTGAGGCTTGCTGATCGAGAGGGTGCTACTAGTGGCTTAATTTATGAGGCGATGGAACGTATGATGGAAGGACTAGATAATGTTGCTAATGAACATATACTGTGTGCTAACAAAATAGCAAGCATCAAGGCCATTATGAAGGAACGTCATGGTGAACAACCTGCACGTTGGGATATGATGCATTCTATTTTGCATGGAGCAGCTTATGCAGTGCATCCTGCATATATGGATATCACACAATTGAATGGAATGGCATCTAAAAATTGGCTTCAATACTTACGTAAATATTGTCAAGGGGATATGGAACTTTATGACAAAATTGATAACCAATGGGGGAAATTTCGAAGACGTGAGAATGTTAGTATGAGTGATGAAGCTGCTAGGCGTTCAAAGATGATGAGACAGGTGTGAGCTGGTGGGAAAGATATGGGAATGCTATGCCAGAGCTACAAAAGTGTGCTCTTCGTTTATTAAGCCAAGGAGTGTGTGCTTCTCCTTGTGAAAGAAATTGGAGTAGTTGGAACTTGATACAAACAAAACGACGTAATCGATTGCTACCATCTAACTTGAAAATGTTGGTTTTTATTCATGCAAACACACGTTTGTTAGAACGTGTTGAACGAGATGGTTGCACATATACTGAGATTGATTTAGAAGCACTTGAACTTGAACCTCAGTGGCAGAAACTTGTTGATTTACAAGATTATCTTGAAAATATGGAAATGAATCCTGATGTAGTGACTACTCCTCAAGCTCCAATAGAAGGAGAAGAACATGAAGAGGAGGATGATGAAGAAACCATGAAAGAAGAAGTGGCTGAGCCCGAGTTAGATTATTAGTTTTTTATTTTTTATGATGTAAGTTAATTTTTTTTTGTATTTGGAATTATGTTAATTTATTTCTTTTACATTTCTTTATCTTTTATCTTTTGAAACCTCCAACCTAGGTCGGGAATTTTTTTAAACTGTCGCAACCTAGGTCGGCTAGGTCGGGTTTGTAGGTCGGAAAAGTTCGCGGTAACTATGGTTGGGAGCAAGGTGAAGAATGTGTTATTTTTTTATATTTTAAAAACAAGACATGATCGAAGTGTAACAATTAATTATTAAAGAAGCATCAGGAATATAAATATTAAGTAATTTATTTCTTCTTCTTTTTTGTTTTTATCTTGTCTCATGTGAATCTTATGACTTTTTATAACACCATTTGAGTAGTTAAATGAAATTGGGCATCACTATGTGAGGCTAGTTATTAACAATTGAATCATAATAACATAATAACAATAAACTGAATTATAATTTAAATTTGTTGTTCATAACAAACTCGTGTCACACTTCTTCACGGCATAGAATACTATTCCTCAACCCTTAATTAATTAATATTACAAAAAGGGCACTATTTAATTGATGATCGCATAATTTACCTAAATGACTTTCATCAAGTAGCAATTTTAATACTTATCACCCCTTTTAAAGAGTAAATACCTTCATTCATGTACTCAAAAATTATTATTGTTATATTTCTTCTAAAGTCACTTTTAAAAACTCATATATTACTTAATTGGGTGACACATGATTTACACGATTGACTCTCATTTTAAGTGACACTTAAAAAGGTAAAGAGCCAATTAATATTAAAAGGAGGATTATATATTACTTAATTGGTGATACATGATCTACCTAAACAATTCTCACCAAATATGAATAGTGGCATTCACCACCCCTTTAAAAGAATTGATGCCCTCATTTACAAACTCAAGGTTGTTATTATCATCTTCCTCCTTAAGTCACTCTTAAAAACCCATGTATTACTTAACCGAATGATGCACAATCTACTTTTGACAACTCTCATCAAGTAAAAGACGTGACACCTATCACTCCTTTGAAAGAGTGGATGTTTTCATTTATAAACTTAAGAGTTGTTACTATCATCTTTTTCCTCATGTACTCTTGACAATGACAATCACCAACCATTTAAGATAATGGATGTCCTTATCTACTGAAGGGTTGTTACTATTAATTACCTCATCATGTCACTCTTAACCATGATATTCACTTGGTTGTCAAAGACACTACAAACCAATTAGGCCACTAAGCAATGTTAGTAATTCACAAAACTTAAACTTAGTGTAATCTTGGATGTTATTGCCAACATCTCCTAGTGGTTCACCTAGAGTATGTTTGGTGGGGTGGCCCTTACTTGGACATTGGACAAGTGGAACGTCCTAGAGTTTCGGAGGAGAACTAGGTAACTGGTTAACTACTATCTAACACTAGAAAATCTCAGTAAGCTTGAAACTAACAAGAAAAATGATATGAACTAAATGAACCTTGAGGGAGGAAAACCCAAGGAGAACTAGTTGCTTCCCTCCTTATATAGTGGCTTAGGATGTCCACTATCGCCTCTCCCTTGGGCCAATGTCCTCCATGTGGCGCCTCCTCCTCATGATACTTGGGTAGCTATCATAACTCACCTCCCCAAGCATGCCGTCCTCAAGTACCTTGGGGTGGTTTGTTAAATCTACATGGTGGCTGCTCATTGCTGGTGGTGGTTTCTCCATCAACCATCAAATACATGGACTTACTTATTGGCATGTCCTTGGGTAGCTATCATAATTTACCTCCCCAAGTATGCCGTCCTCAAGTACCTTGGGGTGGTTTGCTAAATCTACATGGTGGTTGCTCATTGTTGGGTGGTGGTTTCTCCATCAACCATCAAATGCATGGACTTACTTATTGGCATGATCCTTGGGTAGCTATCATAACTCACCTCCCCAAGCATGCCGTCCTCAAGTACCTTGGGGTGGTTTGTTAAATCTACATGGTGGTTGCTCATTGTTGGGTGGTGGTTTCTCCATCAACAATCAAATGCATGGACTTACTTATTGGCATGTCCTTGGGTAGCTATCATAACTCACCTCCCCAAGCATGCCGTCCTCAAGTACCTTGGGGTGGTTTGTTAGATCTACATGGTGGTTGCTCATTATTGGGTGGTGGTTTCTCCATCAACAATCAGATGCATGGACTTACTTATTGGCATGTCTTCAGGCCAAGGCTCATTTTCTCCTCCAATCCCCAAGTGCTTCTTGTATGACACAACCTCTCTTTCTATTGCCTCAAACTTGACCCCAAGAACGGATGGTCATCATGGTGTTGGAGGCACTCTCAAGCCTACTACAACTCAAGGTTTCAGCTAACAGACATATGTGTTAGCCAACTTATTTGTATAATCCTAAATGCTGAATTACACCATCAATAGCAATGCATATATTCATATGCATGTTCTAGACCAATTGTGGATCACACATTCCAGACCAGTTGTGTACCACACAATCCTCAAGACCTCAAATATATAAACAGGGTTCCATTTCTAGGTTTTTCAGAATCATTCAACACCAGTCTTTAGTCTTGTGTTTCATTTTGTATTCATTTCTCTCTTAAATACAATCTCATCCTTTCAGCTCAAAGGTTCCGCCCTTGTTCTAAAGGTTTCACCCTTTGCACAAGGTCGCAGTGATCAATAGTTGCTCTGCTTTGGCTTTCATTGCTTGTGCTTGCTCGGTGGCAATCTTTAGCTCAGATGGGCCTTTTGTCAATCCATTCTCCTAGATGGTGATACTTAGTTGTACTACCTCTTCAATTGTGCTCAACTTTGTCTAGAGTTGGGCAAGTTTTTATTCATGCTAGGCAAGTTGCTTGTCCTTGGCCTACAAAGTGTCCTTCATCTTGCTCCCCCATCTAGACGCCTATTATAGTTCCTCCTCACACTTCTAAAGTTAGGTGCCAAGCATCTTGATCCTTTGACTCTCATTTGCCATTGCATGATTCTGCTCGCACATGTCATGTAGTTTCTTAAACTCTAGTGTCATAATAGTGCACATCTTTGGTAGCTTCATGGTCCCCCTCCACCTTCTTCCCTGCTAGTTATCATGGGTAACTTCTTCATTGAGTTGGTAGACTTCCTACATCACTGCCAGGTAGTTGTATTGGAGTTCCACTACGATGGCATTGTGCTCCTTTGCTATGACTTTGAGATGGACATCCTTAAGCATCTCAACTCCCTCTCAAGGCTATTGATATGCGTCCAATAACATGATATGGGAGGGGAATCTCTAGTGTCTATTATTGTAGAAGTGTGAGAATGGTCTTGATAATTGAATGATGGCTCATTTGAATGCCCAGAGTGTGGTGCTTGTGCTAAGCTTCTCACTTATGGTGGTGGCAGTGATGCTAAGATGCTCCCCAATGGTGATGGTGGTTGTCATAGTTTTTACTATGACTCGACCCTTTACTTTGGAGTTTTGACTGTTATTACCTACCGAGTTGTGTGACAAACCCTAGATGTAGTAGAAAACAAGCCCGTTTAGTGCACTTGGGTATATAGTGATGGTCCGGCCCAAGTGTCATTAGGTATTTGCAGAAAACTCTAGGCGAAACTAGAACTTACCTTTTAAAAAACTCTCCTCCGGTTTGACATTAAGTTTTTCGGTATAGCTTGTCAAAAAGGGCTAGGAACACCCCTAGGGCTGACCTAACCTTAGGGTTGCCCTAACCCCATGCCCTAATACCCCCCTTAGGTTTAGGGTTCGGGTTTAGGCATCTTATTTCATTAAGGGCTAGCATTTCCATGCCAGCCCACTTACTCACTTAGGAAAACAGGGGGGGGGGCTCTTTGTCACATAAATAAGGTAAGAGTATGTGTAGTGAGGCTTCCTAGGTTCAAAAGAGAGCTTGTTAACCTCCTATTGATGCAAGCTAAGCTTATGTCATTAAGGCACAACCCTCTGTTGTGCCGCCTAACTTCCACATGACAAGGGTACGTCCTAAATTATCCTTATAAGATTTTGCCTTTGTGATTGGGTACATCACTTTCAAGGAGTTAGTCAAATTCCTTGGTCCGAAAACTTGTTCGCAAGCTCAAATGCATTGCCCAAGTTCACGTTCTGCAGAATTAATGGTTGAGGCCTTGCTCCGGCCGCCTCAACCACGCCAAGCTAGGAACAACACCTATAGCTCAGCTAGTTCACATATCTTGATTCACAAGGTGAGCCTTGTTCGTGGACTTGGTCAGTTGGGTTTAAGCTCCTAAGGATTAGGTTCTTAATATGGTTACTTTACCAGATTTTGTGGGGTTTCTAGAAAGGGATTCCATGGTTGGCATATGGCAAGCCACCTTTGTGGCACCAGGTAAAAACTCTAACAATTGGTACGGATATGCCTACAGGATAAGGGACACTATTTTTGGCTCATGACTAGATTAGCTCTTTGGAGTTGTGAACATAAAAACTCCAACTTAATTTTGTACAATCAGTTACTATCAACGCTAATCTTTCTACGATCATTCTTGTTGTTCTTGTCTTGCTCCTTACTTTATGTTCTCATCTTGTTCCTAGTTCTTGTCATGCTCTGTGTCTTGTTCCTAGTCCTTGTCTTGCTCCTGAGTCAAGTCTCTTGCTCTTGATCGTGGCTTGACAGCTCATCGTATTGAACCCTAGTTTCAACACTCAAAGAATATGCTTTAATATTCCTAATACGAAGTTGGAAAACACCCTACACATGTTGTACACCTACATGCATCTACTTGAATGAGCATAGGACTTTTAGACATACCTAGAATCTCACACCAACTCACTGAGCAGTGTTCTCTGAAGATTAATAATTCACATGATCAACTCTCTGTGCAAAATATAGACATGTTAACAAAAAGCGATAGAGTAGATCAAAATTTAAATTTTTCTAAACATTGAAACACCCGATATGCCTACATTATATACTAATAGGAACTAGTTCTCTATGGTTAGTAGGATTGCCTTAAGTCATAGGGTGCATATCATGTATCATGTATCCTATATCGAGTTGTGATAGCACCTCCTCCCTAAGGATGAGTTCCATAAGTCTTGGGACCTAGTTTACTAGGATAATGCTGATGGAAGCAGCAACCTTGGAAGAAGCATGGAGTAAGTTGGATGCAGGTTCCCAAGTGCGATCGATAGGCAAAAACCTTTTCAATCCATCAAGTATTTGAAGTTGGCGGCAATGAAGACAAGAATTAAGGATGGATGCAACTTCGTACTCAGGTTCATTGTGAATGACCATAGGAGGGGAGGAGAAGAAGCACGACCAGGAAGAGAAGAAGGATGATACAGCTCCAACAAAGAGGTGTGAAACACAGGATGAAGTTTCATAATAGATGGTAGCTCTAGTCAGAAAGCTACAGGATTGACCTCAGCTGCAATCCTGTAAGGGCCCAATCATTGAAAATCCAACTTAGAAGAAGGCATGTTATTACGAATATGCCGACGAAGAAGCCAGACAAGATCACCAATCTTGTATGTAGGTGCCAACTGACGATGAGCATCAACATGACGCTTGTACCGTTCCTGTGCCTGTTGAAGATGAACTTGGAAATCATCCTGTACCCGACGAAGATGCTGGAGACGATCTTATATTGCAAGAGCGGAAGAAGGGAAGCATGAGGAGCAAAGTCAAAATGTGGATGACAGCTTGTAAGATGAGAAGAAAGGTGTCTGGCCTGTACATGCATGAACAGAGTTGTTGTAAGCAAACTTCGCCATAAGAAGAAGGTCCAACCAGTTGTCCTGTTGGTAACTGATAAAGCAGTGAAGATACTACTCCAAGGTCTAAATCATGTGTTCTGACTGCCCATTAGTTTGCGGATGATATCCTGAAGAAAGATCCGCTTTAACTTGTAGACTCCAAAGAAGATTTCACTAAAATCTGGACATGAATTGTGGGCCTCGATCAGAAAAACAATACTCTTAGGAAGACTATGATGTCGGAACACTTCGCAGATCATTAACTCAGTAGTTGTCTGGCTTGTAGCCGCCTTGTTACATAGTAGGAAATGGCATGTTTGGTGAAACAGTCAACCACCATAAGAACTGCATCAAATCCACAAGGAGAAAGATTTATGAGGAAATTCATAGAAATGGACCTCTAAGGAGCAGAGGAATAGGAAGAGGATGAAGAAGACCAGAGGGCGCATGACAAGGCATCTTGTCTCACAACTCCGTACAAACTTTTCTATAAAACTTCACAACCCAGGCCACCAATAGCTACGAGTCACCAACTCAATTGTCTTGGCCACACCAAAAATGTCCTGCAGCCAGGGTATCATAACAATCCTGTACCACACAAGTCTTATAAACACCAATAGGAATGTACATGAGACCTTCCCGGTACAGGAGTCCATCCTGTATGGCAAACAACATGTAGTTTGTATGAGAATTTGAGGAATAGGAGCTTGCGATGTCAAGACTAATGTGTGAACACATTCTTTGCCAAGTTGTCTATAGCCAATTGCAAATGAATGTCATGTAGAAGTGTTGAATCTACTGGAGCTTAATGAACCTATAATGTCACAAGCCGAAATCAATTAGGACCCAACAACACTTGCTTTTAATAGTCATATGTAGGATCGCCCGAGGTCAGTGCAAGGTAAGAGTGCCTAGACAATGCATCCGCTTTGCTATTTCAAAAACCAGGCCTGTAGACGATGACAAAATCAAAACGTGATAAGAATTCCACCCACCTAGCTTGTCGTTGACTGAGAACTTGAGCCGTTTGAAAAAACTCCAAGTTCTTGTGATCAGGAAGTGCCACCACTCTTCGAATGAATCCACAATGGCCTTGAGTTCCTTGTCATGAATCTCATAATTGATTTCTGCTAAAAGGAACTTACGAGAGTGAAAGGCTACAGGATGGAGTAACTTGTCTTCTCCAACTTGTGATAGGATAGAACTACTGCAAAATCCGAAGCATCTGCTTCAATGAAGAAGGGACGAGAAGGATCAGGATGTGCTAAAATTGGAGCTGTCGTGAAGGCGTCCTTGAGTGTTGTGAATGCATGTTCCGCCTTGTTAAACCAAGAGAAATCTCCTGTGCGCTTGGTGAGTCCCGTGAGTGGAAGTACACGCTTGGAGAAGTCTTGTATGAATCGCATGTAGAAGTTTGCAAAGTCAAGGAAACATTGTACGTCTCGTACAGACTTGGGTCTTTCACACTTCATGATAGTCTTTACCTTATGCATGTCCATGGAAACACCAGCAGGAGAGACGATGTAGCCCAAGAACTCCACAGTATCCCTAGCAAAAAAACACTTCTCCAATTTTGCATACAAGCCATGCTCGCAAAGGTTTTGTAGAACTAGTCATACATGCTTGTCATGTGCTACCCGGTCCTTGGAGAAAATCAAAATGTCATCGAGGTAGATTGTCATAGTTTTTACTATGACTCCCTTTACTTTGGGGTTTGACTGTTGTTACCTACTGGATTATGTGACGAACCCTAGATGTAGAAGAAACAGGCCCGCATAGTGCACTTGGGTATCTAGTGATGGTCCGGCCGGGTGTCGTTAGGTATTTGCAAGAAACTCTAGGCGAAGCTAGCACTTCCATTTAGAGAACCCTCCCCCATTTTGACGTTCCAGGTTAGGGTTCTTCGCTGATTATAGCTTGTCAAAATAAGGGTTAGGGACACCCCTAGGGTTGACCTAACCCTAGGGTTGCCCTAACCCCACGTCCTAAACCCCCCCCCTAGGGGTTAGGTTTAGGATTAGGTTAGGACAACCATTTTCTCTAAGGGCTGGCATTTCCGTGCCAGCCCACTTACTCATTTAGGTAAACGGGGGGGGGGGTCCGTCACATAAATAAGGTAGAGTATATGTAGTGAGGCTTCCTGGGTTCAAAAGAGAGCTCGTTAACCTCCTACCGGTGCAAGCTAAGCTTGTGTCGTCAAGGTGCAACCCTCTGTTGTGCCGCCCAAACTTCCACACGACAGGGGTACAACCCACCCTAGGGTTAGACTATCCTTATCGTTGGCAGGATCTTGCCTTTGAGAAGGGCACGTCACTTCCAAGGAGTTAGCCAGATTCCTTGGTCCGAAAACCTGCTCGCAAGCTCAAAGGTATTGCCCGAGTTCACGTTCCGCAGAACTAGTGGTTGAGGCCTTGCTCCGGCCGCCTCAACCACGCCAAGCTAGGAACAACACCTATAACTCGGCCAGTCCGTGCATCCTGATTCACAAGGTGAGTCTCGTTCGTGGACTTGGTCAGTTAGGGTTTAAGTTCCTAAGGGTTGGGTTCCTAATACGGGTTACTTTACCAGATTCCGTGGGGTTTCCAGAGAGGGGATTCCAGGGTTGGCACCTGGCAAGCCGCCTTTGTGGCACCAGGTAAAAACTCTGACAATTGGTATCGGAGCAAGTTCTCTGCGGTCAGTAGGACTACCTTAAGTCATAGAGTGTTTCAATGTTTAAATATTCTCTATTGCTTTCTGAACATGTTCTGTATTCTGCGCAGAGAGTTTGATCCTGTGAGTTGTCAAACTTCGGAGAACACTTGCTCAGTGAGTCGGCGTGAGATTCTAGGTATGTCCGAAAGTCTTATGCTAGTTCAAGCTGATGTGTGTGGGTGTACAACCTGTGCAGGGTGTTTCCAACTTAACATTGGGAATATTCCGAGCATATTCTCCGAGTGTTGAAACTAGGGTTCAATACGATGAGCAAAAGAAAGCAACCGGAGCCTGAGGCAGAGAGGGCTGTCGCAGAGGCTCAAAATGAGGAGATGGATGAAGCTGATCCAGGTCGACCCCCTAGGGCTAGGCAGCGACCTGGTTGGCGTGAAATAATGATGGATGCCCTAAACGAACTTCGAGGGGATGTCTTGGGATTGAATGACAGAATCGATAATGTTGCCGTTCGGATTCCAACGAATACGGCAGTGCCAGACGTTCCGCAACCAGACACACGGAAAAAGAAGAAGAAGCATGACTCAGAGTCAGGTTCCTCTGAATCAGATTCTTCGACGGAAGTAGTTGGTGGAGGTCCCAGTAAATTCAAACCGGTAAAGCCTTCGAATTTCATGGGTTCAAAGGATTACAAGGTTTTGGATGACTGGTTGTATGATATGGAAAGCTATTTCGAGGCTGCTTCCGTGAGAAAGACAGAAAAGGTTGCATGTGCTAAGCAGTTTCTTAAAGAAGAAGCTAAGACTTGGTGGCGAATTGTTGAAGGTGAACGTGGATACCGAAACAGCTGGAAGCACATGAAAAAGGAGATCAAAAAGCAGTATATGCCGGATGATCTCGGTTTGCGATTGCGTGCTGACCTGGCACTTTGTCAACAGGGGGTTCGGGAAGTCCTATGGACCACGTTTATCGATTCGAAAGTGTACGGCGATTGGTGCCAAATATGAGCGATGATGAAGCTCGAAGTTGCTTCATGGCTAGCTTGAATGAGAAAACGCGAAGGGAGATCTTAAGGTACAAGCCCACAAGCTATCGGGAATGTCAAGAGGCAGCTCAAAAGGTTGCTTATGGCATGTCGTTAGAAGACTTGTACAAAGGGGAGGAAGCAAAACCTAAACCAAGGTTTCCTCCAAAGTCTGGGTTCAGAAGGTTTGATAGGCGACCAGATCAATCGCCATCAATTCGAAGTGCAAGTCCCTTTGTTGGCAGTTCCAAGTTTTCGGACACATCAAGACCCACCGGATTTCGGAAACCATTGGCGTTACCACCTCCTCAGCAGACCAAAGGATCGGCTCCAAAGTCTGCTCCCCCGCGTTCCGCAGGCGGGGTCGTGAAATGTTATAATTGTAACAAGCCTGGTCATTTTGCTAAAGAGTGTCCGGCACCCTCACAACAATCAGGACATTTCAAGGCGATGGTAGAAGAGGAAGTTGCTGAACCAGAAACGCTTGAAGATCCGGAAGATGAGTCAGAAGAGGTAATGTTGTGCCAGACACAACCTGCCTTATTCGCTATTCAAGACAAAACTGACCCTTTGCTATATTTGACAGGAAGGATACGAGGGGACCGAGTCCGAATGATGATCGATACTGGAGCAACATACAACTTCATATCGACTAGTCTAGCTCGTCGATTGAATTTGGATGTAATAAAGATGTGTGAAATAAAGATCAATTTTGGCAAAGGTTCTCAAAATACTAATAATATAGCAAGGGCAGTTCCTGTCCAAATCAAAGATTGGAAGGCTAAGCTAGACTTAGTTGTCTTGAATATGACGGGGTTTGACTTTGTTCTGGGTATGGAATGGTTCCATAAACATGTAATCGAAATGAGGGGTTCCGGAGATAATCGAATCACGCTTGCAGCAGATAAAGAAGCCATTAGAAAAACGACGCTCAGAATGGAAACGCTAACTGATAGGATTGGAATCCTATGTTCCTTACCTTGACTCAGTTGCGTAAAGCAGTTAGACATCGGGAACGTGTGTTTCTTGCAATGGTTTTGGATACTGGTGAAGTCAAAATAGGAGATGGTCAAGAACATGTTCCCGAACCTATTTTGGAAGTCTTGAACATGTTTAGGGATGTGTTACCGAAGATTTGCCGCCTGAGTTACCTCCACGTCGAGCTGTGGACCACAGAATAGAGGTTTTGCCGGTTCGTCTCCACCGGCAAGAGCCCCATATCGGTTAAATCCTCAAGAGTTGATTGAATTGAAGAGACAGCTGACGGAATTGGTTGGTCGAGGACACATTCGACCTAGTCGATCACCATATGGTGCACCGATCTTGTTTGTAATGAAAAAGGATGGTACGATGCGAATGTGTGTGGACTATCGAGCACTGAACGCGATAACTATCAAAAACAAGTATCCTCTTCCGCGAGTGGACGACTTGTTTGATAGACTATCAAAAGCAAAGTATTTTCAAGAATAGACTTGAGGTCTGGGTACCATCAGATTCGGGTAGCAGAGAATGACATTGAGAAGACCGCTTTTCGAACGCGTTATGGATCATTTGAGTTTCTAGTCTTGCCATTCGGGTTGTGCAATGCTCCAGCAACTTTTTGCACAATGATGGATGATGTGTTTAGAGACTATCTAGACGAGTTCGTGTGGTGTATATTGATGACATTCTGGTTTTCAGTTCGACAATTGAAGAACATGTGGAACACTTAGAAAAAGTGTTTCAGAGGTTGAGAGAGAACCAGTTGTATGCTAAAGAAAGCAAGTGCGCATTTGGTCAAACCAAGATAGATTTCTTGGGACACTTGATCTCAGGTGGGGAGGTTGCCATGGACCCAAAGAAAATTCAAGCTATTACTGAGTGGATGACCTTAAAAGACGTGCATGAAGTTAGATCATTTCTTGGTCTGACAGGGTATTACCGAAGATTCATAAAGGGTTACTCAGAAATAGCGGCCCCATTGACAGATCTTACGAAGAACATTCCATGGCATTGGACTCCAGAGTGCCAACGTGCATTCGTCAAACTCAAAGAGGCTATCTCTTCTGAGCCAGTTTTGCAGTTGCCCATCTTTGAAGATCCCTTTGAAGTAGAATGTGACGCTTCCGACTTTGCAATTGGTGGTGTATTGCAACAAAAGGACATCCAGTGTCCTTCTTCTCGAAGAAGTTAGATGCCGCGCAAACTCGATGGCCTACTCACGAAAAGGAGATGTATGCTATTGTTGCTTCCTTGGAGTATTGGCGTCATTATCTTCCAAGTCATGGCACTGTGGTTTGGACAGATAGTGTAACTCTAAGGTATTTTGAAACGCAGCCGAAGCTATCACCAAAGTATGCTAGATGGCAGCAGAAGTTGGCACGATTTCAGCCTGAAATCAGACATAAGGCGGGAAAGGACAATGTGGTAGCTGATGCACTCAGTAGAAAGGGTCATCTTCGTATTATGTCAGCACCCGTGTCAACTTTGGTGGATGAATTTGTGACGGCGTATCCTCAGGACAAGTTTGCCAAGGAAGCTTTGAGCCTGGTGGCAAAGAGGAAACAAGTTCATCAATTACGAAGAGATGGTAATATTCCAGCAGGAATAGAAAGTCGAATGGATGCACTCAAACAGGCCCATTTTGCAGTACGAGATGGAGTTCTTTATTATAAAGAAAAGAGACTCTATGTTCCAGAAGGGACATGGAGGGAGAGGCTATTAAGAGAGCATCACGACGTTCCTTTGGCAGGGCATGGTGGAAGGCACAAGACGTTGGCTTTGTTGAAACAGGGATTCTATTGGCCGGGTATGATAGACGATGTTGCCAAGTATGTCAAGACATGCCCCACATGTCAACAAGTGAAAAGTCGTTCGCAAAAACGAGCTGGGAAGTTACAATGTATACCGATTCCAGAGCGGCCATTTCAAAGTGTTACTTTGGACTTTATCATGGGATTGCCAAAATCTTGTGGTTTCAATGCTCTTATGGTGGTGGTCGATCGATTTTCAAAGGTTGCTCATTTCATTCCAACTGTAGAGACAGTGAATGCAAAACAAGCAGCAAAGTTGTTCTTCCACGAAGTCGTAAGAGTGCGAGGGCTACCGGAAACGATGATCTCAGACGGGATCCTCGATTTACTGGCAAGTTTTGGGGAACGTTGTTCAAGCAATTTGGGACGATGCTGAGGTTTAGTACGGCTTATCATCCACAAACGGATGGTCAGACGGAGAGGGTAAACCGACAAGTCGAGGACTATCTCAGATGCTATGTTCAAGGTGATCAACTTGATTGGGCTGAACACTTAGATATGGCTGAGATATGTTACAATAACTCGATGCACACTGCAATCGGATGTAGCCCGATGGAAGTGTTAACTGGGAATAAGGGTGGTATTCCTCAGAGTATGGTGTTACCGAAAGACGATAGCAATCGAGTTCCATCTGTAGCAGAGTTCACGGGACAATTGTATCGAACATGGGAAGCTGCTCGTCAAGCGATGGCTGCAGCACAGGAAAGGTATCGTCAGCAGTACGATAAGCATCGGCGGGATGTAGAGTATCAGGTTGGGGATATGGTATTGTTGAGTACCAAAAACCTGAAGGTTCCAATGACTCTTTCGAGGAAGTTTCTATCGCACTACATAGGTCCATACAAGGTGGTGAAGCAAGTAGGGAAAGTGGCTTATGAGTTGGATCTTCCTCCGAGTTGGGAACAATACACAATGTGTTTCATGTCAATTTGCTCGAGCCATTCCACAAAGATGAGAAACATCCGCAAAGATATGAAAACTTACGTCCGCCCCCGAGCTGGTTCATGAAGGTACGGAGTACGAAGTCGAATCCATATTGGGCAAAAGGAAGGTTTATGGACCGCGAAAACGTAAGTTTGAGTATCTCGTCAAATGGAAAGGCTATCCAGCGTGCGAATCGACATGGGAACCATTGGAGAATCTACAAAACGCGATGGAGTTGGTGAATGAGTTTGAGGCAAGGTCTCAAACTAATTAAGGAATAAAGTTATTTCTTCTTAACCTAGGGGCCGACAGACAACATTAACTAGAGGCCTCCGATATAAATTCTAGTTAACTAAAAGAAATTAACTAACTTGTTGTCTGTGTCGGGTGACAGACTTTGCAGACGTGCAAAAGGTCTCCAAATGACTTCTTGTCGCAGGTGGTACCTCCGGCAGCTGAGTTCTCACTCAGTGAACGACGGTTCTGAAGTATTTGGCTTCGCGTAATGCAAGGGGGGTAATAAAACTTGTGAACTTTTTGCTGACTCCGCATAGAGTGATTAGCGTTAGTTTTCAGTTAATTTTTCCTAACCTAGTCTAGTCTTGGAGTTAGACGTCAACGAGGACGTTGACATTTTCAAAGGCGGGGAGTGTGTCATAGTTTTTACTATGACTCGACCCTTTACTTTGGGGTTTGACTGTTGTTACCTACTGGATTATGTGACGAACCCTAGATGTAGAAGAAACAGGCCCGCATAGTGCACTTGGGTATCTAGTGATGGTCCGGCCGGGTGTCGTTAGGTATTTGCAAGAAACTCTAGGCGAAGCTAGCACTTCCATTTAGAGAACCCTCCCCCTTTTGACGTTCCAGGTTAGGGTTCTTCGCATTATAGCTTGTCAAAATAAGGGTTAGGGACACCCCTAGGGTTGACCTAACCCTAGGGTTGCCCTAACCCCACGTCCTAAACCCCCCCCTAGGGGTTAGGTTTAGGATTAGGTTAGGACAACCATTTTCTCTAAGGGCTGGCATTTCCGTGCCAGCCCACTTACTCATTTAGGTAAACAGGGGGGGGGGGTCCGTCACATAAATAAGGTAGAGTATATGTAGTGAGGCTTCCTGGGTTCAAAAGAGAGCTCGTTAACCTCCTACCGGTGCAAGCTAAGCTTGTGTCGTCAAGGTGCAACCCTCTGTTGTGCCGCCCAAACTTCCACACGACAGGGGTACAACCCACCCTAGGGTTAGACTATCCTTATCGTTGGCAGGATCTTGCCTTTGAGACAAGGGCACGTCACTTCCAAGGAGTTAGCCAATTCCTTGGTCCGAAAACCTGCTCGCAAGCTCAAAGGTATTGCCCGAGTTCACGTTCCGCAGAACTAGTGGTTGAGGCCTTGCTCCGGCCGCCTCAACCACGCCAAGCTAGGAACACACCTATAACTCGGCCAGTCCGTGCATCCTGATTCACAAGGTGAGTCTCGTTCGTGGACTTGGTCAGTTAGGGTTTAAGTTCCTAAGGGTTGGGTTCCTAATACGGGTTACTTTACCAGATTCCGTGGGGTTTCCAGAGAGGGGATTCCAGGGTTGGCACCTGGCAAGCCGCCTTTGTGGCACCAGGTAAAAACTCTGACATAGATCACCACAAACTGGTCCAAGAAGTCACAAAAGATGTCATTCACTATGTGTTGGAACACGGCTGGGGCATTTGTAAGTCCGAAAGGCTCACACGTGTACTCGAAATGTCCATACCTTGTACGAAGGCAGTCTTTCACTCATCGCCTAGACAAATACATACAGATTGTATGCCCCTCGTAAGTCATCTTTATGAACACCTTGCTCCTCACAGTCGATCGAGATTTCCAGGATCAATGGTAATGGGTACCGATTTCGAATGATGCTTGATTCAAACTTTGTAGTCCACAACCAAATGCAAACTCCATCTTTCTTCTTGACAAAGAAGATAGGTGCTCATGTAAGGGACTTTGAGTGACGAATGAAGCCGGATGCCAAGTTGTCCCAATGTATTGGCCAGAACCTCCAATTCGATAGGTGATAGTGCATAATCGGTTCGAACGGTAGAGTCTTCCTTCTGCAAGATCGATAGAACAGTTGTAGGACTTATGAATAGAAAGAACTACAACCATTGTGCTTATCAAAATGTTCATGGAAGGAGTGATACTTGGATGACAAGAAAGAATTAGAGGAAAAGGGGATTGAAAAAACAGGATACTTGGATGGCAAGGAAGAAGTAGAAGGAAGAAAGGAGATTGAAAACAGGAGAGTCAGATATAAAAAGGTAGAAGAGGACGTGGAGAGTTACTTGAAAAGCAAAGATGAAAAGGAGCAGGATCAGTGGCAAGTTCATGCATAGTAGTGGCAAGAACTCGGAAGAGAGAGGAGGGAGCTGTGAATGAAAAAGAGAAAGGATCTTGAGGGATGGAACAAAAGCAAAGTAATGAAAAGAGATAAGATTGGGGAAAACCTGTGTGGATGTTAACGAATGTACAAGATTGGAAGAATCATGTACAAAAGTCTGTGAATGCACAGGATTGAGGAGAGCCTGCGAATGTGCTGATGAATTGACAGGAGGTGGATTCTATTAAGAAGGAACCTTCGACATTGATACAAAATTGAAAGAACCATGTAACAGGAATCCGTAAACTTATAGGAGTGGAGAGAGCCTGTAGATGTGCTGACGAACTGACATGAGGTGAATCCTGTTGATGAGGAATTTTCAACACTAATATAGGAACAGGCACGATCAATCCTGTAACTTGTACTGCCTTAGACACTAAGGTCATATCTTGCATGCATGAAGATACAGAATTGATCCTGCCTGCCGGAGAGAAAAACGTGAGTGTCCTAGACCTCCAGTCGATCTGAGGATTTGCAACCATGAACCATGGCATGCCCAAAACAATGGAAGTTGTTCGAGTCTTGATCAAGTTTAAGGAAATCGAACAATTGAATGCGCCATGAGTGTAAGAGAGAGGTGTGGTAGCATGGGTAACTGCACCAGAAGTAATTAAACGACCATCTGCAACCTTACAAGAACTACACGTTTCAACTTCACCACCGAAATGCTATGCTAAGTTGCAAAAGTGTTATCCATGAAGCATGCATTTGCACCAGTGTTTAACAGGGCAAACTCCTTGAGCTCTCAATCATTAAGGCGAATGTGTACATGAAACTTGAGTGATGGGATGGTATGAGCAGCACCAATGGAGTCTGCACTTACGTCCAACTTCGTAGCTCCTAGACGAAGTGGACATTGAACTTCAGCTTCAACTTTACTCGTCTTGAACTTCTTGGCTTTAACATGACATTCTGCCACCTTGTGTCTTGTTTCACCACAATACAAACATAAGTTCTCACCACGACGATGTTGCTTCTCAGCAGCTGAAAGTGGCCACACTTGTATTTATCAACCTCCATAGGAACTACTCCAGAAGGTGTCATAGGAACATGTGCTACAGCTACAGGATTGGCTTGCAGGAACTGCTGACGGGATTTTTCCTAACGACGCTCGAACAAACAGTTGTCGTAGCAAACAGCATGTTGCATGATCTCTGCTGAGGTTTGGGCATCCGGTAACGTAAGGAAAAGGTCCTTCACATCATCCCTCAACCCAAAACGGAAGTGTTCAATCAATACAGTCTCGTCCCATAGAATGTTCGTGCAAAGTTGCTGAAATTCGGATGCAAAATGGAAGTTGGTCAGAATCCTTGTGTGAGCTTCCTTAACTTTGTGCATGTGAAACGGTACTTATCAGGATCTCCAAAGCAAGCTTCAGAGGCAGCCACAAATTCTTCAAAGTCTTCCATCATGCTCCAACAAAGGGGCAACCCAAGCCCGTGGAGATCCAACTAGTAAGGATGTTAAAAGGCCAACCTTTTGTGCATTAGTCGAGTAGTGGCATGGTTGCATGTGGATCAAAAGCCTGATTTAATGTAGGAAACCTTGAAAATCAGTGCAATTATCACTGAACTTCTCTAGCATGCTGATTTTGGCTCTGAAGAAGAGTTCGATGAAGAGGAAACCACGGATGCTTGAGAGAGAGCCTATGCAGCAGCTTTGCAAGATGCATCAGTAGCTGCATGTGTCGCGTTGGTAGAACCTTGCAGATATGTGACCACTTGGCGCAAAGTGGCCAGCTCATGAAGCAACATTTTGGTACTCGCATTGAAATTGCTTAAAATCTGCCATGATCCATGAAAGAAAGAAAAAGGAGAAAAACAAGGGAGAATAACCAAGAAAAAAAAATAACTGGAAATAAGAGAGCTATGAAAGGAGTTACTATTAAACTGTCAAGCCACGATCCAAAAGCAAGGAGGCTTGACTCATGAGCAGGACAAGGATATAACAAGACAAGAGCAGGACAGGAACTAGGAACAAGACAAGAGTAGGACATGAACTAGAAACAAGACGAGAATAAGAAGCAAGGAGCAAGACAAGAACAAAACAAAATGATCATAGAAAGACTGGTGTTGATAGTAACTAATTGTACAATAATTAGGTCGAAGCTTTTATGCTCACAACTCTCGAGCTAATCTAGGCAAGAGCTAATCTAGTCATGAGCCAAAAATAGTGTCCCTTATCCTGTAGGTATATTCTATAGGCATATCTTGTATCCCATATCCTATATCCTAATATCCTGTATCCTGTATCAGGTCCATGACATGAGCAAAAGAAAGCAACTAGAGCCTAAGGTAGAGAGGGTTGTCGTACAAGCTCAAAATGAGGAGATGGATGAAGTTGGGGAAATAATGATGGATGCCCTAAACAAACTTCGAGGGGATATTTTAGGGTTGAATGAATTAATAATGTTGCTGATCGGATTCCAGCAATTACCACATTATCAGATGTTCCACAACCAGACACACGAAGAAAGAAGAAGAAGCGTGATCCAGATTCAGGTTCCTCTGAATCAAATTCTTCAGCACATGAAGGTGGTAGTGGTTCTAGTAAATTCAAGCCATTCAAGCCTTCAGAATTTTTAGGTTCAAAATACTATAAAATTATGGATTATTGGTTATATGATATGGAAAGTTATTTTGAGGCTGCTTCCATGAGAAAGATGGAAAGGGTTGTGTGTGCCAAGCAGTTTCTCAAAAGAGAAGCTAAGACTTGGTAGCATATAGTTGAAGGTGAACTTGAATATTGAAACAACTAGAAACACATGAAAAGGGAAATCAAAAAGCAGTAATATGCCAGATGAACTTTGGGTTGCGATTGCGTGCTGATTTGGAAGCTTGTTGTCACAACCCGATACAGGATACAAGATGCAGGATACATGATTCCGGATACAGGATAAGGATGCATGATGCAGGATACAGGATACAGGTTACAGGATGCCTACAGGATATTCCTACAGGATATGCCTATAGGATATGCTACAGGATATGCCTAGAGGATAAGGGACACTATTCTTAGCTCATGACTAGATTAGACTCATGACTAGATTAGCTTGGAGTTGTGAGCATAAAAGCTCCAACCTAATTGTTGTACAATCAGTTACTATCACACCAGTCTTTCTACGATCATTCTTGTTCTTGTCTTGTCTTGCTCCTTTGCCTCCTGCTCTTGTCTCGCTCCTGGATACGGTCCTGTTCCTATCTCGCTCCTAGATCCAGTCCTGTTCTGTCCTACTCCAGGATCCTGTTCCTGCTTCTATCTTGCTCTCGGATCCTATCTTGTTCCTGTCTTGCTCCTAGATCCTGTCTTGTTCTTGTCTCGCTCCTAGATCCTGTCCTACTCCTGATTCCTGAGTTCCCAGTTCCTATCAGTTCCTATCCTGTTCCTTGTCCTGCTATCCTGCTCCAATTCCTATCCTACTCCTTGTCCTATTCCTGAGTTCCTAGTTCCTATCCTACTCCGGTTCCTATCTTGCTCCTTGTTTTGCTCCTGAGTTCAAGTTCCTATCTTGCTCTTGTCCTACTCTTGAGTCAAGCCTTCTTGTTCTCAGAATCCTGCTCACCTCCTTGTTCCTGGATCGTGGCTTGAACAGTTTAATAGTAACGGCTTCCATAGCTCTCCGATTCCTAGTTTACCTTTTTTCCCCTTGGTTCTCTCCTTTGTTTTCCTCCTTTTTTTTTTTCTTTCATAGATCATGGCCGTTTTTTGAGCAGATTCAACGCGAGCACCAAATGTTGCTTCATGAGCTGGCCACTTTGCACCAAGTGGTCCACCGATCTGCAAGGCTCCACCCATGCAACACATGCAGCTGCTGATGCATCCTCCAAGGCTGCTGCGCAGGCTCTCTCTCAGGCATCAGTGGTTCCTTCTTCATCGAACTTTTCTTCGGAGCTAAAGATCAGCATGCCAGAAAAAGTTCAGTGGCAACCGTGCCGATTTCCAAGGTTTCCTGAATCAGATCCGGCTCTTGATCCGCATGCAACCACGCCGCTACTCGACTGATGCACAAAAGGTTGGCCTTTTGACATCCTTACTAAGTGGATCTCCCCAGGCTTGGGTTGCCCCTTTGCTGGAACGTGACGATCCATTGATGGAAGATTTTGAAGGATTCGTGGCTGCCTTTGAAGCCTGCTTTGGAGATCCTGATAAGTACCATTCCGCATGCACGAAGTTACGCAAGCTCAACAAGGATCCCGACTAGTTTCTGTTTATGCATCCGAATTCCAACAACTTTGCACGAACGTTCCATGGGACGAGACTGCATTGATCGAACACTTCCGTTTGGGCTGAGGGATGACGTGAAGGACCTTCTCCTTAACGTTACCCGGATGCCCAAACCTTAGCAGAGATCATCCAACAGGCCGTTCGCTGTGACAACTGTTGTTCGAACGTCGTCAGGAAAAATTCGTCAGCATTCCTGCAAGTCAATCCTGCAGCTGTAGCACATGTTTCCTATGACAACCTCCTGAATTAGTCCCTATGGAGGTTGAGGAATACAAGCGTGGTCCACTTTCAGCTGCGGAAAAGCAACGCCGTCGTAGTGAGAACTTATGCTTGTATTGTGATGAAGTAGGACACAAGGTGGCGGAAATGTTCTGCTAAAGCCAAGAAATTCAAGACGTGCGAGGTTGAAAGCCAAAGTTCAATGTCACACTCCGTCTAGGAGCCGCGAAGTTGGACGTAAGTGCAGCTCCATTGGTGTTGCTCATACCATTTCATCACTCAAGTTTTCCTGTACCATTCGCCTCATAACCGAGAGCTCAAGGAGTTTGCCCTGTTAGACACTGGTGCAATGCATGTTTCATGGATGACACTTTTGCAGCTCAGCATGGCATTCCGGTGGTGAAGTTGAAGCATGCAGTTCCTGTAAAGGTGGCCGATGGTCGTTTGATTGCTTCTGGCGCAGTTACCCACGCTACAACCCTCTCTTGCAGTCATGGCGCATTCAACTGTTCGATTTCCTTCAACTTGATCAAGACTCGGTCGACTCCCATCATTTTTGGCATGCCATGGTTCGTTGTTGCAAATCCGCAGATCGACTGGAGGTCTAGGACGCTCACGTTTTCCTCTCCAGCAGCCAAGATCAATCCTGTACCTTCCTGCGTGCAGGATACATCCTTGGTGTCTGAGGCAGTACAAGCTACAGGATTGACTGTGCCTGTTCCTGTATCAGTGTTGAAGACTCCTCCTCGACAGGATTCACCTCATGTCAGCTCCTCAGCACATCCGCAGGCTCTCTCCACTCCTGTAAGTTTGCGGATTCCTGTACAGGGTTCTTCCAATCCTGTATCAGTGTCGAAAGTTCCTCCTCAACAGGATCCACCTCCTGTTGGTTCCTCAGCACATCCGCAGGCTTTCTCCACTCCTGTAAGTTCGCGGATTCCTGTACAGGGTTCTTCCAATCCTGTATCAGTGTTGAAGACTCTTCCTCGGCAAGATTCACCTCATGTCAGTTCCTCAGCACATCCGCAGGCTTTCTCCATTCCTCTAAGGTCGCGGATTCCTGTACAGGGTTCTTCCAATCCTGTATTAGTGTCGAAGGTTCCTCCTCGACAGGATTCACCTCTTTTCCGTTCATCAGCACTACAGGTTCATCAGGCTCCAGCAAATTCAACACTCCTACAGGACATCCGTTCGCAGTTGGCTACAGACGACTTGGCAAAGAATGTGTTCTCACACATTCATCCTGACATTGCAAGTTCCTCTTCCTCCAGTTCCCGTCCAGACTACAACCTGTTCACCATACAGGATGGACTCCTGTACCGGGAAGGTCTCCTGTACGTTCCTGTTGGTGTTTGCAGGACTCGTGTGGTACAGGATTGTCATGATACCCCGGCTACAGGACATTTTGGTGTGGCCAAGACAGTTGAGTTGGTGACTCGCAACTATTGGTGGCCTGGGTTTTTTGTGGAAGAGGTTTGTACGGAGTTGTGACACTTGTAGCAGGTCGAAGATGCCTCATCATGCACCCTCTGGTCTTCTTCGTCCTCTTCCTGTTCCTTCTGCTCCTTGGAGATCCATTTCTATGGATTTCCTCACAGATCTTCCTCCTTCTCGTGGATTCGATGCAGTTCTTGTGGTGGTTGACCGTTTCACCAAGCAGGCTCATTTCCTACCTGCAACAAGACAGCTACAGGTCAGACAACTGCCGAGTTGGTGATCCGTGAGGTGTTCCGACATCATGGTCTTCCTGAGAGCATTGTTTCCGATCGAGGTCCACAATTCATGTCCAAGTTTTGAGAGCTTCTTCGGAGTCTACAGGTTAAAGCGGATCTTTCTTCAGGATATCACCCACAAACCGATGGGCAGTCCGAACGCACAATTCAGACCTTAGAACAGTATCTTCGTTGCTTCATCAGTTACCAGCAGGACAACTGGTTGGACCTTCTTCCAATGGCGGAGTTTGCCTACAACAACTCCGTTCACGCATCTACAGGACAGACACCTTTCTTTGCTCTTACAGGCCACCATCCACGTTTTGACTTCGCTCCTCCCGCTTCTCCTTCCGCTCCTGCAGTACAGGATCGTCTTCAGCATCTTCGGCAGGTACAGGATGATCTCCAGGTTCACCTTCAGCAGGCACAGGAACGGTACAAGCATCATGCTGATGCTCACCGTCAGCCACACTGCATACAAGATTGGTGATCTCGTGTGGCTTCTTCGTCGACACATTCGCACCAACAGGCCTTCTTCTAAGTTGGATTTTCAACGATTGGGCCCTTACAGGATCGTGGCGGAGGTAAATCCTGTAGCTTTCCGACTCGAGTTACCATCCACGGTGAAACTTCATCCTGTGTTTCACACCTCCTTGTTGGAGCCGTATCATCCTTCTTCTCTTCCTGGTCGTGCTTCTTCTCCTCCCCCTCCTGTGGTCATTGCTGGTGAACCTGAGTACGAAGTTGCAGCCATCCTTGATTCGTCTTCATCGCCGCAACTTCAATACTTGGTGGATTGGAAAGGTTATTTGCCTACCGATCGCACTTGGGAACCTGCATCCAACTTACTCCATGCTTCTTCCAAAGTTGCTGCCTTCCATCGGCATTATCCTGCTAAACCAGGTCCTAAGACTCGTGGAACTCGTCCTTAGGGAGGAGGTGCTGTCACAACCCGATACAGGATACAGGATGCAGGATACAGATTCCGATACAGGATACAGGATGCAGATTTCGGATACAGGATACGGGTTACAGGATATGCCTGCAGGATATTTACAGGATATGCCTATAGGATATGCTACAGGATATGCCTAGAGGATAAGGGACACTATTCTTAGCTCATGACTAGATTAGACTCATGACTATTAGCTTGGAGTTGTGAGCATAAAAGCTCCAACCTAATTGTTATACAATCAGTTACTATCAACACCAGTCTTCTACGATCATTCTTGTTCTTGTTCTTGTCTTGCTCTTTGCCTCCTGCTCTTGTCTCGTCTGGATCCGGTCCTGTTCCTATCTCGCTCCTAGATCCAGTCCTGTTCCTGTCCTACCAGGATCCTGTCCTGCTTCTATCTTGCCTCGGATCCTGTCTTGTTCTGTCTTGCTCCTAGATCCTGTCTTGTTCTTGTCTCGCTCCTAGATCCTGTTACTCCTGATTCTGAGTTCCAGTTCCTATCCTGTTCCTTGTCCTGCTATCCTGCTCCAGTTCCTATCCTACTCCTTGTCCTATTCCTGAGTTCCTAGTTCCTATCCTTCTCCGGTTCCTATCCTGCTCCTTGTTCTGCTCCTGAGTTCCAAGTTCTATCCTGCTCCTTGTTCTGCTCCTGAGTTCCAAGTTTATCTTGCTCCTTGTCCTGCTCCTGAGTCAAGCCTCCTTGTTCTCAGAATTCTGCTCACCTCCTTGTTCCTGGATCGTGGCTTGACACTTGTAAACAAGGAGTTTGAGGAACCTGGTGGACCATGTTTATCGATTTGAAAATGTACAGCGTTTGGTCCCAAACATGAGCAATGATGAAGCTCGAAGTTGCTTCATGACCAGCTTGAATGAGAAGACACGAAAGGAAATCCTAAGGTACAAGCCAACAAGCTATTGAAATGTCAAGAGGCAGCTCAAAAGGTTACTTATGGCATGTTCGTTAGAAGACTTGTACAATAAGGCGGAGGCAACAAAACCTAAACCAAGGAATTTTCCTCCAAAGTCTGGGTTCATGAGGTTTAAATAACTGAATCAATCATCATCAATTTGAAGTGCAAGTCCCTTTGTCGGTAGTTTCAAGTTTTTGAATACATCAAAACCCATCGGATCTCAAAAATCGTTAGTGTTACCACCACCTCAGCATGCCAAGGGCTCGGTTCCAAAGTTTGTTCCTCGCAATCTACAGGTAGGGTTCTAAAATGTCATAATTGCAACAAGCCTGGTCATTTTGTTAAAGAATGTTGTCAAGCCACGATCCAGGAAACAGGAAATGAGCAGGACTCCAAGAGTAGGAAGGCTTGACTCAGGAGCAGGATAGGAAACAAGACAGGAACTAGGAACTCAGGAGTAGGACAGGAGCAGGATAGGAACTGGAGTAGGATAGCAGGACAAGGAGCAGGATAGGAACTGGAGCAGGATAGCAGGACAAGGAGCAGGATAGGAACTGGAGCAGGATAGCAGGACAAGGAGCAGGATAGGAACCGGAAGGATAGCAGAACAGGAGCAGGACAGGAACTGGGAACTTAGGAATCAGGAGTAGGACAGGACTAGGAACAAGAACAGGACGGATCCAGGAGCAAGACAGGATCAGATAGGATTCGAGAACAAGACAGGAAGGCATGAAAAGGATCTAGGAGCAAGACCGGAACAGGACAGGATCGAGAGAACAAGAGATGGAGGCAAGGAGCAAGACAAGACAAAACAAGGAAAAAAAAAGATTGATCGTAGAAAGACTAGTGTTGATAGTAACTGATAGTACAACAATTAGGTCGGAGCTTTTATGCTCACAACTCCAAGCTAATCTAGTCATGAGTCTAATCTAGTCATGAGCTAAGAATAGTGTCCCTTATCCTCTAGGCATATCCTATAGCATATCCTATAGGCATATCCTGTAGGAATCCTATAAGTATATCCTGTAGGAATATCCTGCAGCATATCCTATAACCCGTATCCTGTATCCGAAATCCTGCATCCTGTATCCTGTATCCGGAATTCTGTATCCGGAATCCTGTATCCTGTATCGGGTTGTGACAGCACCTCCTCCCTAAGGACGAGTTCTACGAGTCTTAGGACCTGGTTTAGCAGATAATGCCGATGGAAGGCAGCAACTTTGGAAGAAGCATGGAGTAAGTTGGATGCAGGTTCCAAGTGCGATCGGTAGGCAAATAACCTTTTCAATCCACCAAGTATTGAAGTTGGCGGCGATGAAGACGAGAATCAAGGATGGCTGCAACTTTGTACTCAGGTTCACCAGCAATGACCACAGGAGGGGGAGGAGAAGAAGCATGACCAGGAAGAGAAGAATGATGATACGGCTCCAACAAGGAGGTGTGAAACACAGGATGAAGTTTCACCGTGGATGGTAACTCGAGTCAGAAAGCTACAGGATTTACCTCCGCCACGATCCTGTAAGGGCCCAATCGTTGAAAATCCAACTTAGAAGAAGGCCTGTTGGTGCGAATGTGTCGACGAAGAAGCACAACGAGATCACCAATCTTGTATGCAGGTGCCGGCTGACGGTGAGCATCAGCATGATGCTTGTACCGTTCCTGTGCCTGCTGAAGATGAACCTGGAGATCATCCTGTACCTGACGAAGATGCTGGAGACGATCCTGTACTGCAGAAGCAGAAGAAGGAGAAGCAGGAGGAGCAAAGTCAAAACGTGGATGGTGGCCTATAAGAGCAAAGAAAGGTCTGGCCTGTAGATGCGTGAATGGAGTTGTTGTAGGCAAACTCCGCCATAGGAAGAAGGTCCAACCAATTATCCTGTTGGTAACTGATGAAGCAACGAAGATATTGCTCCAAGGTCTGGATTGTGCGTTCTGACTGTCCATCAGTTTGCGGGTGATATCCTGAAGAAAGATCCGCTTTAACCTGTAGACTTCGGAGAAGTTCTCGCCAAAACTTGGACATGAATTGTGGACCTCGATCAGAAACAATGCTCTCAGGAAGACCATGGTGTCGGAACACTTCGCGGATCACCAACTCTGCAGTTGTCTGGCCTGTAGCAGTCTTGTTACATGGTAGGAAATGAGCCTGTTTGGTGAAAGGTCAACTACCACAAGAACTGCATCGAATCCGCGGAAGGAGGAAGATCTGTGAGGAAATCCATAGAAATGGATTTCCAAGGAGCAGAAGGAATAGGAAGAGGAGAAGAAGACCAGAAGGTGCATGACGAGGCATCTTCGACCTGCTACAGTGTCATAACTCCGTACAAACCTCCACAAAACCTCGCAACCCAGGCCACCAATAGTTGCGAGTCACCAACTCCACTGTCTTGGCCACAAAATGTCTTGTAGCCGGGGTATCATGACAATCCTGTACCACACGAGTCCTAGAAATACCAACAGGAATGTACAAGAGACCTTCCCGGTCAGGAGTCATCCTGTATGGTGAACAGGTGTAGTCTGGACGGGAACTGGAGGAAAGGAACTTGCAACGTTAGGATGAATGTGTGAGAACACATTCTTTGCCAAGTCGTCTGTATCCAATGCGAACGGACTCCTGTAAGTGTTGAATCTGTTGGAGCCTGATGAACCTATAGTGCTGATGAACGGAAAGGAGGTGAATCCTGTCGAGGAGGAACTTTCGACACTAATACAGGATTGGAAGAACCCTGTATAGGAATCCGCGAACTTACAAGAGTGGAGAAAGCCTGCGGATGTGCTGAGGAACCAACAGGGTGATCCTGTTGAGGAGGAACTTTCGACACTGATACAGGATTGGAAGAACCCTGTACAGGAATCCGCAACCTTAGAGGAAGGAGAAAGCATGCGGATGTGCTGAGGAACTGACATGAGGTGAATCTTGCCGAGGAAGAGTCTTCAACACTGATACAGGATTGGAAGAACCCTGTACAGGAATCCGCGAACTTACAGGAGTGGAGAAAGCCTGCGGATGTGCTGAGGA
This sequence comes from Selaginella tamariscina, assembly GCA_003024785.1. Taxonomy (NCBI): domain Eukaryota; kingdom Viridiplantae; phylum Streptophyta; class Lycopodiopsida; order Selaginellales; family Selaginellaceae; genus Selaginella; species Selaginella tamariscina. Next base: position 138,348 of record PUQB01000518.1, read on the forward strand.
ACCAACAGGAGGTGGATCCTGTTGAGGAGGAAACTTTCGACATTGATACAGGATTGGAAGAACCCTGTACAAAATCCGCAAACTTACAGAAGTGGAGAGAGCCTCGGATGTGCTGAGGAGCTGACATGATGTGAATCCTGTCGAGGAGGAGTCTTCAACACTAATACAGGTAGGCACAGTCAATCCTGTAGCTTGTACTGCCTCAGACACCAAGGATGTATCCTGCACGCAGGAAGGTACAGGATTAATCTTGGCTGATGAAGAGGAAAACGTGAGCGTCTTAGACCTCCAGTCGATCTGCGGATTTGCAACAATGAACCATGGCATGCCAAAAATGATGGGAGTCGACCGAGTCTTGATCAAGTTGAAGGAAATCGAACAGTTGAATGCACCATGAGCAAGAGAGAGGTGTGGTAGCGTGGGTAACTGCGTAGAAGCAATCAAAGACCATCGGCCACCTCTACAGGAATTGCACGCTTCAACTTCACCACCGAAATGCCATACTGAGCTGCAAAAAGTGTCATCCATGAAACATGCATTTGCACCAGTGTCTAACAGGGCAAACTCCTTGAGCTCTCGGTTATTGAGGCGAATGTGTACAGGAAACTTGAGTGATGAATGGTATGAGCAACACCAATGGAGCCTACACTTACGTCCAACTTCGCGGCTCTTAGACGGAGTGGACACTGAACTTCGACTTAACTTGCACGTCTTGAACTTCTTGGCTTTAGCATGACATTCCGCCACCTTGTGTCCTACTTCACCACAATACAAGCATAAGTTTCTCACTAGCGGCGTTGCTTTTTCCGCAGCTGAAAGTGGACCATGCTTGTATTTCTCAACCTCCATAGGACTACTCCAGAAGGTGTCACAGAACATGTGCTACAGCTGCAGGATTAACTTGCAGGAACTGCTGACGAGATTTTCCTGACGACGTTGAACAAACGGTGTTACAGCGAACGGCTTGTTGGATGATCTCTGCTAAGGTTTGGGCATCCGGTAACGTAAGGAGAAGGTCTTTCACGTCATCCCTCAGCCCAAAATGGAAGTGTTCGATCAATGCAGTCTCGTCCCATGGAACGTTCGTGCAAAGTTGTTGAAATTCGGATGCATAAACAGAAACTGGTCGGGATCCTTGTGTGAGCTTGCGTAACTTCGTGCATGCGGAATGGTACTTATCAGGATCTCCAAAGCAGGCTTCAAAGGTAGCCACGAATCCTTAAAATCTTCCATCAATGGATCGTCACGTTCCAGCAAAGGGGCAACCCAAGCCCGAGGAGACCACTAGTAAGGATGCCAAAAGGCCAACCTTTGTGCATCAGTCGAGTAGCAGCGTGGTTGCATGCGGATCAAGAGCCGGATCTGATTCAGAAAACCTTGGAAATCGGCACGGTTGCCACTAAACTTTTCTGGCATGCTGATCTTCGGCTCCGAAGAAAAGTTGATGAAGAAGGAACCACTGATGCTGAGAGAGAGCCTGCACAGCAGCCTTGGAGGATGCATCAGCAGCTGCATGTGCCACATGGGTGGAGCCTTGCAGATCGGTGACCACTTGGCAAAGTGGCCAGCTCATGAAGCAACATTTGGTGCTCGCGTTGAATCTGCTCAAAAAACGGCCATGATTATGAAAGAAAAAGGAAGGAAACAAAGGAAAGAACCAAGGGGAAAAAAAAAGTAATCAAAATCGCAGAGCTATGAAATGAGTTACTATCAAACTGTCAAGCCACGATCCAAGAACCAGGAAGCGAGTAGGATTCCGAGAACAGGAAGGCTTGACTCAGGAATAGGACCGAGAGCAGGACAGGAACTAGGAACAGGAACAGGACGGATTCAGGAGCAGGACAGGATAGGATAGGATCCGGGAGCAAGACATGGAAGCGCAGGACCGGATCCAGGAACAAGACAGGACTAGACAGGATTCGGGAGCAAGACAGGAGTAGGAGGCAAAGAGTAAGACAGAACAAGACAAGAACAAGGAACAAGAATATTGTAGAATGACTGGTGTCGATAGTAACTGATTGTACAACAATTAGGTCAGAGCTTTTATGCTCACAACTCCAAGCTAATCTAGTCATGAGTCTAATCTAGTCATGAGCTAAGAATGTGTCCCTTATCCTCTAGCATATCCTATAGCATATCCTATAGGCATATCCTGTAGGAATATCCTATAGGATATCCTGTAGGAATATCCTGCAGGCATATCCTATAACCCGTATCCTATATTCGAATCCTGCATCCTGTATCCTGTATCCGGAATCCTGTATCCTGTATCGGGTTGTGACAGATGCCACACAAATTCGATGGCTTACTCACAAAAAGGAGATGTACGCTATTGTTGTTTCTTTGGAGTATTGGCATCATTATTTTCCAATCATAGCACTGTGTTGGACGAATAGTGTAACTCTAAGGTACTTGAAACATAGCCAAAGCTATCACCAAAGTATGTTAGATGACAGCAGAAGTTGGCACAATTTCAGCTTAAAATCAAACATAAAGCTGGAAAGGACAATGTGAAACGAATGCACTAAGTAAAAGGGTCAACTTTGTATTATGTCAGCACTAGTGTCAACTTGGTGGATGAATTTGTGACAGTGTATCCTCAAGACGAGTTTGTTAAGGAGGCTTTAAACCTAATAGCAAAGAGAAAACGAGTTCATCAGTTACAAAAAGATGGTAATATTCCAGTAGGAATAGAAAGTCGAATAGATGCACTCAAACGGGCGCATTTCGCAATATGTGATGGAGTTCTTCATTATAAAGAAAGGAGACTCTATGTTTCAGAAGGGACACGGAGGGAGAGGCTATTAAAGATCTCATGATGTTCCTTTGGCAGGACATGGCAAAAGGCATAAGACATTGGCTTTTGTTGAAACATGAATTCTATTGGCCGGGTATGATAAACAATGTTATTAAGTATGTTAAACATGTCCCACATGTCAACAAGTGAAAAGTCGATCACAAAAACAAGCTGGAAAGTTGTAGTGTATACCAATTCTAGAGCGGCTATTTCAAAGTGTTACTTTGGATTTTATCATAAGATTCCAAAATTTTGTGGTTTTAACGCTCTCATGGTGATGGTCGATCAGTTTTCAAAGGTTGTTCATTCATTCTAACTGTAGAGAGTGAATGTGAAACAAGCAGCAAAGTTGTTCTTCAATGAGGTTGTAAAAGTGCGCGGCTACAAAAAAATGATGATCTTAAATTGGGATCTAAGTTTTGGGGATGTTGTTTAAGCAGTTTAGCATGATGTTGAAGTTTAGTGTAGTTTACCATCCGCAAATAGATGGTCAAGAAGAGGATGAACACAAGTTGAGGACTATCTCAGATGTTATGTTCAAGGTGATCAACTTGATTGGGCTAAACACTGGATATGGCTGAGGATGTTATAATAACTCGACACACACTGCTATTGGGTTAGCCCAATAGAGGTGTTAACTAGGAATAAGGGTGGTATTCCTCAGAGTATGGTGTTACTGAAAGACGATGTTAATCGAGTTCCCTTTGTAGCAAAGTTCACTAGATAGTTGTATCGAACATGCAAAGCTGCTCATCAAGCAATGGCTGCAGCACGTGAGAGTATTGTCAGCAGTACGATAAGCATTGACGGGATGTGGAATATCATGTTGAAAATATGGTATTGTTAAGTACCAGAAACATGTAGGTTCCAACAACTCTTTCAAGGAAGTTTTTATCGCACTACATAGGTCCATACAAGGTGGTAATGCGAATAGGGAAGGTGGCTTATGGGTTAGATCTTCCTCTAGAGTTGGAAGTGATACACAATGTGTTCCATGTTAATTTACTTGAACCATTTCACAAAGAGAGAAACATCCGGATAAATATCATAGTTACGTCTGCCTTCAAAGTTAATTGGTGAGGAGAAAGAATCGAAGCTGAGGTGATATTAAAGGGGTGAAACATTCATGAACGGTGAAAACGTAAACGTGAATATCTTGTTAAGTGGAAAGGTTATCTGACATGCGAGTCGACATGAGAACCATTGGAGAATCTACAAAACGCAATGGAGTTGGTAAACCCTAAACCAGGTGAGGTCTCAAACTCATTAAGAAATAAATGTTATTTTTTTTAACTTAGGGGTCGACACACAACATTAACTAGAGGCCTCCAATATAAATTCTAGTTAACATAAAGAAATTTACTAACTTTTATTATGTTGGGTGACAGACTTTGCAGACGTGCAAAAGGTCTTTAAGTGACTTCATATCGCAGGTGGTGCCTCCGGCAACTCAATGAACGATGATTATGAAGTACTTGGCTTTGCGTAATGCAAGGGGGAGAATAAAACTTATGAACTTTTTGCTGACTCCACATAGAGTGATTAGTGTTAGTTTTCAGCTAATTTTTTCTAACCTAATCTAGTCTAAGAGTTGGACATAAACGAGAACGTTGACATTTTCAAAGGCGGGGAGTGTGTCATAGTTTTTACTATGACTTGACCTTTACTTTGAGGTTTGACTATTGTTACCTACTGAGTTGTGTGACGAACTAGATGTAGTAGGAAATAAGCATGCTTAGTGCACTTGGGTATTTGGTGATGGTCCGCTTAAGTGTCATTAGGTATTGCAAGAAACTCTAAAGAAGCTAGAACTTACCTTCTAAAAACTTTCCCCCAATTTGACGTTAGGTTTCGATATAGCTTATCAAAAAGGGTAAGGGACACCCCTAGGGTTGACCTAACCCTAGGGTTGCCAGCCCCCCTTAGGGTTAGGTTTGGTTAAGGATGGCATTTCATGTCAACCACTTACTCACTTAGGAAAACGGTGGGGGGGGCTCTCCATCACAATAAGGTAGAGTAGTGTAGTAAGGCTTCTAGGTTCAAAAAGAGTTCGTTAACCCTACCGATGCAAGCTCAGCTTGTGTCATCAAGGTGCAACTCTTTGTTGTGCCACCTTAACTTCCACATGACAGGGTACGTGGTTAAATTATCCTTATCGTTGACAGGACTCGCCTTTGTGACCAAGTACATCACTTTCAAGAGTTAATCAAATTCCTTGGTCTGAAAACCAGGTGCATTATTATTCTTGTATATAATTTATTGTATCTGTAGTGTATTTATATTAGAACATACTCGCAAACTTAAAGGCATTGTCGAATTCACGTTCCGCAGAACTAGTGGTTGAGGCCTTGCTCCGGCCGCTTCAACCACGCCAAGCTAAATGACACTATAGCTCGGCTAGTCCGCGTATCCTAATTCACAAGGTGAGCCTTGTTTGTGGACTTGGTCAACTGGGTTTAAGCTCCTAAGGGTTGGGTTCTTAATATAAGTTATTTTACCAAATTTTGTGGGGTTTTTTAGAGAGGGGATTCCAGGGTTGGCATCTAGCAAGCCACCTTTGTGCACAAGTAAAAACTCTGACAGTGGTGATGCTAAGCTATCCATAGTGGTGGTGGCATTAACTGCCCAGTGGTAGTGGTGGTGGTGGTGGTGTCTTAGGGTTGTTGGTGGTTGTGTTGGGTTCTTTTTCATGTTCATGCAATGGACTAGGAGGTAACAAAATGAAGTTTTCTAAATTGAGATTGTTGGAATGGGTTTCAACATATGGGTTGTGTGGTTCCCTGCCCGTTGCTCCTTTCAAGGTCCTTAAGGTTGTCTTTAGCTACCTCTTATTGGGCTATTATGGTTTGTTTTCCCTTGTCATTCTAGGGCTCCTTCATTGTACAAGTTCTAGCTGGTCTATTGCCAAAGTTTGAGCCTCCTTATGCCTAGCAGCTGGGTCTCGACTAAGTGCCCATGTGATAATCATTTGAACATGTTCGGTGGTTTGCACTCTTTGATTCCCTTGATGTTTTAAGTGAGAAAAGGAATCATGTAGTGCTAGAGGCAATTTGTGAGGCCTTCACACATAACCCAACGCATTGGCCAATCATGTTGAGATTCGACTAAATTCCTAGCACTAGAGTTGTCAAGCTCCTCTCCTTCCTATAGCCTAACATTCAACAAGGGGATGTTGGGGGAACCATTGATAGTTGGGCTCCCAAGCAGTACTTCATTGTCATGTATCCTAAAAACTTCTGCTAGTTTGGAGATCTTTATATGGTGCTTTGTGGGTGTACAAAGGTTGAATCAGATCTTATGGAGATGTCTTCAATTGAACGAAAGAAATTAAAAAAAAGTTAATTAATATTTGCACTCAAATAATTAAATGTTACACCTAATCATGTTGAAAAATGTCTTAGATTTGAATAAAGAGAATAATGTTCTTCACCTCATTTCATAATTCATATTGAAATTTATCTAAAAATGTTTAGGATATGAATAAAAAAACATAATATAAATTATCACTTCATTTCATAACTTATATCAAAATTCTTTCTTTAAGCTGAATTAATAAACACTATTCAAATCCTAATATCATATAACTAATAATTTTCAATTTTGTTATTGTATATATTTAATAAATAAATAGAAAATATTAATCATGTTGTTACTTTAAAATAGATGTTGAACACAAATGTTTAATAAAACTGAATTATAAGATAATTTACTTTAGATGAAATGAAATTTAAACATGTTCATAATTAAAGTGATAATTAAACTTATTCAAAGGAAATTTTATGGCTGTAATATTATTAAAAAGTAAAATTAAAACATGTTAAAATTAAAAATGATAATTATAATTTATATTCAAATGTTTTTTATGGATGTATTATTGAAAAGTAAATTTGAAACATGTTTAAACTTAAGAGTGATAATAACTTATATTTGAATATAGTTTTATGAAACATCGAAATGTGAACTTTGAAATAAAATTAAAAATCATCATTAAAATATTCAAGATATCTTTAGCAATATTTGATGATATTAAAGCTATAAAAGCATAATAATAATAATATAATATTTTAATATGCACATTATAAGTGAATGTTGGATGTATTATAAAATTATAAAGAGGTTAAATATGTTTTTCTAAACTCCTTTTATACAAAATGAGATTAAGCCATGTATGTTAGTTAAAATAATTAAATATATGTAAGTATGCATTAATTTATGAATTTATGCATAAAATGAACGATTGTTATATTTATAATTTGAAAAAGATTATAGCATGACTTATATGCTATTTTAAAATGTATATTATATAAATGATTAATAAGGAGTGCATGATCACATTAATTTTACATTTTAATTAAAAAATTATTGAATTTATAATATAAAATATAATAATTTAGCATTTGCATTCTTATTAAGTATAGTTTTTTCTTTTACAAAAGGTTTTTAATTTAAATATACAAATTGAGTACAATTTTTTATTTTAATTTATTTCTCTTTCTATTTTCTTCACAAACTGAAGGTAATTTAATATGTTATTATAAAAATAAAATGATAAAATGGTATTTAACTATTAAGAATCACAATTGTAACTTGTAAGATATTATGTTTATTATAACTTAATATACATGTTCTTAATGAATATTTCATGCTTTTTATTTTTTTAAAATATGCTTGAACTAAGATATTTAAGATTAACAATATTTTATGATCTTTTATATGTTATAAAAATCTCTCTCTCTCTCTCTCTCTCTCTCTATATATATATATATATATATATATATATCTGTGTGTGTGTGTGTGTATTAATTTTTCTTTGTCTAGTAAACTGTCTTTGGATGAAAATATTTAAAATATATAAATGTAAAGTAATTTACTAAAAAGATGTATGAAATTCATATTCATACTTCAAATTAACTTTAATTAAATGTTTTTTGTTTTTTTTTTAAATTTGGTATGGATTTATAATTGGAATGTAAATAATGGTAATATAAATACAATGTGATAATAGTATAATACTCATAAATACTTGTGATAGTTGTAAAATTTATTATAAAATTGTCAAATAGCTTTAGTTATTTAATTTCATTCTATATTTTTTTTTTTGTTATAATAACTTAAAACAAATGAAGTAACTTAAAATATCTTTTTATAATAATGTATAATGAAAACCTTAAATAATATATGTTATGCATAAAAAAATTAAAAAATTATCAAACCTTTTAATGATTTTTCAATATTAATGTACAAAAAGATGTAATTTAGCTTCACCTCATTAAATTTATTAAGTTTCATAACAAAGTTATATTAATTAATTAAAAATACTTGTTATACATATTAAATAGATTTATCAAGCATGTCACATGTTTATAAATTTTTATTTTGAATCACTTAAAAATAGAAATTAAATCACATGTGTTTTATTTATTCATTTATTTCTTTTCTTCTTTTTTTCACACATTGTTATGCATACTTTACAATCTTTAGTTTTAAAATGAGCAATATAATGTGTAGAACATACATAGTATGTTTGTAATACTGAACTGTTTTTATTTTAATTAAATTAATATAAACATTAACATAATATATCTTGATAAATGATGCATAAACATTTATAATTAACTTAAATCATCCAAGTAATACTAATATGAATCTTAATTAAAATTTGGATAATAAACTATCATGAGTTGTATTAAATAATTAATGTGTTGTGTTGTGTATATATAATTAAAATTCACAAGAACATTTCATATCAATTTAAATATATTAATATGCATTATATTAATTGAGAACACAAAGTTGCTGTTTATATGTATTTAAGTAATATTAAATAATTAATTATAAATAGGTATAGTAATAAAAATTTACATTAATAGAGTTTTATTTAGTTAAAATTTGAACTAGTCAAAGTAAGTTTTAACAATACTTATACATGTATACTAAATAAATCTCATTTATATTGGACTCAATTATTTCTAATTAAAAAATATAAAATATAAAAATTAATTAATTAAATTAAGATTTTAAAGTATAATTCTTAATTTAAATTAAATGTCATAATATATTTTTAATACATTATTGTTCTTTAATATTATACTTTTATTATAACTTTCACTTTTTACCTATTTCAAATTTAAAAGGTTATAAAATAGACTTAAAAAATAAAAATATTTTCATTTGTAACTATTGTTATAAGTATTACTAAATTTTTCTTATTTGTAAATATTTTTATTTAATGTAATATCAATGCAATATTCATAAAAAGTTTAATTAAAATATTTAGACAAATGGAATAATACCTTTAAAATTTCTAAAGGATATTACCTATTATCAATATGTTTTAATTAAACATTTTATTAATTAAGTGTTGTCCTCATGTAGTTTATTTTTAATTATTTAAATTCAATGTAGTTCATCCATTCTTAAAGTTTTTAAATAGTTTTATAATGACATTAACACATAATACCTTAGTATTCTTATAAATATAAATTAATATTCTTAGCTTTAATAATTTATTTATTAATTATTAATTAAAATCTAATAATTATTTTAATATTTTTTTAATTTTGTTAACTTTATAATACTTAATCATGTAATTAAAATTTATTTTGAAAAGTCTTTTCTAAAAACATCTAAGTGTAATTTGAAAATAATATATTTATAAATTTGATTAAATAATATTTTAGGAAAGTTAATTGACTTAATTGTGTACATTATTTATGTGTGTTTTATATAAACATATATACATGTATTTATATATGCTCATGCGTAATTTATAAGACTATTTAATTTATTTTACTTATATAAAGATATAAATGTTTACTGGCTTTTAATATTCTTTATTTCCAATTGAGTATGTTTTTTTATTATATTATATATTGTTCTTTATTTTATTTATGTTTTTTATGTAAATATGTGATAAAAGTTAAATTAAGGTGGTAAATTTAAATTTTTAATAACATTGCACATGAAAATGTTTTTATTCGTTTTTTCAAACATCAAATTTAAGTATAAACATGAATTATAATTTTTATTTAATGATAATATATATGTACTTCAAAAATAATTAAGATACCATTGTTTTGTATTTACACAAAAGATGAAAATAACACTTAATAAAATATTTATTTATTTATTTATGTATATTTTTCAATGGTGTTTATTATTCATTTAATAATTAATACATAACCTTTTAAACTCTAAATATGGAAAGAATGTGTAAAATTAAAAATAATAGTGTAATGCCAAACTTGAATTTAAATATTGTAAAAAATTATAGAAAAAAATAGAATTATTGTATAAGTAATTAGTATTGTTGAGCCGCATACAATAGTTTAATATGTGATTATATGTTTATAATTATTGTTATATATATATAATTTATTTATTCTTGAACATTTTACTTTCTACAATTTAAAAAAAAAAGCTAATAAAAAATGTTAAAATAATTCAAAAAATAGAAAATATTTCATTTGAAATGTTATTGTAAATGATGTTGATTTTTTTTTCTTATTTTAAGTACCTTTATTTAATGTATATCAAAATTTTAAATGAAATGGAATAATAATTTAAATATTTGTAAATGATATTTAATTAAAACCTCTTATTAATTCAATCTTGTTTAAAGTTTTTTAATTAATTTCATAATGACATTGACACATAATATTTTAATATTCCTATAAATAAATTATTTAAAAGCATAGTTTTATACGTTTTAATAATTTTATTTATAATTAATTAATTAATAATTAATTTCCCATTAAAAATTTTTTAGCTATTGTTAACTTTATAATACATAATCATGTAAAAATAATAATTAAAATTTAATGCTTAAATAGTCTTTATATAAAACATTTGAGTGTAATATGAAAATAATGTAATGGTTTATAAATTTGATTAAATAATATTTCAGGAAAAGTTAATTTACTTAATTTGTATACATTTTTTTTATGTGCTTTATACAACATAAGACACTTATATATATATATATATATATATATATATATATATTATATATATATATATATGCTCATGCACATTTTAATTAATTTTTTTTATATAAGAAAAACATAAATATCATTATGTTATGTAAATATAAATCTTTAAAACATTAACTTATAATATTCTCTTTTTGCATTTTTGTATAACAATTGAGGTTTTATATACATGTGTTAATTTAATATTATTATATTTTTAATTTATTTTTATTTTTATTATTTTTTTTGTAACAAACGTTATAAGAGTCTCTTTTTTTATAAAATGTTTAATCACATTGTTAAATTTTAATAAAAAATATTTGTTATTTAATGTACATGAAAAATAAATTGATATGTGATATATCTTTATGTTAAACATTTTGACAAATGTATTAAACTATTTCTAGTATTTAACAATAAATGGGTAAATCAATATCGTAATGTTTGCTGGAACAGATCATGGCCGTTCCAGGAATTAATATCCCGCCATCGGACGTTTATATCTTTCCACGTGTATGGTGCTTTCTCCGCTGAATACGTTCCGACGTGGCAAATCCGCAATCTCCTTGGCCAATAGCCATTGGCTAAGGTTATCCCGGTTATCTCTCTCTCATTCTCTCTCGCTCTCTCTCCCTCTCTCTACCGCATATCTGACGGTGATTTGCTTGGTGGGCATTACTCAATTGGGGATTGTGACAAAAAATCACATATAATCTGTTATATTGTGTGGAAAAAAATAATTTCTATCTGTTGCCAATGGAATGTCTATTGAGAGCAAGAATTGGAACAAGAATAGGCTCGAACAGTTTATCATCCAGATTGGTTCCTCACAAAGAGGGATTAAACTCCATTCAATCTCCTACAGGATTGCATAAGAGGCCACATTTATATACAACTTGCGCGTTTAGACAAGGCGGTCCTGAGTATGTCGAAGATAAGAATTCACAGACTATGAAGAGTGGCATTCAAAGCATTGAGGTATACGTGCGTGTGTGTTGTGTATACATGTGTATATGTATGTATACATACACAGTAAGGATATATATATGTGTACATTTCAGGGTCCAAAGTGGAACTCAGATGCATTGTTTGAAGATGCAGTTGAGCCTTTCTGGGAGCATTGAGTCTCACTTTTCGGGTCATATATGCATTAGGTACTACACACACACACGCGCTATATACACATGTGTGTGTGCGGGTGTGTGTTATACAACTCCATAGCAACTTTCTTATGAAACGTTATTGACAATATACTTATATACATGAACTCATACTCAGACGTGACAAACGCAAACACAATAATTGCATGCAATGACGTGTGTATGTGCATGTGTGAGTGTGTACGTACGTGGTTAATGTGTTTGATGGGCAGGTTTATATGCGGGTTTAGCATTTGCTGGACAAGCAATATGCAAATTCATGGGCACAGATTATTGGGTTTTTGATCTTAATCCTGAAACAATTCTACAAGGACTTGGCTATTCAGTGGTGCCTATGATGGCCTTACTTCTCCTACAAGACGTAAGTAACCACCCACAGATATCATATGTGTGTGTGATATATATATATATATATATATATATATATATATATATAAATATATATATTAGAATAAATTATTCTATTATACTTGGTGATTGTGTGATATATATAAAGTAAGTTAGTGTATTGATTGAGTACAGTATATACTCTCTCTCTCTCTCTCTCTCACCACACACACACACACACAGCTTTTACAAAGTTAGATGTAACTTTTCAGGACGAATAGTAAAAGCTTGGCCACCTGCTAGAGCAGTACGTGATGTTGAGGATGGTGAACTCATGGAATACTTCGAAGGAATGGGTTGGCAGGTATATATGTGTGTGTGTGTGTGTGTCTGAATCTATAAGATATTTAATGTATATAATAATGAATTTATTTTATTAATCATAACATATTAATTTGTTTTGTAGTTTGTACCAATTGTCATGGCTGGAGCTCTATCTGAAGAGTTATTCTTCAGAGTTGCTGTCCAGGTCTCTCTCTCTCTCTCTCTCACGCACACACACACACACATATATATACATATGTACTGACTCAAAGACGTATTTCAGGGTGGCTTAACACATGCTGTTCAGGCCAGTGCAAGCCTCAATGACACACAAGCTGGACTCTCAGCGCTGGTATGCTTATATGCATACTACACACACATACAATACACAATATTAGATGTGTATAAATATTAATGAATAACATGTATATAATTATATAGCTTGTGTTCATATATTTATGTTTTCTACAGACTGCTGTGGTGCCTTCATTTGCACCATTTGCTCAAGTAATTGGAGTTGTGCTTACATCAGCCTTAACTGGTTCTACATACTACTTAATCACGGCTCCAAAGGGTACATATATATACAATATATTTGTTTACTCAACTAGTGTTTTGTATTTATTCAATGCGTGTATAATATATTTTCAGATCCCACTTATGTAATAGCGCCAGTTACTCGTGGACGCAAGGCCTTCAAAGACATGAAGAAGCGTTTTGAAGGTAAATAATTGTTTTATTTGAATTTATATATTTAGTAGTAATACGTTTACTTAAATAAAATGTTTTTAGTATATTACTTACACATATATAATATATGTTACAGCGTGGAATGAACGGAGACAGCAAAGGAAGATATACTCACCTCTTATGGAGTCCTTATTAGCATTATATTTGGGAGTTGAATGGTTGCAGGTAATCGTCTTTATTTATTAATTTTAAGTAAATATCTTAAGCATAATTAATAAGCTAGTTTAATTTGTTGAATGTTCAGACTGGGAATATTCTGGCACCAATGATCACCCATTTAGTTTACTCAAACGGTAATAGGACATGGTTTATTACGGCTTCATTACCAGAGGGTTAAACTCAGACAACGAGTTGCGAATATTCTTGGTAAAAAGTCCTTATAGAAAATAACAAGCTTGTATATAGAAGTTTTGATAGATAGAAACGGGACTGTAATATAATGACGTGGCATATTATTGTAATTTTTAATTTAAACGATTAACAAGAGTATTTTAAATGTATTATGTTGATTTATACGACTACTAACATGTGTAATTATTTGATAATTCATATAATATGTAAATGTTCCATTTTATTTAATGTAATATTTCTATCCACTTAATAATACTTATAATAATGAAGCACTCAAAGGTTAATTCTGGGAAAATTTTCCTTAAAATAACAAAGACAAAGTTAACTGCATTTTGTTATGTAAATGTTTCTCTTATTTTCATAATTAAAAATCCAAATTTAAATTTATGTTTAATTTAAATATTTAAAAAAAAAATTTAAAATATATTCTAAGGTATATTAAAACATTTAATGTAATTTCTCCAATACAAAAATCTAAAGGAATTCCCGTGCTATACATATACGTAACACAACATTATTTGATATGACATTACATATTTGAGCCTTCTCTCCTCTTGGCTACATTCCCGACCTATTGGTGAAATATTTATCATTCCTGTGTGTTTACTAGCTATATTACTTATACTTAGAAAATTCTCTCTCTCTCTCACACAACACACACGCACACACGCACGCATACGCACACACAAACCTCTTCACGGAATGTCCAGATTATTAATACATAGCTGATGAACTTGTCAAGCAGTTGTTCATTATTCTCTTGTTCATTGGCAAGTTGTAGATCATGAAAGTAGTCTTTAAACTCTATAAAAGAACAAATAAATTATATTAGTGAATTAAATATACTATTACTAATTAATATATTTTTTAAATAGTTATTCAGTATACATACTATTCAAGCATTATAATTTAAGAGCTCTAATATAAAGTATACTTTACTCTGGTGTGTATTTGAATTCCATTCTTGTAAGCCATTCTCGGAGAAAATCTTGAATAGCTACAAAATCAATAATTAAATAATTAATCAATAGTTATCATTAAAATATAAATTTTAGTAGTAATTAAATTCTAATTGACACCATATATAAATGTTACAACTATAGGGAAATTATTAAACTCTTAAAAATATGAACTAAAAAAATTAATAATATAAATTACACATATGTACCTTACGAGGAGGTGTCAAAGTGCATCAACATCGAAGATATTTTAATTGACGACGTTTAACCTATCATTAAACGGTAACCTGATTATCCTATTACACGATTGAAAACTTTTTCTATTTACATGAAACTTTAAAATTTACAATATAAAATTTTATGTATTTAATTAATAAAATTTATAAAATTTAATAGTTAATATATAATCAAAACACAATCAGCTAAACATGTCTTTATATACACGGGATATAGTTATCTAAAAAGTATGGCATTTATTAATATTTTTTTATTTAGTTTATTCCATTAATTATGAATCAAATACATATACTTGAATTAATATAAAGACAAGAATATTTTATTACATTTTAAATAAAGTGACTAATGTTTAAATTTGCCAATACTATTAAAATTAAGCATTGTTATTAATTTATTATACTGAAATTCTTAATGTTAAAATTAAAATTCTTTTTTGTCATGCAAATATAAATTTTTTAAGAGCTATAAATCCTTTTTAATAAAGCTATCGTACATACTTATAATAAGCATGAGTTTGTAAAAACTATCATAGGCTGCATTAATACATAAATATACAGTGTGCGTATATATATACATATGTGTACTTCTATGTAATATGTAAGATAAATATGTTTACGCGCTACAAAACTTACACGACAAATATTTCTTTGCGTGTACCTCATTTCTTCCCACCCCTGCTAACTCTCATCTTCTCCAACCTCGCAGCTCTAACCTTCTTTGGATTATCCTTAACCTCCTTAACCACTGGATTAAACTCTAAAAACTCCACCTCCGCATCAACAGTCCGTCTCTTAACCACTTTCAGCTTGGGAGCATTCTCCTTATCCTCAGCTCTCCTCTTCCTCGTCTGCCCGTTTGCTTTCTTCTGTCCACCCTTATCCTCTCCGACATCCTTCCCGGACTGTCCGACATCAAACGAGACCTGTTCTCTAACATCGATTGAATGTTCTTTAGATCGTTCTACAACATCCCCGGAGCCTAGTTCTAACTGTCCAGAACTCACCTGTCCGAGATCATCCGAAGAACGTCCGATCTCGTCCGGTCCAAGTTCCTGTCCGATGTCTTCCGACTTGACGTCGACCTTGCTCCGTTTATCGCAGAAAGCCGAAATGATATCGGATGGATGCAAATCCGGACGGTCCTTCTTACGTTTCCCAAAAACTCGGACAGAGAGTCCGTTTCATCTCAGCCTCTTTATGGAACTCCTCCCTGCTCTCCGGATGCAAAGCCATCCACCGTCTATAACACTGATTGTCCGTCCTCGGCTTCATCTCCTCAGACACCAATCTCCAGCTATGCTTTCCTGACCTCTCCACAGCCTTCTCTAACCTCTCGTCTTCTTCCTTAGTCCACTCTCCGTGCTTCAGTTCTGGATCCAGTACATTCTTCCATCTCTCTCTGCACTGTGCTTCCGTCCGGCCCGGCACATGAGCTGCTATCTTCTTCCACTCTTTGGCCCCGCATATGAGCACTGCAAACTTTAGCCTCCTATCTTCTTCCACAGACCATCTGCCACAATTGAAAACAATAATCAACACTAAAATATGTATGACATGTTTATTATATATATAAACCTTACCTGCCGCGTTTACGCTCCTTGATCTGCAAAACGTTCTTCCATCTATGCATCGCCTGCGGGCAGTTCTTCCCTCCAAGCAAGCAGCCACGGCTTCCCAATCCTTCTCACCACATAATTCCACCGCTGCCTTAAGCTTCTCGTCGTCTTCATTTGCCCACTCTCGCAATAACAGATTCGCATTCAAACTCCGTTGGTACCTTTAAACACGGCAGGAGTACTTTAGTATAACATTCAGTTATTCTAATATTGATGCATTACCTTGTAAGGCATTGAGCTGCAGTACGATGGGTACTTAGCTTCTCGGCTATAGCCTCCCAGTTGGAGAATCCATAGTCCATAGCAATACTTAGAAGCAGAAGATCTTCATCCTTACTCCAAGGTCCGTGGTTGATAAGCTTATCTTCGTAATTAAGCCATCTGGCCTTGCATTCTGCCGGAGTTCGTCCTGGAACTGAACACTTTGCAACAACTTCCCAGTTCACCTCATTGATCATCTTACGGATGTCGGCATCGGAGATATTATTGATCTCGGATTCACGCTCTTCAAGTGTCTTACCGGTGTCAACATCGAAGAGAGCGTCTTGCATCGCCTGTACCATGAGATGCTTCTGAACGTGAACTCGGACAGCTTCCTGGAGCGCCTCGGATTCCTTCACCGACCATTCTTTAGAGACCAACTTCATGGAGCCTTTCAGCTTCCGGAAAGCTTCAACGTCCTTGTTGTTCTCCGGTCCGACGAAGTCCTTCGTACGGCTTAAATTCGCTAACGAAGCTACAAACTGGGCATCGGAGCCTTGCACATTGAAAACTCTCCTCTTACAGTACCTCTCAAAGCTTGCAAGCGCCTTCACTCGACGTTTTATCGTCTCATTCTCCTTCTTCTTCTCCTGTACTCGGGTAAGAAGCGTCTTTAGCATCTCTTGACACTTCCTGTTTTTGTCAAGTGCGTGTTGTAGAAGCTGCACATTTTCGCAACCATCATCTTCAGAATGTACCGTGCTCTCCCCGAATAAGAAACTGTTTTCGGCTCTTATTGAGCTCGGACTGTCCGTTGAACCTACATCGACTTGATTCGGAGTGCCCGGCTGGAGATCGGCTCCCTTGGGGATTTCCGAATTGAGTTTTGATCCGTTAGTGATTTCCGAAGTGGGTCTTACTTTCTTCTGCGCGCCGCTTCTCAACTCGGTCACATAAGCTCTGTAACGACTGAATAACAGCTTCATCTTCCTCTTCCTGGTCTTGTTCTTGGCTATAACTAACCCTAGACCCCGAATTCGTGGGGAAAATGCTACCCACCTGATCTCGGACGGACTGCAGAAGCTCCTCGTCTTCATCGGACTGTTCATCGGCAAATCCATGCCTTGCCGCGAACGCGAACAGCTCTCATCATCTACCAGATCATTATCATCATAATCACTGTCATAAGCCATTCTTTTCAGAAAAAAAATTCGATCTAAAAGCTCACCTCATAGACTGGCGCCTCGGAATCGCCGCTCCTGAAGAACCCTAAAAACAGAAGCTCTAGGGTTCCTAATTGTAAAAAATAAAATATTTTAATAATATTTTATATTTATCTCTAATTAGTTATTTACAGTGAATATTAATGATAAATAAGATATGCCTAATTAAATGATTATGTAACTACCATTAAAAAATTAGATCATGTACGGGCTAAATGGAAGTGTATTTATACTCTCGTATATATACCGATCGCTCTTAATGTAATAGTACACGATTCTCTATATCCTCTTAATAATGAGGGTAATTATGTCAAACTTTTAAATGTTAATCATAAAGTTATATATAGAAGTTTTAGATTGTAATATTATACAAATCTGTACACATTATAATTAATTAAAATATTTAGTTTTTACAAACTCCAGGTTAATAACATATCATCAAAAACATATAATATTATTAGACATTCTCATCATACTGTAAACCGTTAGATTATGTCGGAGATTGTGGGACGTTGGATTTGACGGTTGAGATTTATAAAACTTAAAATGTGGTGATCAAATTCTTCTGCTTCAACAACGAAGTGACTGCTGCATGATTGCCTTCCAACAACGTTCATAAACCATGCAAGTAGGCATGGAGCTTCTCAAAACCCAAACTGCTGCTAGACACTCCTTTTCTGTCGTGGAGTAATTCACCTCTGCTGGCTGCAATGTACGGCTGATGTACGCAATGGGATGTCGTTGGCCAGGAACACTCTACTCTCCTGCATCAATACGCCCCAGGCCGATGTCAGAAGCATCTACACGCAAGATGAAAGGACGGGTGTAATCCGGGTACGCCAAAACTGGAGGAGTCGTGCAAATGCCTGCTTGCAATCCTTAGACCAAACAAAAGAAGTCATTGACGATTTCAACAACGCGCGCAACGGTGCAGTACGATCTGAAAGATGATCCACAAAACGACCCAGATATTGTACCTTGCCAAGAAAGCGTTGCACATCATTCACACACTTTGGCGTAGGGAACTTCAAAACTGCAACTAGTTTGTCAGGATCGACTTGCAAACCTTCACGTGAAATGCGATAACCCAGATAAGTGGTGTCCTTTGATCCAAATTAGATGGCTTCAACTTCAAACCAACTTCCCGCAGCGATCCAAAACCTTACGTACATCACCGACATGCTCCTCCCACGTTCCATCCGAATGGATCAAAACATCGATGAAATCGCAGTCACCTCCGGCATGTCGCAAAGAACCTCGTCCATCATACGCTGGAAAGTTGCTGGAGCATTGCTCAAACCGAAAGGCATCACCAGGAACTCGTACAGGCCAAATGGTGTCCGAAAAGCAGTCTTGGGAATGTCCATGTCAGCCATCGGAACTTGCCAATATCCAGATGCGAGATCTAACTTGGTGAACCAACGGCTCCGCCCCAGTCGATCCAAAAGGTCTGCAGTATGAGGAAGTGGGTACACATCTGAGACGGTTACCTCATTTAACGGGCGATAGTCAATGCAGAATCGAACGCTCCCATCAGGCTTCGTCACAAGGTGAGGTTCGCACGCCCAAGGACTTCGAGACTTCCGGATAACACCCTTCTCCAACATCTCTTTGACATTCGCTCGTAAGATCTTGAGCTCCTTTGGTGACGACGCCGAACAGGTACCTTGATTGGCCTAGCTTCTCCAGTTGGAATAGGGTGGCGTGTCGCAATCTTGGCCCCAGATGACAAGTCGAAGTTGAAAAGATCAGCATACTCCTTCTTGAGTTGATCAACAACTACAGCACACGATCATCTGATGGATCCAAAAAGAAAGGAAGAGCATGAAGGGAAAATGGTTGGAAATAAGGGTGAGACAAAAGTGATGGAAGCAGATGGACGAAAGTAAGAGGAATGGAAGAAAGACGAGGGAGAGTCAAACAAGGGGGAGACTTTTCAAAGTCACACTTGGCATGATTGCGAGTTAACCAATCCATACCAAGAATAAGGTGAAAAGCTTGACTCGGCACCACCCGCAAAGATTGAAGCTCGAGCTCACAATCATCCACACGAACAACAATGTCCACTTCATCCCGCGAACAAGCATGAGTATGTCCGTTGCCGTACAGAATGAAGACTGGTTCTACCGCACGACGCAAATGAAGGCTGCAACGTGTAGCAACAGATTGAGAAACAGAGGACAAACTTGAACCTGTATCCACCAACACTGAAAGGAAAACAGGACGTGGCATGTGATTAAACGAGCTTGAAAAGTGAAAACCGGATGATTTGGTGCCGAGTGAACCCCTTGATGATACTCCCGAAAGAAAGATGGAGGGGTCACTAATTTATTCGCACGAGGACCCTCCTCTACTCGTGCGATTCGTCGTTTCCCGGAAGATCCACCGCATCACAACCTTCCACTGCAGCAGCACCAACCGGACGTTGTTGACGCCATGGCCTCCATCCTGGAAATGGGGGACGCCAATCGGGAAACCGTTGACAGCGCCGATACGTGTGTCCAACCTCATCACATGCCCAACAACGAACTGCACGTCCACGTCCTCGTCCACGGGCCCCACCTTGTGCTGGTACACGAGCGGCAACAGCCTCAACCTCCATCGGAGCAGGTCCATCCCCAACATGGAGTGGAACAAGAGCACGTGAAGGCGCAAGTGGGAGAGGTGACGACTCATATCGTTGTGCCAGCCTCAAAGCATCGTCAAGAGTCACTGGAGCTAGTGCATGCACAAGCCCCACAAGGTCTTGACGAAGTGCTGGCCACAACATACCTAACTTGATGCGTTCCGACATGTTAGGTTCTGCACGCAGCAAAAGGCTTCGAAAGCGAACACCAAACTGCATCACCGACTCAGATGGCTCCTGACGAATACGATGCAACTGCTGAAAAGCATCATCACAGTCGTCCGCATGCCCAAATGCACGTTTGAAGATCTCTGGAAGAATATTCCAATCTCCACGAGTTGCAACGTCCAGACCATTGTACCACTGCAACGCCGTCCCTTGAAGACAAGTAGGAAACTCGCGCAAACACTGAGCACCGTCCCACGAATGATATGTGGCAACCACAGTGAAGTGGTCAAACCAATGGTACACATCATCTCCAGGATTTCCGCGAAAGAAATCCGGTCGGACACGGGGGTTTGCAACATGAGTAGGAGGAGTACCCTGGCTGTGAATGCTGCCATCAACTGAGAATGATTGTTCAGTTGCACACGCATGGCATCCAACAACTGCATGAGTAACTGCTCCACAGACAAGGGATTTGCTGTTGTGGATTCATGGAAAAAGAAAAGACAATGGAAAAGCTAGACCTAAGAAGACAAAGAAAAATAAAAAGACACAAATCCGAGCACTCCGTAGGGACAATTAGAGGTGCCCCTCACCTCCACCAATGTGAGAGCTCGGAATATAGAAATGTGTATATCCATTAGTTCAAACCCTAACTTATATACAAGAGCGAGTGGTCCAGATTGAATCCAATCCGACGGCTATCAAAATCCACTACGCTAATAATAGTATGTGCACATGCAGCCGTACACGTGGATCTTACAGTACTTGATTAAACTTGCATCACTTATGTGATTAATATCACTAAAACCAAATCTTTGCATGCATCTTAATGGTCTCATCATACATGAGGCATACATACATACCATGTACACACACACATTTGTGTGTGAAAATAATACAGTACATATGTATAGATGTTGCGTAGAGTATGTGTAGGTTTAGAGTTTAACCTGTGCTTATTTTAATCAAGCGGGATAATAAATTTTGAGTGCAAAAGCGACATTTAGAAAGAATGTAACCACTTTCGGAAGAGATATGCACTTATATGTATGCATATACCTATGCGTACATGTGTAGTATGCCTGCTTCTTAAACTGCATTTTAGCCATGTACATACACAAACATCGTGGGTGTAGTTGTGACAGAGGTTTCACCTAATGACACTTTGCATCTTGGATCCCTCGTGAGGTGGCGAACATCTGAATTAAGACGGGAAGATGATTTAACATATTCTGGATTGAATTTCAATAATAACAACCCAGAAGAACAACTCATATTTGAAGAGGTTCCTTGCATTGGTCATATAGTAAGAAAAAGGCGATTCATGGGTTGCAGATCTTCCCTGCAAGTTTCAGCAAGAGGGTCAAGATGGATCCTACATCTTCCGAAAGTGTTATGAGCATTTCCATGATTGATTGCTGCAAGAAGAAGTGTTGTCAGATGGCAGACCGGAATGATACCCAATGTAGACATGTCTTTCGTATGCTCACCCAAAAGCAAAGGCATGAGTTTGTATATGCAGCACTAATTGGGTGTATTGATGGAATGACATCAGACACAGGTTATCAGAGTACATCCTGTTATTTAATAAGGTGGCCATCTGCTTCAAAGCTTGGTACAGTATATACGAGATCCCAAAGACCACGTTCTACCTCGGAGGGATGAGTGGCTAGATGGAGTGCGAACCTCAGTACATGGGAACACTCGCTTGGTCAAAACTCGCTCTCACATTATGACAGCCATAGAGATACTCAAGGCTTTTGTGAAAGCAAATGCAGACAGGATGCCTCATAAATGCCGAACCACAAATGTATGGATCAGGGAAAATCTCAAGGTTTTGCCTTCAATCTACACTCAATTGAAGTAATATATAATGTATATAATGAATTTTTAAAATATATTTGATAAATATTTCAATATTTGTGAAAATCATATTATCACCTAGTCAGTAATGCTAAACACGAACATAATAAAAATAAACCGTAAAAATTAAACTTAAACCCCGTTAAACCCTAAACCCATGGATAGTCGTTTCCAAACGCCTCCGTGTTGAAATACTGATTAATCAGAGCGGTCCCATTATCCTGAACGATGTCATTATTAGTCTCCATAATCTGCTTGATTTCATTTGAGAAATCCCCCGCCTTGGATTCGAACCCCTCCTGGCTATCTTCAAAAGAAACACTCGAGCTCGAACCCGAACTGGTGGCCTTCTTGATCCTGGCACTGTTAACCGCCTTAACCTGGAGTTTAGGCTTCAACGGGATTCTGTTTAGAGACATGGGCCTCCTTGAATCGTAACAGTACTCCTCGGATTTCCCCCTTGGTTCGTTCTGGTTCACATGGAGAAACACCACAGCCCCACATAGTATTGCAAGCTCCTGAACCTTCTTGTACAGTCCAAAAACCCTATTATATACACACATATCAGTTATTAATACACGTATGTGTGTGTATGCACCTCTTCCTGAAGGTTTGTTTACGGGTGGTCTGGTTCTGAATGAACTCGATATCGATCTTCTGCTTCCCTGCTTCTCCAAAAATAAATAGAAAAAAACGTATATATATTAGCTACCATTGACATTACCCTGCTGTTGTTACTGCCAAGTTTTCGCATCTCTCCCCCAGTAGGCTTTTGGACAGGGACCATATAAGGCTAAACACATTAACAGGATAAAATCTAGAGAATGGAATATTGAAGAAGATTTTGTAAGATTTACAGAGCCTTATTTTGCTGCATTTCGTGATTAAGATGTTCATCCTCTAATTATAAACGCTTAACTATATATAAGTACATAACAAAACACGTGTGTTTCTACGTGTAGAGAATGTGTGTGCAAGTTGAGGATATAGAGTATTCTTCTCTAATTAGATCGTGTATAGAAACGAGGGATATACACCGGGACGAAGGCTTCATGACAACTTGATATCAAACAAGTGTTTAAGTAACAGGTACTTGTGTAATCTTCTTGTAGAGATGTATGGTAAGTGTGGGAGTGCAAAGGAAGCTGCACAAGTATTCGATCGAATACAGAAACCCAACATCTTCTCGTGGAATCTCCTTCTTGCAGCATATGCACACAATGGGCACCTCACAGAAGCAAAGCAACTGTTCGACCGGATGCCGCTGGATATCGTCTCGTGGAACACTATGATCACCGCGTGTGCAACTAGTGGAGAGATCACCCAAGCGAGGACTCTCTTTGACAGAATGCCTCGGAAGAGTACCGTGTCCTGGAATGCAATGATATCGGCATATGCCCAGAACGGCCATCTGCAAGAAGCGAGAGAGTTGTTTGACACTATGTCCGGAACGAAGAACACTGGTACATGGAACACGCTCCTGACTGCATATGCTCAGAAAGGACATATACAAGAGGCCGAAGAGATTTTCTCTGCATACCGATAAAGGACATTGTCTCTTGGACAGCAATGGTAACAATGTATGCACAAACGGGGGACCTCCAACAAGCAAGGGACGTGTTCAACAAGATGCCGGAACGGAACGTTGTGTCGTGGACAACCCTGATCCAAGCATACGCCCAGAACGACCTTCTTGAGGAAGCGAGCTCGCTCTTCGACCGAATGCCGGAGCGGAACTCAGTAACGTGGAATGTGATGCTCGTGGCGTATGCGGAAAGGAGGCATATTGACGAGGCCGAGAACATCTTCCGCACTATGCCGAGGGCAAACACGGCATGCCATAATGCAATGCTCCAGGCATATGTGTTAAACTCCCTTCTCGAGGACGCGAGGAAGCTATTCAACCGCATGACCGAAAAGGACGTCATCTCATGGACGTGCATGGTTTCTGCGTATGCCCAACACGGACATATCGAGGAAGCCAGTAATCTTTTCAAACAGTTGCCTATGAAGAACAGCGTTTCGTGGAACACGATGATTTCGGCCTATGCCAGACATGGGTATATCTCCGAAGCGGAGAGGCTCTTCGAGAGCATGTCTGCCAAGAGTACGTCGTCCTGGACTGCCATGCTCGCTGCATACAGTACGTGCTCCAGGCACAGAGATGCATTATATGTGTTTAAGCTTATGGATATGGAAGGGTTCACTCCAGACACGGTCACATACACGGCTGTGATAGGTATCTGTTCAACCATTCGAGAGGAAAAACTTGGTAGGGAGGTCCACATGGAGATCCTGGAGTCAAACATTGCTCTAGATACTGGTTTACAAAACTCTCTGGTCGAATTCTATGGTACTGTCGGTCCACTGATACAAGCAGAAGATGTGTTCCAGAGCATGAAACACCCAGATGTACGGTCCTGGACGTGTATGATAAGTGCGTACACCGCGAACAGCGAACCGAAGCAAGCAGTAAACACTTTCGCTCGAATGGACCAGGCAGGGGTGCAGCCCGACGTCTTCACATTCACGGCGGTGTTGGAGGCCGGAGGGAAGATAGCCTCGTCGGTACTTGCGGACATTCTCGAGGAGGAGCTTGAGTGCGGCGGAATGTCCCCGACGTGGTAGTCCGGAACGCACTGATGGATCTACATGGCAAGTGTGCGAATCTTTCGGGTTCAAAGCGAGTGTTTGACAACATGGGAGTGCGAGACCTCGTCTCGTGGAGCACGCTCATGACGGCGTATGTACAGAATGGATGTCCTCTTGAAGCCCTCGAGCTCTTACCGTGGACTGTGTTGGAGGGTTTCGAACTGGATCATGTAAACTTTGTCACAGTTCTAACTGCATGCAGTCACTTGGGGGAGTTTGAGAAGGCCTGTGAGTATTTTATTTCTATAAGTTTTGATTACCATCTTAATGTTGTGGGGGAACACTACCACTGTGTAGTAGACTTGCTGGCTAGGGCGGGAAAGTTGGCCGAGGCAGAGGAGCTGGTTAACTGCATGCCTTTGATTCCTGGGACGTTGCTTGGATGTCATTATTGACGGGTTATAGGACGCACCAGAAGGCACACCATGCGGGAAGTGTTGCCACTGAACACGTAAAATCTAAACAGAGTGTGAGCAATTCAGCTGCCTATATTATGCTGTCTAATATATGCACTCCTTAAATCTACATAACATTGTGTTTACATAACACCCACACGTGCACGTATATATTATGAAACCAAAAGTATATCCATTATATACAATATACATAGCTATTTATTATACTTTGAAAATAATAATCTCATATGGGTGTTATTTCTTAAACAGAATTAAGACACATGCATATTTAGTTTGACACGGTGAAACATAATTTAATTCCATTTTAACATTAAACTAGCCAGCTCACCTGGACTTAAATAAAGACCTTCAGTAAGAAGAAAAGTTTGTAGAGAGATATTTAGTGACAGCCTATTGAACTACCTTCCATGTAGAGTTTATTATTGAATATCAAATAGGGGATATGATATTCTTAATATTAATTACAATAGGATTAGGAATGGGTTTTTATTCCCAACTGTGTTTCACAAGCTCTTAAAACCATACTCCATTTTAATGTCTAAGCATCTTATGCATTGTGTCAAAGTAGGAAATATAGAATTATAATTCTTATTAGTTAATATTTTGATTTTCTGTGTCTTTTTTTCATTATCTTCTTTTATGTTTCCTAAGCATAAGATGATTGTCATTTATTCTTCTCATTTCCATCACATGCTTATTTAATTTAGCTTAGCCCAATAAGAATTACTTTAGTTATGTCATTAATATTTTAAAAATATTTATTAAAATTATCTTTATTTTACTTATTTTTATTACATTTAAATTCAATTAATAAGTTATGCATGTCAAACACATTCCCCTGGTACTCTTCTTGTTAAACATAATCAAGTGCAAACAAAACATGCTGTGTTTGGCATAACATTATCTCATTTAGTACCTCTATCAAATCTTTTAGCATTTCTAATTCATAAACCTCACTTTCTTTTATAACTTTAAAATGACCTAATTATTATGATGACATCAAAAGTTTCATAGTCATTTGTTTAACTTAATTATATTGAAAACATGGTGGAGCATCACCACTTGCAGTTTGTAGAAGAGCATGTTTTGAAATTGGGCCCTTGGACTACTTAGGTGTATGTCAACCCAATTGACACATATTATCTTCTCGAATTTTTTAATAGATGCGACATCAAAGTAGCTTTTAGTGTGGTACAATTAATCATTTAGAATCTTACAGTTTTTTGAACCATTAAAATATGAAAACTTAATTAATTTAAACTTATTAGGACCACTAACATCTTCTTTTAATAAAGATTTTAGACTTTACATCATGCTTTGTCTTTTTTGTGAATTCGATTCAATTTTGCACTGGAATGATTATTGATATCTATACAATATTATTAATCTAATTATTAAGCCCCAAAACATTTACTTGGAGTTTATTTAAGGCTTTTATCATGACTTCTTACCAATAAGATTGTGGCCTAAATTTAAAAGGTTGAGGTGCTACTTCTAATGTAACATTTTCTACATTTTGGGCCTCAACCCTCTTTGCCTCAATGTTTACTTGTTTTGTTAAGGGTCATATTCTACTAGTTTATCACTTTATTTTAAGTAAAAACTACCTACCACCTAAACTCACATAATATAAATGCGAGTACTTTGCCCTGCTAAACATTAAGCAGTTGGAGAAACAGCGTACCCAACTAATTGCAAAATATGACCGAATGTGAAGAGCCAAGAAGGCACAACACAAATTGGGTCATAACGATTGGCCGCATCTTTTAGGAGACTGCCCAACTAAGGGAAGAGCGGAAGTTAGTGTGGACAACAACACAAGCTCAAGCAAACTAGTTACCAAAGAACAACAAAGAATTCGCTGCCTTCTAGGAGCAAGCCTTAGCCACAACAACATCATTAAGAGCAAGTAGAGGCCGTCGAGAAACATGCCCAAGAGCTCTGCCAACAGCTAGTGCACTTCCATTATAACCTAGAAAACATCAAGGAAGATAGGCAACATGAACTTCTGGAGCCACCTACAGGAGAGTCAACCACCACTAGGTGAGACACTTAGTGAGTCGCACGCATTACAACATGTATCAAAGTTGTAAGAACAAATGAAGAAGCTTGTGCAATCACAATAATAACATGTTGAAGTTGAGGCCAATAGAAAGTCCTCAACTTGAAGGAGAAACACAATGTCGTGTTACAATAGACAAGGGATGATTATGTCTTTTACCAAGAAGGAAGAACTTTCCCAAAAGGTATGCTCTCATCACCAAGCTCACATGACAAGTTGTCACCCTACAACAATAGGTCACTACCTTACAACATGAGGTCAATGGATGAAAGACTAATTCCCACTAGATGTTCCTTGCAAGGACATAGCCAGAGTTAAGATTAGATAGATGTTTGGCAGCCAGGCATCCAATGCTCATAAGGCAATTGACCTAAGGAGGGCCACTGGCGGAGCATAGATTGCCTACAAGTGAGCGGCAGAAGTCCAGCACCGATTGAAGGTATAAATAACTGAAGTAGGAGGTAGCAACAATATGCCATCATAAGGATGACACATGAAGTTTATGCATGATGAAGCTGCACAAGGACAAATGTTAGATGGTTGTTAACACATAATCTCAAGGGGGTAGTTGGGGAACATTGACATGGCTAACCATTGGGGATTGGATCACATGGCATGAAGACACCCAAGTTTATAAGGGGGTAGGTCACAACGAGGAAAAGGGACTCATGGGCCTTGAGTGAGCAAGAGATGGAACTTATATCTCGCTTCTAATTCCAATGTACTCTCCTTGTTCATAGTGCGTAGCTAATCGCCTTCCTCATAATGTTCACTTGGGCATCACTAATGATTATCTAATTGCACTCAACAGCACTCGTTACCTTGTTGGGCGGGCCTAGCCATAGTGTGTGATGTGGTTGCCTCTTTCACTTCATCTTCTTCTTGGCTACCTAATTGAGCTTTCATTCCGAGAGGGGCCTTTGACATACACTATAATATTCTATATTGAAGTTCAAGAGTTGAGAAGTTGGTGATTGCTTGAGCAACGATAAGAAACGTATTGGTAACAATATCTTGGCAACCACAACAACTACTACTCTTTATACCAATTGATTGATCAAAGACATGACAAACAATATTCTTCTTTTCAAACTAGATGAATTATTATTCTTAATTAAATATCTAAATTAATTATTTATTTGGGATTAAGCTCAAATAATCCTATATAAGTACTAACATTATAACATATAAAATATCTCTCTATTTAACATTAATTGAGTTTAATACATGATTATTTTAAATATTTAATTAAGTTTAATTATCCATTTAGGACTACTTGAGCTTAAGTACTCTTAAATAAGAGTTTTCTCAAGGATGAAATAAAATATGTAAAAAAATTATCTTATACATTTCACTTACTTAATACACTCAAACTCAAATACTTATTTTTTCAACATTGTTACGAGAGTTGATTATGTTTAATGTAATGCCAAGTTTTATAAAGTTTAATATATTATCCATTCATAACATGCATCCACACTATAAGGTTTAGAATAAGAGAAATTTATAATATTTAAATAATAAAACAATTCAATAATTATTCATAATATTGTAAGGTTTAAATTATTTTCTTTTGAGGTAATTTAAAGGGTTCTTAAATTTATGAACTTGTTGAAAAAGATATGATTTATAATATGTTCATTTAAAATTATTAAAGCTTTAATGGTGTTGTTTTAGGCTTTTACACTAGTGATATTTACAAAAGTTATTCAAATTATACATAATATTATTAAACATGTTTGTATTACATTTAATAGAAATGTGTGATTCATATTATATAGTTTTCAGCTAATTTTAAAAGATATGATGTAATTTAAATTAAATATATTCATAAATTAAATATATTTACCTAATTATTAATAAATATATTAATATATTTAATAAATTCAATGATTTTTTAATATTATTAAATATATATGATTTAAACAAATTTATTTTTTATTTAATCTTGTATCCTGTTATATCTGATGCTCACCAAAAAAATTAAAAAGAAAATATACTTTATTCAATTAACGATAAAATTTTCATTACCTCGGGATTTTCTAAACATATTATGTCACTTTTTTGTCTCCTATGTTTAATTCAACATTATATTATATATACTTATTTAAATTATTTGTTATATTCTTTTTCTGAGTTATATTAGTTATATTTAATATATTCATGTAAAATAATTTTCTTAAGAATAAAACTTACATGTTAAGCATTATAATTTCATCATTTGTTATACACTTTTTAAAATCCATTACTCATTATTGCAAAAACCACAATTATAATTTAAAACATTATTGTATGGATGCATTATCATGAAAGAAATATATGAACATTATAAAATTTTACACATTGTCTATTTAGTATATGTGTTTCTAAGTTAATATTGCATCATTTGCAATCATACATAGCTTTAAAAATTCAAATATAAACCTTATTGTCCATAAATTTTTTATTACATTATTATATATCAATTAATCCAAAAAATAATTATTTATTTGAACTCTTGTTTCAATTATATTTAACTCATATATTACATGTTTGACCCTTTTACTTGTGATGTATAACATTTTAAAATTATTTATTATCTTATAAAAATCAAATTAATGATTGTCATAATATTCGATCTTTATTTATAAATTTGTAATAAATTTTTTACAAGATCATTACAATAATATCATATAAAGAAGTATGCAATTTATATTTTCCAACTATTAAATAATTGTTATATTTCATTTTTTTATAATTATTTTAATACATGGATAACTTATATAAATAAGTTGTTATATCATTAAGACAATCATGTAATAAAATATTAATTTACCTTAATTTTTATTAAAATGTATAACCATTACTTATATAACCTTAGGTGTTCTTAACTATTTATATTAAATATTTTACCTTTTTATATATGCAAATTTATTTAAAGTGAATATTTTCTTTTGAATATGCTTTACCACCAAAATAAACATCTTTAATAATATTTAATTAGCTTATTTGACTACATAAAAATTAAAACGAAATTTTATTTTCACAATTTATTGAATTTGATATTAAAAAAATTATGTACATTTGTGTTGAATTTATATGTAACTATAGTTATTATTTAGCATGTTGATTTAAAATTTAATTTATATAGACATTCATAACTTAAATCATATGTGAAGAATTATATTTATTCAATTTTTCATTCTTATGTATAAAAAAGTTGAAATGCACATGTATATTTTAAAATTATTTTTAAATTATAATTTTGCACAATCAACTTCATTACCATGTATCTTTATTAAAATCTTTATTTTAAATCACTTCTTTCTTATTGAATATATCTTAATATTTATATACATATATAAATATATTTATCTATATTACACACATTTTTCTTTTTCTTATATTATTTATTATATAAATTACATTTAACTTTGTAATCACAATTTATAAGAGTCTGGATGTAATTTTGCTGATTATTATTTAATATTTTAAATATAAAATATTTCGAATGGTATGAAATTAAAAAAAAACACTCATGTATATTTATTTAAAAAATTTAAAATGATAAAGAATTTCATATGAATACATAATTTAAATATACACACATGCATACACATATAAAAAAAATTTCAAAGTTAAAATAAAAATGTAAAACCATTCAATTATATTCTTAACGTATATTATATGGATGAAATTTAAGATTAAAATAAAATTTGAATAACATTCTTCCTCACATCCTAAAATAAATATTTATTTTAGTTCTTTTTAAAGAGAAATAGAATTTAAAACTGACATAATTAAATAAAATTTAAAACTCAATTAAGATATCACGAACTTTAAAAAATAAATTTTACATTTCTTAAATTGAATTTTACAAACTTTAAAATATTGATATAACAAAAAATAAGATAATTTTTCAAAATTTAATGCACTCATGCACCACACACGCACACGCACACACCCTCACTCACACGCACATACGCACACGCCCTTTTTTCTTCTTAATCAAGAACAGAACCCTAAATCAACAGAAGGGCTAAACAATGGACGAAGCAAGTGAAGTCTCTACTCCAGATAAGTCGCCAAATAAACCAGGTTTGCAAATACCCATTTCCTTCTTCATTCACAGGGTATATGTTAGATCGATCACAATTTACATCATCTTGATGTATATATATGTTAATCTACAGTCAGAATACCATTTCCACAACACCATTTCGATCACACTCATACTACATTCTGTATATAAACAGCAAGTGGCTAACATATATATACACATAGATCACACACAAGCACATTACACATACATATATCTGTTTATTTATGTATGTATATACATTCAGCGGAGGCAATCACAAAATGGGGATACGTGAGAAGATTTGCAAGTATGGAACACATAAAGAAGCTGTTTGGAGAGATATACAAATCCCATGTACTGGGCAGCACTTGTACGGACAAGGGATTCTTGGAATATATGAAGAAACGCTCCCAAGAGGCGTACGGCGTGCCCATGGAGTCGGATGAGATAAGCATGTTCTTCATGAAGGTGTGTTATGTGGAGTATTTTTCGTAAATGCGCTGTTGATCTCGAGGCTGTCCTCCGGAGTCGAACCAACATGATTGACAAGCTCCATTCCGCTGCAAGGCATCCTGGATCCCCTCCAAGTAGCATGGTATATATATATATGTATGTATGTATATATCACACACACACGCACACACACAGTCGTATTGCAACTAAGCGATACATTTCAGAAAAAAAAGCAAGGATAAACACGGAAGACAAGGAGGAAAATGTGAAGGTATGTATGCAGATATGTATATTATAAATAGGACGGCACACACAATATATGTGTATGTACTGTAGAAACGAAAGGAAAGGATACACGCTGCAAGGGTGCTAGAGAAAGCCGAAAGTCTGGTATGTATTTTTAAATTATAAAGAGCTAATCTACACACACATACATAGATACGGAAACTGCAGGACGAAGGGATATTGCAAGAGGAGGCTGAAAATTTGAAGGTATGCATCAATTAGCTTAGTTAAGGCTACATTCGTTGTGTGTGTGCGTGTGACAGGTTTATATATACAAATATATGTGTAGTTATTGCACTGTTATATATGTAAAACGTTGAAATTCACACTACACACCTATGATAAAAAATACCCACCTTGCCTCTGCATTGTTATTGTTTACTAGTTACGCTGGAGAACAAGCAAGCAAACACGGCACACACACACACTAACAAGAGAGATTTATTACAGATATCCCCAGAGAACGAGATCATGCATGAGGCCGAAGCTTTGAAGGTATGTACTCGCGTTAAATTTATTAAAAAGTAATTAAGCTGGTTAATAAATTAAATTTAATAAAACGGGTTATTGTAAGTAAAACTAAAGAGAGAGATTCATAATGTCGAAACAGAATGGGACTATGCATGAGGCCG
Organism: Selaginella tamariscina; assembly: GCA_003024785.1. Classification (NCBI taxonomy): domain Eukaryota; kingdom Viridiplantae; phylum Streptophyta; class Lycopodiopsida; order Selaginellales; family Selaginellaceae; genus Selaginella; species Selaginella tamariscina. The sequence continues at coordinate 171,479 of PUQB01000518.1, forward strand.
AAACACTGCTGCTGAAGGTATGTATTAAACAATCTTTAGTTTAGTTAATATTGGTCTTTTTTTTCATAGAAGTAACAAGGATATTAATAAACAAGTACTAATTAGTTAAATATGGATATTAATAACACAGTACTAATTAGTTAAATATGAAGGTGAAAGTAGAGGAGTTGAAGGAACAAAATAAGAAGCTACAAGCGGAATTCGACGATTATAGGTTAAAAATGCAAATGGAGGTGGATGAGGTGAAAAGTGAAAGGTACTCTCTCTATACACTCACGCTATGTTCTCTCTCTATACACACACATGCACGCGCTGTGTTCACGTAGAATGAAGATACAAGCAGAGCTGGAGGAGGCACGTAGTAAGTACATGGAGGCACGTAGTAATTACAAGGAGGGTGTGAATCTGATCGCAGATGTGAAATCTGCTTATATAAAACTCAAGGAGGAGAATAAAGCTCTACGCAAGCACACTTAGGAGGCTAGCTTCATTGTTTCAACTGTTTATTAACACCTGTTTGTTGTGTTTTTCTGTATGTTCTAGCTTCTATCACACACACCCACACACACGCGCAGTGTGTACTAAATTAAATGATGCAAACAATAAAAAGAAACACACTTATACTTGGGCTTCTTCCTTGCCAACGTGTGGCCGAGGCACGTAATCTTCCTCCTCCTTGGGCATATGAATCGTCACCATATCCGGCAGTGGTGTTGCCGGTCCCGTCTTCCCCTTCGGATCCCAGTCCAGCATGATCTTCACCTTAATCCCAGTACCCCCTGCAATCAAGTATTATAAAACAATTCTTTCTCTATAAACATGTGACTGGCTCTCTCTCTCTTACACACAAACACACTTTTAATGCATCTCTTACATCATATTTATATATTCTGAACCTACTCTCATTTTAAGCTCTCTACTAAGTGTATGAATGTATACGCCGCAGAGTACCAAAAATTTAACTACAGATACATACCTGCCTCAACAAGACGTGACGAACGGCCCTGTCAATGTACTCGTTAACAGGAGAGCCGGAGGAGATCATGTATCCGTCCTTGAATTTCATCGACTTAGCACGCTGAGCCCTCAGCTTACCACTCACAATAACCTGAAATATGAAACTAAAATGATTATATACGACATCCAAAAGAAGCCTGTGTGCACACCTCACATCCTTTCGCGCCGCTCTCCATGATGAATCTGAGAACACCATAGCAAGCTCTGCAATAATTATCGTATTTCGGACATTAGATTGTGTATGTGCCTGTCTCTGTAGCATGCACTAAACTCATGGGTATATTAATAATTATACTATGTAAGTATACAGAACAGACCTATATATATCTATATGTATACATATCATGAGTGTGACTATATATATATATGACATAGACCATATTTAGCAGTACCTGCGAACGGCAAGCCCTCCAAGCAGCTTGTAACGAAGGGACTCAGCCTGAGCAATGGCACAAAGACCACGGTTGTTAACCTTCTCCGCATAAAGCTCAACAGTGTTATCAGGGAAAGAGAACCTCTTCTGTACCACAGATGTCAATTCACGGATCCTGCGACCCTTATCACCTAAGAGAGGAGAAGAGAATGGTTAGAAATGAACAGAAAAGCGTACGAACTCATGTTTCTCACACAATTTATGTTTTTCGACACATACAATCTATATACATACATGTAATGCTTAATCAGTTGACACTGAAACATAGTCATATTGTGTAGCATGTAATATATACATCAAAACCCATCGGCTTAGAACTATCAAGTTGTTGAGAACCAAAGCAGATTATTTCAACACAAGACACAAAATCAAGACGCAAAATCATGTTGTTCATGTTGTTTTAATACCCAGACTTTCATGCTTACCCAAAACATTCTGTGTCCGAGTTGCGCGGATGATGATCTCGGTGCGCATCGGCGTCACACGGACCTCGACACCTGAGTATCCTTCTTCCGCCAGCTCCCTTGTGAGAAGTTCGTTGAGCTCCGCATAGAAAACACCATCGGCCACAAACTGAACATTGCATTTCTCAGAATCAGAATCAAAAATGAGAGAGAGGCTTACCTTTTTCTTCTTCTCATCTGGGTCGCCATAGCAGGATGCCCTAGACTTTTGTACGAGAAACCCTAAGCTGTTTGTACGAAAAGCAAAACCCTAAGAAAAAGTTTAGGTTTAATGAAAACAAGGTTTACCAAGTAATAAGTATACACTGTACACATATACTATACGTATAATACTACAGATTATAACTAGCTAATCTCCTGGCGGACAGCCTTGTCCGTGTACATATTGGCAAGGGAAGCATTTGTGTCATTCTTACGGAGTTCTTTTCTTGCTCGTCTTCACTGTCGTCCGTTAGATTTACGACATCCAATCGTTCTTCATTAAACTCTTTCCATTTAGGTGGTTCTGGCTCATCCTATTAAGCAATTATATAATATATATATATATAATTTTATTTTTTAATTTATTTTTATTATTAAGACTTACCAAGTCAATTGTTGCGATCTGTGGAGTTGTATTCTGAATAACAATAATGTTGGAGTGTTCTATTCTTTCTACTGCAGAGTTCGAGTCTCGAATAAACGTCCATGCCTTCGTTAGCTTTGACGGCTGATACTGAATACATAAAGTCTCTTAATGATTAATTGTGAATACAGCACGTGTGTGTACACAAACACGCTTAATACAACACTGAGTATATATACATACTTGCAACGAGGAGGCTTTGATGGAGGAGTTTCCACCCTTCTCTTCTTAAGTTCTTTTGTTGGCCTTGATAACTCCTGTTATAATTTTATTAAATTAAATATAAACGAAATGCATTATATATTAACTTAGGCCGTATTACTCTGTCAGATTGAAGTGTTTCTTTGGAAATTGATTCTTCTGAATCGTCAACAATCTCCATTGGCTGATCCTGTGAGCAAATCATAAACGCACGCACATGTGCTTGTCTTTGTGTGTGTGTGTGTGTGTTTTGTGGGGGGGGGGGGGGGGGGGGGGGGGGGAGGGAGAGAGAGAGAAGGAGAGATGGAGAGAGAGGCAGGTAGCTACCTCTTTCCCAGCATTAAGTTTCTGGTTCAAAGTTTCATCAGCAGCTAATTCTTCTGAGTCTTCAACGAACTCCACTAGCTCATTCTGTGGTTGAAAGATTAGTTAAGTATCATTATGTTGTAATTTATTATGTACATGTTTGTGATTGTGTGATATATACATATGTGTATATATGTTGGTAAGGAATAATTACATTTTATATGCAAATCGATTAGCAACTTACGTTAAGCCGAGGAGCATCATTACCAGGTTGAACTCTTTCTTTTGTATCAGTATCTAATTCTGCTTCTGAATCTTCGACATAATCTCCCAGTTCATTCTGTTATGGAATTTTACATGATTACCGTACCAATATATATGTACATATGCTACATAAGCACATGTATTTGTGTATGTGTGTTCTTGCCTCTTCTCGTCCTTTAACAAGCTTTTCGTGCTCAGACTTGTGATCATTTTCTTCGTAATCTGCAGCTCTAATGATGTGTATCTGTTGACTGTAATCAATAATTAGTTTGAAGAAGACTGACTCCCTCCCTCCCTCCCTCCTCTCTCCCTCCCTCCCTTCTCTCTCTTCTCTCTCTCTCTCCTCCCTCCTCCCTCTCTCCGCTCTCTCTCTCTCTCCCTCCCTCCTCCTCTCCCTCCCCCTCCTCCTCCTCCTCCCCCCCCTCCCCCTCCCTCCTCCTCCCCTCCCCCTCCCTCCTCCCTCTCCCCTCCCCCCCCTCTCTCCTCTCCCTCCCTCGCTCTCTCTCTCCTCCCTCCCTCCCTCCCCCCCTCCTCCTCCCCCCTCCCCCCCCCCCCCCCCGCCCTCTCCCTCCCTCCCTCCCTCCTCTCCCTCCTCCCTCCCTCCCTCGCTCTCTCTCTCTCCTCTCTCTCTCTCTTCCTCTCTCTCTCTCTCTCTCCTCTCTCTCCTCTCTCTCTCTCTCTCCTCTCTCTCTCTCTCTCTCTCTCTCTCTCTCTCTCTCTCTCTCTCTCTCTCTCTCCTCTCCTCTCTCTCTCTCCTCTCTTCTCTCTTCTCTCTCTCTTCTCTCTCTCTCTCTCTCTCTCTCTCCTCTCTTCTCTCTCTCTCTCCTCTCTTCTCCTCCTTCGCCCTCCCTCCCTCCCTCCCTCCCTCTCCTCCTCTCTCTCGTTCTTCTCTCCCTCCCTCCTTTGCCTCCCTCCCTCCCTCCCTCCCTCCCTCCCTCCCTCCCTCTCCTCTCCTCTCTCTCTCTCTCTCTCTCTCCTCTCTCTCTCTCTCTCTCTCTCTTCTCTTCTCTCCTCTCTCTCTCTCTCTCTCTCTCTCTCTCCTCTCTCTCTCTCTCTCTCCTCTCTCTCTCTCTCTCTTCTCTCTCCTCTCTCTCTCTCCTCTCTCTTCTTGTGTTGTTTGTGTGCCTGTGCGCGTCTATGTCTGCGTGTGTGCGTGACTAACTATGTATGAGGTTTATTTCAATAAGATAGCTGTGTACTGCAATACATGTAGTTAACCAATATTTTCATGATAGTTATAAATCTAAAAGTTAATTATTACTTGGTAACACAGTTTGTTGTTTTATTGCTGATACCATTCCATTCCATTCTCATTCTCTCTCTCTCTACACACACACACACACACTCATTTGTACATGTGTGTGCACGCGCGAGTATATACACACACACATATATTGGGTGCGCGCGGGTGTGTAGTATACCTTGAAGCGAGTGGGCTTAACGAGCTCAAAAATGACGGCATCCCCCTCTTGCAAATTGTGGTGTATGGAGAAAGCAGCCAGCCAGCACTTAACCCAGTTTTCGAGCATATGTACAAACATTCACTCTCATCCTCATCACTGTCTTCAAGTATAAATATGGTATCCTCCTTTTTCGGCATATTCGCCCTGGCAAACTGTGCTGGGAGCCCCTAATAATTCATTTAGTTAAGAAATAGTCAGTTTCTTTAGATACACACAGTGTGTATAGGTTGTGTTATTGTATATATATAATTGTATGGATGCATACATACATTATGCGTACGGTGGAAGCCTCTAAACAATGACTCGTATCGAGTTTCAGTTATACTAGTGCCAAACCGTCTTTTATGGTTATGTTGACAATCATATTTGTCCAGTATATATATATATATATATATATATATATATATATATATATATATATATATATAATTTTGAGTTCATATGCATACCATACAAAGAAAATTTCTTAACCGGTTTAGTGGGTAAACTAATATCATTTATGATCAGACACTCACAGTTTAAATACTATATCTATGAATATGGACTCTCTGTCTCTCACACACACGCACACGCACACGCACATGCACGCACGAAGTGGGAGGACTATTTATACTCAAAGCGATATTCATGTCATACATGATTGACATACTAAGTTCCTCAAATGAATAGTATGTACTTAGATGTATAGTATTGGTAGTTTACCATCCAAAACCGTGAGAAACTTGTGAGTGAACCATTGATCTGATAACATCGGATGGTCTGAGTTTAACTTCTTTTGAAAATTCTCTGCTGCTTGTTTTGCTGCTAAACGTGCCTTTTCTGAACATGGTCTCTTCTCTTTTTCTGCAAGTTTTTGTCTAGAACTAGAAATAAATAAATCGTTTAACAACTCATCAACATTATTTCGTTAGCATTTAAATTGTTAAACAAAACTTACCTTTTACGAGGAACTGGCCGTGCTGATGGCAAGCTTGGAATCTGCGAAGACATATGCATACCAGAGACGTGTTTATACTTGTGCGTGCGTGCGTGTGTAGAGAGAGAAAGAAAAAGTGCATACACGTACCTCTCTGTAGACAATACGTGAAGATGGTGAGAAGCGTGAGGACCGTCTCAAGATGATTGGGGTGTGTATCACCAGAGTCAATTTTTTTCACCTATTTAGTAATTAGTACATTTAAATATCATGTTTAATGAAGTATTAAATTTGATTCAATAGAAGTTTGAAATTATATTTACGCCAAATCTTATATATGATAATGTTTAGTAAAATTATTAAAAGTTAATAATAATAATCGAAATGTACTCACTGAAGGTTTAGAAGTCTTGTTACTGGAAGATTTGTTAGTGATCTGTTTAGATAGATCCAAAATGCCGAGCTCCTACAAAACAAAATCTACACATAAATTATAATAAATATATATATTGTGTTTGTGCTGAGAAAAACACACGCACACACACACACACGCACGCACGCACGGGCACACGCAGAATTACACAGATATTACCCGTAGCCGCTTTCTGTTCTCCTCAACCCTGCGTCGCCGTTCCTCCTCATAAGACGCCATGTCTACAGAACCCTAAGTCATTGTACCGTTAACACTGTAGCAGGACATTGACTTCAAAATGACGAAGCATATTCGAAGTAAACTCAAAATATCCCTCGGACACAAAAGGGGAGAATATTCCAAGTATAATATCTCTGTTTTTTCTAGGTTTGAGAAAAAGTCAAATCCTTAACCTAATCACCACAGTTAGGGGTTGAACTCCTTTGGTTTTCCCGTTGCTCAGGAAGGCTACTGTCGTTTTGATTTCCGTATAGAATTCCTCGGCCATGTCTCGCGAATTGTACAAGACGAAGCTGTGTATGCTCTACCAGAGAGGGAATTGCCACAGGCATTCGTGCTCGTTTGCACACGGTCAGGATGAGCTCCGGAGGGCTCCTTCTGGCGCTCACTATGACGACCGGAAAAGCTACAGTGGTGATGAGGATCGCCACAGTTCTAGGTCTCATCGGCGGGAAGACAGGCATTACCGCGAAGAAAAAACACAGTCGGTATTCCCCTGTTCAACGAGCACGTGCGTTTGACAGAAGGCCGTCCAACGATCCAGGTAATTTCTAACGCGCTTTAACTATATATCGGAATAATTATATTTCATGATTGACATGGTTTATGATCACAGGATTATTAATTTATATGGGTTTATAGTTTTATATTGAACCATGATTTTACTTTATACTATTTGATATTATCTGGATTCATCTTTTACTGTGCTGCTATTCTTACATCCGTGGTCCCTCAAGTTATTTATGAGGACTAATCCTCTATTATCACTAAGTTTCTGCAGTGTCTTTACTGTTCTAAAATTATACTACCGTATATTGCTTATACGTGTATTGTACCCGTATGTCGTATATACGATGATATAATAGATTTCGTTTAGGCCATGAAGTGCAGCCAAGGAAATCACCATCAAGATATCACTTTTCTCCAAGGTCAAATGCACAGAAAGTATCAATGTAAGTACTTATGTGTATATATTATATAGTGTACTATACTAAGATTTTGATTTTCAGAGAAGGGGAGACTAAGAAAGGAAGTGAACTCTCCGAAGCAAGGCCAGAAGTTGATGGCAAAGAGGTGCAGTCAGATTCCCTTATGAAAGAGGTATATTCTTGTTTAAAGCTTGTTTAACTTGTGTGATATGATACACTGTTGCAGTTACAAAAGGCTAAGGAGGATGTACATAA
>PUQB01000519.1:0-91659 GCA_003024785.1 Selaginella tamariscina
GAGAATATACAGACGAGGAGATAGACGAAGAGGACGAGGAAGACAGTGATGGGGAATTGGTATATGGGAGTGTGTCTCCACCGCCGCAGGACAGGAAGGGCAAAGGGATTGTGATCGATAAGGGCAAAGGGATTGTCTGGACAAGGGGAAGGGTAAGATGGAAGACTACAAGGGGAAGGGAAAGCCATTGTTCAGGACGAGGATGAGGACAGTGATGGGAGTGAAGTGGGCGTGGAAGACGAGGAAATCATTGGTGGGCATATGAGTTTGTGGAGGATCCGCTTGAAGAAGTGGATTTGAACAATATACTTCCACCCGGACTCGTAAAAGGAAAGCTGCGGCCAGAGCCCATTTTTACATTTGGATCCGCCTGGGACGGAGATAGTGAGGACGATGAGACTACATTGCCGCAGTATTGGTAAGTAAATTTGTATGCAGATTTGTGTGTATGCAGTTTACAAAAACATACACTCATCTGGAATTACATTTGTATGGGTTGGACACACACGCACGCACACGCACATGATATTTGTATGTTATGGTTTGAAATTAAATGTGTAGCAGATTGTGTATGCATATCACTTTGTGCATAGATAGAGTTACAAAAACATACACTCATGTAGAGTTTACATTTGTATGGTTGGACACACACACGGCACACGATATTTGTATGTTATCTCTCTCTCTCTCATATATATATATATATATATATAGAGAGAGAGAGAGAGAGAGAGAGAGAGAGAGAGAGAGAGAGAGAGAGAGAGAGAGAGAGAAGGTCGTCTTGGGTCTAATTGATGTGGTATTCTTTCTGTTGCTTCAGGAGGCGACTAATGACAGATTTTGATGTTGATATTATTGTTGTTTCTGGTATGTATCTATTAATCTCTCTCTCTCTGTGTCATTCTTTGTTCCTGCATATATATATATATATATATATATATATATAATATATATGTGTGTGTGTGTGTGTGTGTGTGCGTGTGTGTGTGTGTGTATGAATAATGATTTATAAAAAAACATATGCTAACTTCATCATTTTCTTTCAGGAGGAGCATTTTGTTATGGTCGTTAATTTATTTTGGTAAGTATTCATGGCTTTTATTCAATACCTTTTTCTCATTTTATTAATTTTTCTTTTGCAGATTTTCATTTTTACCAAATTCGAAATGTTTTTGAAAACAAATCCGCCTCGCTCCTAAAATGTGCCACGTCGACTAGAACTTTTAATTGACGTGGCGATAGTTAACATAAGCCAAAATTACGACTTAATTGAGTTTCTTGTACAGAATTAAGTACGAAATTAGGGTTCTTAGAAACAGAGGTAAGGGCAATGGCGACGCCTCTAGCGAGCAGGCGTTGTAATCACGGCTATTTCTACATGTTCTAGTCTTTTTCTCATCAATCTCTGTCAGCTACTACACAGAAGATCGATCGATTCAAAAATCTGAATTGCAGGAACGACAGATCGAAGAATTTCAGGAAATCGATGCGGAGGAGCATTGTAACAGCTGTGAGCTCCAATTCGATCACTGCGGAGCCGTCTTCTGCCAGGAGGAATGCGAAGAAGAAAAGCAGGAGTTTATTCCGGATAAGAGGCTGTCCGAATTGAGGAGTTGTTTGTGGAGAAGGGGATTCAAGCTACATTGTCCCTTCTGAAGATGCTCATCAGGTGTGTGTGACTTTCCTTCCTAAGTAGATAATGTAATCTTTACGTTACGTCATACACTTAAGTGAAAAGGCCTGGTAGTTTATTTGTTTGCACACGTTCTAGTGTGTATATATTGATGTTTACTGGGTGAACGAATATTTAGAAAGATGGACTACATATAGGAAATTTGAATTGTTGTTAATCATGTCCTGCTAAGATTTAGTTCATACATAATTCGAATAAAATGTTTGTATATCATATGTATATTATGTGTATATACCGTGCATATGTGTGTGCGCGTGCGCGCTTTGAGATTTGTTTTTTACGCCTAACGGGAGTGTTGAACTAGGATGCAGAGTGAATTTATAGCAGAATGCTTTACAAGACGGGCTTATGTCTCGGGATTCACAGGAAGTGCAGGAACTGCTGTTGTTACGCTTGACAAAGCCGCTTTATGGACAGATGGTCGATATTATTTGCAGGTAGGTTTATTATTCTTTAGTTCTAGTTATTGTATAACTTGTATACCTGTTATGCGTATGTATATTTATTTAATGTTTGCTTTTAAGCTGAAAGGCAACTGGGACCTGAATGGACACTCATGCGTGGGGGTTCTCCTGGAGGTCCCATCTTATGGCGAATGGCTACGAGATATTCTTCCTGCTGGTTCACTTGTGGGCATTGATCCTGTAAGTTTATTTGTTCTTGGTTCACATATATACATGTCTATTCACATGTACGTGCCTATAGCTATAATGGGAGTACATGTGTATAAATGCACAGGAATATTTATCTGTAATAATAAATAAAAAGAATGAGAAAATTGCTAACCATCCATAATGCAGTTTTTAGTCACTGTAAACGGAGCCGAAGAACTAAAGCGGACCTTAGCTGCTAGAGACATCCATCTGGTCCTTATTAAGCAGAACTTAGTTGATGAGATCTGGATCGATGGTTCCAGGTGTGTGTGTGTGTGTGTGTTGTGGGAGTTATAATGGATGTTTTATATATTACTATATATGATCTCTCCATATTATAATAACGTTTGTAGACTGTAATTAAAATGCTGATAATTGGATTATGTTTAGGCCATCTCCACCAACTTCTCCAGTAAGAGTACAGGATATAAAGTACGCAGGTGTTGATGTTTCTACAAAGCTCTCAAATCTTCGACGTGAGCTTTCTGAAGCTGGTGCTACAGCCATTGTAATCTCGATGCTTGACGAAGTTGCATGGCTTTTCAATCTGGTTAGTTTTCTTTTTTGTTTCTGTTTGTGTTCTAATCGTATTATATCTTAATAAAGTTCGTGTACATGCGTTTGCATGACGTTATATTGCCTGCTGTTTGCTTACTAGTATAATACTTGTACACGCTATAATTTACATTTTGAACAGCGTGGTGGTGATGTTCCTCATTCTCCAGTAGCATATGCTTATGCACTTGTGGAAATGGAGAAGGCAACAATCTACATTGATATGTCAAAACTATCTCCAGAAGTTAAAATGCACCTTGAGGAAGCAAATGTGTTATAGAGCCTTACTCTGCACTCCTTCTCAGCATCCAGAGGCTAGTTTGTATATTATATATGTAATTAAAATACTTATCATTAATGAATAGAACTTTTATACATATCAACACGTAACCATATACATATTTAATTTGCATGTAATGCAAGGATTATCTTTCAGATTAGCAGGGACTGGCTCACAGTTATGCCTTGATCCATCTAAGATCAACATGGCAATTGCGAATGCTTTTACAGAATGTGCATATGGATGTGCCAAAAGGGGAAATGAAGGAGAATGCACCAGCAGTATTACACAGACAGTCATCTATAGCTTTAGCAAAAGCCATCAAGAATGCTGCTGAACTTTCTGGAATGAAACAAGCACATCTGAGGTATGTTCCCTCTCTCTTTCTCTCTCTCTCTCAAAGAATAATAGTTATATAATATCTATGGACATATACTTATAAACACTAGGCTTATGCGATAAGATTAGCGTATTGACAGTATACTAAGCAACATTCATACACATTTCACTATATATGTGTCCGTATATGCCTCTATCATCATATCAGAAGTATTTTACAACATACACATTACACACGTCTGCACTTATGTACGTGTGCATTACAACCTGGGATGATAGTTAGCGCGCGCGCCCGCGTGTGTGTGTGAGAGAGCGAGCGCTTCTTTATATTGATGTTGTTTTGGGTTGCGATTTATAACAGGGATGCAGCGGCCTTGGTTGAGTTTTGGTCTTGGCTTGAGGAGAAAATTGCTATTGAAAAAGTTAAAATGACAGAAGTTGAAGTCGGTGATCACCTTCTAAGCTTTCGATCTAAACAGGAAGGGTTTCTAGATACCAGTTTTGATACAATATGTGGTAGGTATAGTGTGTTTTCTGTGTGTCTGTGTGCGTGTATGATGTATAAATCTGTAAGTGCTACATAGTTATATGTTTGACACTAGTAACAATGCATCAATGCATAACTTTATTTTTATATGCTACAATTGATCTAAGCTAGCGAATTGTTTACTATGTGTACATATACTAATATATTGATAAGTAGCTAATGACATAAATATATGCTGTGTCCAACACGGTCCAATTTCATTGTTTGTATGCAGGTTCGGGTGATAATGGAGCGATTGTACACTACAGGGCAGAAAATGATGCATGTGCAATGGTGGATGATCAGAATCTTCTTTTACTTGACAGTGGTGCACAGTACGTGGATGGAACGACGGATATCACAAGAACGGTTCATTTTGGAACACCTTCTGAATATCAGGAGAGTGTTTTACTCGCGTTTTGAAGGTAAGACTATAGTTTTGTATATGTGTTTCCTGCGTGCGAGTGTGCTTGCGTGCGTGCGTGCGCGCGTGTGGGCTTGTGTGTGTGGGGAGGGGGGGAGGGAGGAGATTGTGTACATATGTATATAACATTCTAACATTCTAGATGGATGGTCTATGTGTTTATCTTCTTGTTTTCCAATTTATAAGTATGGACTGAAATATACAATTACTGTTATTTGCAGGACACATTGCACTTGAGCAGGCAATTTCCCTGAGAACACACCTGGTTTTGTACTCGATGTTCTTGCTCGATCGTCTTTATGGAAGATTGGACTTGATTATCGTCATGGTAAGATTTATATTTGTGTATGTACTTGTGTATATAATATACAGTTGTGTAGACATGCATAGATTTATATTTGTGTATGTACTTGTGTATATAATATACAGTTGTGTAGACATGCATAGATGTATATATCTGCAAGTCTTACATATATGGGTTGTGTGTTTGTGTAGGTGCTATACATTTAATATCATATATAATTTGTCGTATATGATATGCTCACATATTGGTTACTGTGTGTAGGAACTGGTCATGGAGTAGGAGCGGCTCTTAATGTGCACGAAGGCCCTCAGAGCATTAGTTTTCGAGGGAAACATGACTGCATTACAACCTGGGATGATAGTTAGCAATGAACCAGGGTATTACGAGGATCATAAGTTTGGCATACGTATAGAGGTACTATATACGCATATATATATACACAGCACTGTAAGACGTAACTTTACACATGCATATGTAACCATTATACGTGTGTATGGGTGGGTGTGTGTGGGCTTATGGAAGATTGGACTTTCTTGACTCAGGACACACACACACATACACTTATAATGGTCGATGTTATGCAGAATTTGCTTCATGTTTGTGAGGTGGATACGCCAAATCGATTTGGAGGTGTCAGTTACCTTGGATTTGAGTGTATTTCATTTGTTCCTATCCAGGTCTTTATCATCTACCAATCTAACTCTCTCTCTCTCTGTCTCTCTCACACACACGCACGCACGCATACACACATTTTGAGCTGATCTTTTACAGACGAAGTTGATAGCCATCCATTTGATGTCTGATGAGGAAATATCGTGGTCAACAAGTACCATGCTGACGTTTGGTCAAAGGTGTAAATGATTAATAAGTTTGTAATTGTAATTGATGTGTATTAAAATTTGTGTTTACAGGTTTCCCCAATAGTTAGTGGGAATGCACTTGAATGGTTAAGGCTAAACACTGCTCCAATCAAAAGACAGTAAGAGTATACTTTCTAAAAATCATCATTGTGAATTCTTTCATAATAACTTTCATATAACATCAGTACACTCTTAATTTAAGATATTGAATAAAATAAAAAAACTATTATAGTTTTTATTAAGCTGAACTATAAATTTTATTAAGTTATATTCCAGGACTGTGATTACCTGTTTCATGAATGATATAGTAATAAAAACATACATGAACATCAAAACAAATATCCGAAGATGTTTACATTTCAAGTAAAATTTTAAATAAAAAATTTAGTTAATTTAAAAATTATTTTAAAATTAAATAAAACTAAATTAAATTGGACGTCTTGGGATATACATATACATTTGATACTATGTGCTTCATATCTTCTAAAACCATATATATATATATATATATATATATATATATATATAAAGAATTATTACTGATTCATTTAAGTTATCTTGATAGATTATAATTTTATATTATTTGAAATATATTGGACATATATATATATATATATATATATATATATATATATATATATTAATTAGAGTAAGGTTTCGTTATTTCAATCAACTTTATTTTTGAAAAAGTGATCTATCACTACACAAAATTCAAAATATCAAGTGAAAAGAAATAAAATTCTTTATGTATATTAGACTCTGAAATTTTGGTATTTACTTGTGTGTTTTATACACAATAAGCAGCTGGAAACATTTTTACCTCAAATTCTATATTTACATTATTAAACTTCCACACATATATACTTAATTAATATAGTAAAAATAAAAAGTTTAATTTTAACATTACCATTTAAGTTAAATATTATATAAATTAAGTAATAAGAACTTGTTAAAAACTTCATATAATGTAGTAAATTTTGAGTTTTATACAAATACATTAAAAAATATTTTTGTTATTGTTTTATTTGTTAGTAAGGTAGAATGAAATAATAAAAATAACACAATATTACTATATTAATATTATACTATATACTTTAAAAATATGAAGGCTGATGTTACTGTTGCTTGTGTACCAAGATAAGATTAGGTCATGAATGTGGATGTGCAATTCGTTATTGGGTGTGATGAGGTTGGTGTCAAAGTTTTTCCGATTGGTGTTCTTCATTTCCAAGGTGGAGGCCTTGTGTTAACAACATTTGGTTAATGTCACTATAGTGGAAGGTCTTGATGTAACTGATCTTTTTAGAAAACAATGAGTCACACAAGTAAAAGAGAGTTTCCATGCAAATAAGTTGTTGACCCTTTCATCTCTTTTTCAAGAGTATCATCAAGGGGTTCAGTTTTTCTTATCTTCACTTTTTAAACTTAATTTGATAACTTGATGCATTGTGTTCATAACACATTATGTTCTCTTCTCATTATTGATTGGTACATGTTTGAGTTATCTTTTATTACTTAGCTTATTATTATATGTTACTGTCTTCATTTATGTTATACAACATGCTAATCTTTATTCTTTATGATAACGAACACATTCATGCTTGTTCACGGGATGAGATTAACATAGGTGTTCACGTGGACGGTTATGAGCTTAAGCTTTAATCTTTATGGGTAGTGATGAGTCAAGCTTTTGACTTCATTGTTGATGTGGATTGGCTGCTTTGTAATCATGTTAAATGTGACTTTGAAAAGTCTTTTCCTTATTTGACTCTTCTTCATATTTCTTATATTTTTTTTATTTTTTATTCCGCTTCATTTGTTTGCTTCTACCTTTATTTTAATCACTTTTGTTTCACTTTACTTCTTGTCATCTTTTCTTCGTACTTTTCAATTCCCTCTTTTGATCCCTTAAATAATTGTCATGATGCTACCATAAATCTTTTTGACTTCGACTTATCATCTGGGGTTAAGATTGTAACACATTATCTTATTCTAATTAGGGATGCTAAATTGATCAAGGTGCCTATTCAATGTTGATTGCCAAGGAAGATCAAAATTTTACAGGCAAATGTCAAGGAGATGCTAGAGAAAAGTGTTATTCAAAAGTCTCAAAATTCTTAAGCATGCAAACCTCACCTTGTAACAAAATTAGATGGGAGCATTCAATTATGCAATAATTGAATTGACTATCATTCGTGGAATTGATGTTATTGTTCCAAATTTATACAGATATTCTGGATTGATTAAGGAGGAGACATTAGTTCACCAAACTAGATCTCACCTCTATGTACTGGTAGGTTTCAATAGCCAATGTAGACTTATTTTTTGAATAGCATTTGGCTTGTCTGAGTTCTTGGTGATGCCTTTTGGTTTGAATATTGCTCCTGTGACTTTCCAATGTATGGTGGGCAAGGTTTATTATGATATGCCAAAGGTGACAACTAACTTCAATGAAGATGTTTTGATCCATTTAAAGGGAACATGGGAGGAGCATGTTCATGATGTATGTAAAATTTTGAATCGGTTGCAGAAAGTTAGTTTAAAGCTAAAGTGATTTAAGTGTGTGTTTGAATCATGTTATAGTTTTTACTATGATTTGACCTTTTACTTTGGATGTTGACTGTTGTTACCTATGTACTATGTACCTTAGATGTAGTGAGAAATAGCCCTGCTTAATGCACTTAGGTGTTTAGGGGTAGTCCAGCCGGCTATCTTTAAATGTCGCGAGAAACTCTAAGCAAAGTAGCACTTACCTTCTAGAAAACCCACCCTCAATTTTGATGTCCTAGTTAATATGAGTTTGGCATGTTAAATAGGGTTAGGAACACCCCTATGGTTGCCCTAACGCATGCCCTAAAACCCCCACCCCCCTTGGTAGGGTTTAGGGGTAGGGGTTAGTGTGCAAACTCATCTCATTAATTAAGGGGTTGGCATTCCATGCTAGCCCACTTACACATACAGGAAAAGAGGGGGGGGGGGGGGCTCCGTCACATAAATAAGGTAGAGTATACGTAGGAGAGCTCTTGGGTTCATGACTAAGTTCGTTGCTCTTCTGCTGATGCAAGCTTTAGCTTGTGTCATTAAGGTACAACCCTTTGTGTGCCACCCTAACTTCCAGATGACAGGGGTATGTCTCACCTTTGGTGTCATAATTTTTACTATGACTCGACCCTTTACTTTGGACGTTGACTGTTGTTACCTACTGTACTATGTTGATGGACCCTAGATGTAGTAGGAAACAGGCCCGCTTAGTGCACTTGGGTTTGATGTAGTCCGGCCGGTATCATTAGGTATTGCAAAACTCTAAGCGAAGCTAGAACTTACCTTCTAGAAACCCACCCCCAATTTTGACGTCCCGAATAGGCTGATTGGTCTTTGCAGATGAGTTCCGTGTTAAGTAGGGTTAGGAACACCCCTAGGGTTGACCTAACCCTAGGGTTGCCCTAACCCACGCCCTAAAACCCCCACCCCCTTGGGTAGGGTTTAGGGGTAGGAGTAAGGGTGAGTTATAGGCTCATATTGCTAATTTATCTAAGGGCTAGAATTCAGTGCCAGCCCACTAACACAAATAGGAAAAGAGGGGGGGGGGGCTCCGTCACATAAATAAGGTAGAGTATACGTAGGAGAGCTCCTGGGTTCATGAATGAGTTCGTTGCTCTTCTGCCGGTGCAAGCTTCAGCTTGTGTCGTTAAGGTACAACCCTCTGTTGTGCCGCCCTAACTTCCAGATGCCAGGGGTACGTCCCACCTTCGGGGTAGCTTACCCTTAACGTTGGCGAATCCATGCCTGGGAGGTCTTGTCGGATGCACGTTCCAAGAGGCAGAGGTTGAGGCTTGTCTCCAGCCTCCTCCTCCACGTCAAGCTAGGTGTAGCACTCACGGCCAAGCAAGGCACATCCGTGTCCTTGTCCAACTGTGGGTGGGATCTTGTTTGACAGGTTCACGTTACCTGGTTCCTGAGGGTTCATTGAGGGGTTCTAGAGTTGGCATTTAGGAACCACGTTTGTGGTACTTGGTGCAACTCTTGAATCTAAGGGCTATGGCATGATAGCCCACATCTGGAAGGCAGTGTCACATGGAGATGTGACACTGGGCTAAACGTCACATGGTACAACGCCGAGGCACGCCCTTTGGGGTTATGTCATGGGCTTGTCGCTAAGGGGTTGGATACTCTAGCAAACAGGCATGCTTGTGCTTGCACTAGGGTGCTAAGCCTTGGGCATCCGCTCAAGGGAGGTTAGGTCTCGTAACTAGGTGTGCTTTGGCACACTTGGCTAGGGGAGTGTTCTCCTTGGAATCCAGGGTTGAACAACCTAAGCTCATTAGCAGAAGCCCTTTCGTAAGGCACTCGCAAGGTCATGTGCTTAGGGTTATCCCAAACCTAGCCTTAGGGAGTTTGCTTAGCAGAACACTCGTGTCCGCCTACGGCGCACACTCGTGTCCTCACTAAGTACTAGCCCTAGGTCTAGGGTATAACTTGGCCACTCAAACCCTTAGGGGTTAGTCGTGGTTCAGGGTACCCCTTGTCGCCCTAAAGGGGTTGTACTCCCGGATGAGGGTGATTCCTCAAGGGGTAAGTGACGATGCCTTAGCTCTGTCAGGGGTATGTGTGGAACACACGTCTCCTTGATGGGGGTTAGGGCATGAGCCTGTCTAGGTCTTCTAGGGCAAGACCCTAAGTCAACTAGGGTTATCCCTCAAGGGTTTTGGGGTAGACACTCTAGGGAGACTTAGGCTAAACCCTAAGTCAACTAGGGTTATCCCTCAAGGGTTCTGGGGGCAGACATTCTAGGGAGACTTAGGCTAAACCCTAAGTCTCTGTCCACTTGGGCATTAGAGTCTAACCCTAGGGGTCGTTGGGGTTGTTCTGGGAAACTTAGCGTTGCTCACACAGGGTGATGACGCCGAATGGCCACCTGGCAGCCACGTGTTGCCACGTGTTGGCCCTTTGGGTTAAAACTCTGACAATTGGTATCGGAGCCTATTCTCTACGGTCAGTAGGACTACCTAAAGTGTAGTGTTTAGGGTTTAGTTAGTTCTAAATTTTGAAGTACTCTATCACTTTCGGCTAATGTCTGAATTCTGCGTGGAGAGTTGGTCCTGAGATCTATAACTCTTCAGAGTACACCTACTTCATAAGTGGGTGTGGGTTATGGACTTAGAAGGTAGCACTTGGAAGTCAGCTTCCAAGTTGTATGCCAGGTTATTTTACCTTATGTTGTCCAGGTTACTTTACCATATACTTCCACAAGATGGCGTGTTAGTTTGTTCTGGCTTACAAACTAAGTCTTTGAAGTGGATCATGTGATATGCTAAGTTACATTATTGAAAATTTTTCTTTTTCTTTAAGGTGTTTGAATTTGGGATAACACATGATTTGAAACAACAATGTCCTTTGAGTTTTGGCTTATGTCAAGATTCAATATCGTTCCAATAGTGTTCAAACGGGGAAAGACTTATGTTCAAAGTGCATCTTTGACTTCGGGAGAAGGGGCATATTCAAACATAAGATGAACACTACATTTTGACATAAAGTGTAAAATAAGCTCTCATTATAGTGCATGTTTCCGAGAGTGTAACTCTAGAAGCAGACTATGGTGATGAACTTATAAACAAAATGTCAAATATTAACATATGATGAATATGTTAAGCAGTTGGTTCGAAGATCCAATGTAATCAAAGTATTGTCCGATGTTCGCAATATTTTGATGACGCTAGCTGCAAGTAACATTAGGGAATAGTTTACTAAGTTCAAGTCACCTAATTTGAACAAAGTACAACTTGAAACCTTAGTTAGTTGTAAGCGCGCACTTGTATTCAAGTTAGCTAGCTCGACTAACTTGATTATGAAGTTATCTCATATGGGATCATGAGAGACTTGGATAATAGCTTGAGGATTTGGTTTCTTATCGATACAGTTTTGGGATAGATGGCATGATCTATCAGAAAGAGTAATGTTGGAAACATACGTTTACATTTTCAGTTTACTGAGTAATGAAGGACTTGCATAGTGAAGGCGTTCGGCGCACACTTGTGCATTTTCATTGTTAACTCTTTAATCTTGAAATTGTAACGTTGTTTGCAATGTGGGATAAGCTCTTGAACAAGGGTGATTCCTTGGTTAAGAAGAGCATGATTTGGGATTCTTCACTTTGTTTATCGACTAAGTAAGGAAACTTGCTAAGTTTGATAACTTATGTTGAGAATTACCAATGAGCTAGTAATAGTCGGATTTCCATTGGAGGTTTAAGTGCATGTACCTCCTCAGAGAGTCGGTGTTCGATGAGAATTGAAAGTTGATATTGATTTTCAATATCAATTTCATTTTAGAGTCGAATACGATTATTCAAAAGACGGTTTCTTGACTTGCATCATGGTCGCAAATGTGGGCACTTAAAGAACAAATAAAGTATGTATCTTCATCTTTCGGAATATTGAAAAATAGAACTATTCTTGACTCAAGGTTTGATTGTATTCCTTGGGTTAGTTGTTAGTTCTATCTCAAGGTTTGATGGTGTTCCTTGAGTTGGTTCAATATTCTTGTAAGTATGATATTGTGTAGCGGGATTAGCTCAAGAAGATGGTGTCCCTTCTTGATGATTGTAGTTCAAGGTTCGTCCAATATCCGGTTCGAGAATATGAGGTTTCCTATCACCTCATCTGTGAGATATTTATATTCTAAACTTTGAGAATTTGTGACAATCTTTTCAAGATTGGTTATAAATGACTTGTCAAAGTATAGTATGATATCTTTCAATATTGAGTTTGGAGCGCTCAATATCAAACTTGGTTATGATCACATGAGGTGGCCGTAATCATATAATATAAAGACTCAAGTGGATTTGAGTCTGACACTTTGGTAAGGCACTACCTTAGTGTTATAACTTGAAACGTGTTTTCAAGTTAGTTGAGAAATGAGACATTTCTCAATACATTGCTTGAGGGGCAATGTGATACTTTCTGGATTGCTAGGTGTCTAAGTGAATAATGTATCTTAGTTCAATGTACTGAACTAGATATTTTATTCATGTTTGGGGAGATCTATTGAATTATAAGGTATGACTAAAACATGAAGTTGATATAACACTTCAGTGTTATGATAACATTTATGTGGAGGTTGATATCTTACTAAATCAATTAGATGAACCAGACACTAGTTCATGATTCCTCTTAGTCTCTGAACAAGTTCCTCGAATACTGTCATAACATTATATGTCCATCTTGAAGTTCGGTTCATGTAAACTAAGACCATGTCTATATTATAGTTGTAGCATTTTGATAAATTGATATGATTGTAAGTTTATATCCACTAGTATAACAACTAGTTGATAAGCTTAGGATTTGAACGTTAAAACGATCATTATCCATTCGAGAGTATCAATATCGAAATTGCAACTATTTATAGAATAAGGATTAGTTTTAAAAAGATGTTTATCAAAACACTAATTGCTTCAATTAGTGAAAATGCTATACTTCGGTATAGTGTTGAGAAACATTTACGAAATCAGTTTAAGAGTTGGAAATAAATATAATGTTATGGAGGCGTGCAGTATTAATTCAGAGAGACTCTTATCGTGGAAACT
The DNA here is from genome assembly GCA_003024785.1 of Selaginella tamariscina. Lineage (NCBI taxonomy): Eukaryota > Viridiplantae > Streptophyta > Lycopodiopsida > Selaginellales > Selaginellaceae > Selaginella > Selaginella tamariscina. The sequence goes on from PUQB01000519.1 coordinate 13,217, forward strand.
AAGTTTTAAAATTGGTATTTTGAACTTAGTGAGATAAAGAGTTAGGAAGTATTGAACGGCATCTAGTATGATGTGCTCTTTGGGAATGAGTACAATGAGTGACAATTAAGAGACGTGTTATCTAAAGTTGTCGATTGAGGCACTAGAGATGGGTTGAATTTCCTGGTTTCCACATTAGTTTGTAAGAAAGGTATGTTAGCTTATCTAGTCCCTGAACTTGTTGGTGTTATGAAATAGTACAAAGATGGTTGCAAAGAAAAATAGTAAGGCTATCACACTTGGTCACGGATTTGACTGAATTTTGATTCCTATCGGGAATAAATTTGTGTTAAAACACACCAAGGGTATGGCAGTTGATAAATTGGTAAGACCTTGTTGTATACATGTGTACAGCCATGCGCCTCTGTGATCGCCTCTAGCCAGATTGACATGTTTACAAAGAACAGGGTTTTATGACTTGTACTCTTATATCGGAAAAGAGCTTGATTCCGATAAAAGTCTCATACTTAGTCTGGCGTAGCTATATACTAATGAGAGATAGGTATAGTAGCAGACCCTTATGAAAAGGGAAAAGCACCGAGGGATGCAGAGATGTAAGCTATAATATCGTAACATGTGGAGATGTGGGACCATTGGAAAAATTAAAAGAAATGCAAAGGTGTTTGGTCAAGCATTTGAAAAGTGCTTGTTGTGTTAGATGACAGAGGTCGTCAACAGCATTTAATATTAAGCAATAAAGCAAGTCTTTATTTCTTGTTAACCAAGGGGCCGGCAACAACACTAACTAGAGGCCTCCAATATAAATTCTAGTTAAGTAAAGAAATTAATCAGTGGTGTGCGTCGGGTGATAGACTTTGCAGACGTGCAAAAGGTCTCCAAGTGACTTCATGTCGTAGGTGGTGCCTTCGGCAGCTGGGTTTACAACTCAGTGAACGACGATTCTAAAGTACTTGGTTTTGCGTAATGCAAGGGGGTAATAAAACTTATGTGAACTTTTGGCTGACTCCACATAGAGTGATATGTTAGTTTTGGTTAATTTTTTCTAACATTATCTAGTCTTGGAGTTGGACGTCAACGAGGACATTGACATTTTCAAAGGCGGGGAGTGTGTCATAGTTTTACTATGACTCGACCCTTTACTTGGACGTTGACTGGGTTACCTACTGTACTATGTTCACGGACCCTAGATGTAGTGAGAAACAGCCCCGCTTAGTGCACTTAGGTGTTTAATGGTAGTCCGGCCGGCTATCTTTAATGTCGCAAGAAACTCTAAGCGAAGGTAGCACTTACCTTCTAGAAACCCACCCCCAATTTTGACGTCCTGAATAGGCTGATTGGTTTTGCAGATGAGTTCAGCGTGTTAAGTAGGGTTAGGGTTTAGGGGTAGGAGTAAGGGTGAGTTATAGGCTCATATGCTAATTTATGAGTTCGTTGCTCTTCTGCCGGTGCAAGCTTCAGCTTGTGTCGTTAAGGTACAACCCTCTGTTGTACCGCCCTAACTTCCAGATGCCAGGGGTACGTCCCACCTTCGGGGTAGCTTACCCTTAACGTTGGCGAATCCATGCCTGGGAGGTCTTGTCGGAATGCACGTTCCAAGAGCAGAGGTTGAGGCTTGTCTCCAGCCTCCTCCTCCACGTCAAGCTAGGTGTAGCACTCACGGCCAACAAGGCACATCCGTGTCCTTGTCCAACTGTGGGCGTGGGATCTTGTTTGACAGGTTCACGTTACCTGGTTCCTGAGGGTTCATTGAGGGGTTCTAGAGTTGGCATTTAGGAACCACGTTTGTGGTACTTGGTGCAACTCTTGAATCAAGGGCTATGGCATGATAGCCCACATCATGGAAGGCAGTGTCACATGGAGATGTGACACTGGGCTAAACGTCACATGGTACAACGCCTGAGGCATGCCCTTTGGGGTTATGTCATGGGCTTGTCGCTAAGGGGTTACTCTAGCAAACAGGCATGCTTGTGCTTGCACTAGGGTGCTAAGCCTTGGGCATCGCTCAAGGGAGGTTAGGTTTCGTAACTAGGTGTGCTTTGGCACACTTGGCTAGGGGAGTGTTCTCCTTGGAATCCAGGGGTTGAACAACCTAAGCTCATTAGCAGAAGCCCTTTCGTAAGGCACTCGCAAGGTCATGTGCTTAGGGTTATCCCAAACCTAGCCTTAGGGAGTTTGCTTAGCAGAACACTCGTGTCCGCCTACGGCACACACTCGTGTCCTCACTAAGTACTAGCCTAGGTCTAGGGTATAACTTGGCCACTCAAACCCTTAGGGGTTAGTCGTGGTTCAGGGTACCCCTTGTCGCCCTAAAGGGGTTGTACTCCCGGATGAGGGTGATTCCTCAAGGGGTAAGTGACGATGCCTTAGCTCTGTCTAGGGGTATGTGTGGAACACACGTCTCCTTGATGGGGGTTAGGGCATGAGCCTGTCTAGGTCTTCTAGGGCAAGACCCTAAGTCAACTAGGGTTATCCCTCAAGGGTTTTGGGGGTAGACACTCTAGAGACTTAGGCTAAACCCTAAGTCAACTAGGGTTATCCCTCAAGGGTTCTGGGGGTAGCCATTCTAGGGAGACTTAGGCTAAACCCTAAGTCTTCTGTCCACTTGGGCATTAGAGTCAAACCCTAGAGGTCGTTGGGGTTGTTCTGGGACATAGGGTGATGACGCCGAATGCCACCTGGCAGCCACGTGTTGCCACGTGTTGGCCCTTTGGGTTAAAACTCTGACAAAATTAATGATGACAATACAATCTAGTCTTCCTCATGGAATGCCTCAAAAAGCATGACAAAGCTAATTTTGTATGGTATAACTATTGAGACTTATTAAGTTATCATTGCAAATGTAGAACTCCACAAGCCGGAGAAGAAGACATGGCCAAATATGTAATTTATATAGAATAAGTCTTAATAAAACAAAAAAGAATGTTAAAAGTAGTTGTTAAACAAACCTTTGAAAATGTTTATTTGTCCACAAACAGAGTGTATTTATCAAATTCATTAGTAATTAAATGCAAAAATTATGTTTATCTGACAAAAATTAGAACTATGTCGTGTATTGGGAATACATAAATCTCTTAAGAACCACTTAGAATTGCCAATGAGCTTCCTTCACACATTCACAAAAATGGATTTACCACACATAAAATCCCCTAACTCAATAAAGAAAAGATGTGTAGTAAGTCCTGATCTAGACTACAAATAATTCTCATTTGTGACTTTTGTGAAAAGCCAAATTAGTAGTATTTAATGTGTAAAGGAAAACCCAAGAAAAATGTAAAAACATTGGAGTTGCACACATAGATCCCCAATGAGGTTTGAATTTACATTCTTTTGTCATCCTCAACATTGAGGATAAATAAGGTTATGAGTTTGATTTCTTTTTAAAAAAGATTTATGGACGGTCTTAATGATGTTGAAAACTCATAATGGAACCATACACCATACAGCCCCAAAAAGGTTGCAAGTTCAATTTCTTTTTAATAAAAATATAATGTACGACTCTAAATTCAAACTCGAACATAAGGTTGCAAGTTTGATTTCTTTTTAGTAAAAGGTTGATGCTTAGTCCTAATGAAGAATCAAACTCGCAATTTTAAAAAACATAAGATGATGCATAACATAAGTTCGAATCCATTTTAGCAAAAGGTTGATGCATGAAGCTTTTTTTTGATTTTTTTTAATGCATGGAAAGTTTGAACTCGCAACTTATGGGGTTATGCACCATGCATAGCTACAAAAAGTTGCGAATTTAACTCCTTAATAAAAGGTTGATGCATGACCCTATTATGGTTCAAATTTGCAACATTACACCATCATTGGTGCCGAGGATGGCGCATAGCACCATAAGGTACGAGTTTGCTTATGGTGCAAGTTTGATTTAGTTCTGAACATTGGGGCATGGCTCCAAGTTCGAACTCACAACCTACTATGCACCATATTGGTGTTAAGGATGGGTTATGCAAATTTATTTCTTTTTAGCAAAAAAGGTTGGTGTTCGACCCAGGTTTAAACTTGCAACCTTTTAAAGCTATGCACCATGCTCAGAATGGGTAGAAGAATAAATTTGGTTAAACACATTTACATTCAATATCTTTAGTGCCTAAGATAATTAATTGATTTCACTAAGACAACGAACTTTACATAAGTGCATGTACAACATTCAAAATACAACATAAAACAAAAATTATTTATTATATTCTTGTTCAAGTATGATTTTATATATGCATTCTCATTTGTTTTCCATTTTGATTCACCGTCTAAGATATTCTTATCACTATTATTTAGTGGATATTTGATGTCATGTACATGTCTTTCTCAGCACCAACAACAACACCCTTTACTTATGAATATTATAAATTTCACTTGTTAATACATAAATTTTATTGAAAATGTAGGGTGTTTACGCGGCACATGAGTGCATGCAACGTGCAATTTAGATGCACTCAAGTTGGTAAACTTTAAATCATTACATAAGTATTATAATTCTATTTATTATAATGTATTATGTTATATTAAATATATATTTAGTTAAGATCACATTGCTCTCAAGCTAAGCCATTAACACACACACACACACACATATATATATATATAAATTTTTTCATGTGTCGTTGAGTATTTACAAAAATGAAAAGAGTAATAAGATGTTTTCACAAAGTAAACATCGTAGATAGATTGGGGGGGGGGAGGGAGAGAGATACACACAATATATATATATATAAAGCATTTATAAAAATTCAAGTTTACAAATTTAATGGAAAACATTTAAATAATGAAGTGTTTGTTTAGATATTTTATAAACTCTTATGAGAGTCACTTCTAATATCCCATTTTATATTAATCATAATCAATTAAATTTTTATTCATTAGTAAATACTGAACCAAAGAAAAAACATGTATTTTAGAAAAATACTATATATACTACAGAGAACCTAATATAAAAATAAATTTAAGTTTTTAAAGTGTTATAATATACTTTTTAGTCTAAATATATTTAGTGTTAAATTGTTTTATGTAATATTATATCAAACGATGGATGTGTAACCCTGACCATATTATTCTCAAGAATATATATTAAAGATTCACAAAATGATTTATCTATTGTATTTTAAAATCATATTTCTAAGTACAATGTACATATTATGCTATATTCTTCATCATGTAAACTAATGGACTTAAGACTTTGATTTTATTATTATTATTTTTATATGAACAAGAAGATCTTTCTTTTCACCTTGTACTATGCATATTTGGCCTTCACATTTAAACCGTTTTTACCAAAGAAACACACACAAAGTTTATAGCATTACATTAAGCACTTATTTAAATAATTAATTTATCAATATTATATAACATCGTATCAAACCTAAGTTTGGAAGTCCCGTTATTATTATTTATGATATTTTAATGTGAATGTATTTTGATTAAAAAATTAAATAGTCCTAGGCGAACTTTGCAAGTTTTATTTCTTTTTTTTTATAAACAAGAAGAATCTTTTTCTTTAAGCAAGAAGAATCTTTTTCTTATAAGCAAGAAGAATCTTTTCTTGTTCTATACTTTTGTAGTATATAAGTTTAATACTCACTAAATGTTTAATATTGGACCTCGGTGGGATTCACAACAACTTGCTTATATTATAATTGCTTATATATATTATATATATATAGTGCTTGTTTAACAATTGTAATTAAATCTTTAAATGAGAAGAATTACTATAATATATTATATTTTTAAGCAATTATATTTAGTTTTATTATACCAAAGAGATCTTTCTTGAAGACTCTGACCCACACGCACGCACGCACTTGGATGAACCTTGTTTCATTGAACAAGAGGGATCTTCTAACAGTTGTTAAGGAGAACTTGTCTATGTTTTTGATAAACGAGGTCATGCCCCACATAACTAAGTTATTAATTACTGATCAACAAGTGCATAAATTTACATCTTGTTTTTAACTCCTGATGCAATGGGAAGTCTAATATGTGAGAGGGCAGTCTCCTGCATAACTTCGTGTGAACACAAAGAGAAGAAAGAAGTACCATTCAAATTGTAGCTGTGGTCTTCACAACTTACATAGCAAACACATCTCTCCTAAGCAAACAACACATGTAAGATTTCCTTCTAAGTTGAAGAAAACCTTCTGTTTGCTGTTCATGGAGTTTAAAGGCTTGAAGACAGACTGTGTTTCCAGCTAACTCTCTCTCTCTCTCTCTCAAGTAAGCAGGTGTGTGAAGAAAACCAAATGAGGAAACTATTGGCTCATCGATATGCATTTGACATCCACTCCAAGAATGCATAAAGAAAACACTCAACCTCACTAAATAAAGCTTCTCATTCCAAGAGCATGTTGTATGATGCCACATTTTAATCCTAAGATATTCAGGTAATTGAAAACTATTTCCTATGAGGTTTACACCTAGTTCTATGTTCCTTGCCCTTCTCTAATCGTGTATTATGATACTGAGAGAGAGAGAGAGAGGGAGAGAAGTGTATTAGGATACTTACAAGAGGTTTCCACCTAGTTCTATGTTCCTTGCCTTTCTCTAATAGTGTGTATTATGATAGAGAGAGAGAGGGTTAACATACTCCGTGTAACTATTAATTACTTAAATACGATGTAGCACAAATATATACACAAAACAAGTACCTTTAGCATTTGAACTGCGGATCGTTCCACGGGCCAGTGAGAGAGTTTTCACATCCTTCAGGGCAATCGCAACCACCACCCAGGAACGAAGGAAGATTCTCCGGAGATACCACGCTCAGTAGGTCCTGTATTCCATTTCCTTTGTGTATCCCAATCCTCTTCTGTGTTGGAGGATCTATAAAAGGACTCAAAATCTCCCACAGTACCTTGAAAACCAAATGCACCACATTATACTTGTAGGAATGTATGCATCACACAAAACCTTGAAAGCAGCAGGAACGTTAATGAGGATCAACCGTCCAAGATACTCTGGATAGTATCTCGAGAAGATCTCCGCCATTTTCGTCAGGACCCGCCGTCCATGTGCATTCGTGAATGTTGTCAGAGACTACAACAATTATACTATAAGACTTTCTCCATATACAACAAGTTGTGCATACACATATACATACCTACGTACGTTGTATATATACATGTTTATTACGTGCAATACAAGTTCTTGACTTACAATGTTTTTGAGATCCAGAATGACTGTAACACGGCCAACTTGGTACCCAGCCGCTTTAGAACAAGCTGGAAGCTTGACTTCGTGGACTTCTTCCCACACCCAAAGTGCCCTTTTGAGCAGTCTCTCTTCCGTAGTTGCACGGAACACGTCTTGAATTTTCAGCCTATAACAAACAAGTCATATTTCCACTCTCATGTGTGTGTGATATGTATGTGTATAAATTAATCTATATAGTACATTCTTATGTACAACTTAATGATCTGTGTATGCGTGTCCGTGCGTGCGTTACCTTGATAGTAGCTGAATATTAATGGGACGACCAAATTTATCCGTCTTGTGCCAATTCTGAGGCCAGGCTGCGAAAACAGAGTCCAGCTCCGGGTATTGGAATGTCTATCTAACACGTATTTATCATTCAACTTAAATATTCAAAAGCGTTACACACATGCAGCTGTAAATATAAGTTTCATATCTGTATAAACCAGTATGATATATAGACGTACGTACTTAAATTACATATATATAGATATGCATACAAGTACGTGGTTATATAAAGCCAATTAATACTCATTAAAGAAAAGAACGCAAATCCTAACTGACTCAAACGATTGGCACACACACACACGCATATATATAGGTGTGTGTTTATGTATGTACGTACGTATGTATGTAGATGCAGAGCAAACCACATTAATATAGTTATATAAGATATTTGAGTGTGTGTGCGTACTTGCGTGACTACAACAACATAGATATCGCTACATGCATAATATTTTAAGTACATAGATGATTAGATTTATAAGTCTATATAATGAAAAAACGTCACAGACACGCAACTTCAAATATATAAAAACCACTTTGTATATACATCTATTGGGTGTGCATACACATATCAATCCACATATAAACGAGAAAACAATAAAAAGTTATAAATGTCAGTATATACAATTCCATTTAAACAATTCGAAGACATGCTACTTCAAGAATATAATACTTCTTCATATATTCATGCACATACACATAGGCATGGATCTGTATTCTTACATCCAAATCATTGGAATCGTCCAAATCTGCACATTCCATCTATCTAGACATAGACACCCACAAACATATGCATACCCATAGCACATTATAAGAAACAAGAAGAAATACATACATGTAAGATGGATTCAATGCGATTTTCCTGGCGCCATTTAACATACTCCCCATACATGATGGCGGCTTTATTGATATCAAGCTGTCTGGCCCTCAAAAACCTCAGGAGCGTATGATCATCTCCTCTCTGTGGATACAAAAAACCTCTGGCAAGAATCACGCCCTTGAATTTCTTCAATGCCTCCGCTTCCTCGATCTTAATCTCATCCTCCACACAAATCCCCTCCATCTCTCTCTCTTTCTCTCCTCTCTCTCTCTCGCGCCTTATGAACCCTAACCCTGTCCACATTTTCCATGGTCTTGGCTCGCGAGGGAAGAACACGAGCGCGAATCTGGGACGTCTATCTGCCACTTATCCAACGGTTCTTTTGCAAAGGCCACACGTGTGACGCTGCAGAACGTTCGAAAACGCGCCACGCAGGACTGCCTTATTTTATATTATCTAATTATAACGATTAAATGGTTAAATTAAATCTATATAGAATATTAAATTAAACTAGGACTTGCAGTGTATAGTTAATATAATAATTATTAATATTGCTTTATAATTTTATTTTGCTCACACCCAAAGTCACATATGTCATATATAAGCACAGCCACATTTGCCTTTGCATGTTTATGCATAAAGGTTCTCTCTCTCTCTCACACACACGCACGCACGCATGCAATTCTCAATCTTTTAGTATCGAACTTATATAACGTGTGTAAACATTTTCCACTTTAGAAGTGGTAACGGAAAAGAATTACCTATGCTGTACAGACTTGCCCTGACTATGTAGTAGAACGTAAAACGTAGGACTAGCGAACTAGATTGTTGAGTCGCTGAGTCCAAAGAGAGTGGACGATCATGTTGAAAACGTCATATTTCCTGGACAATACCATCATATATATATATATATATATATATATAGAGAGAGAGAGAGAGAGAGAGAGAGAAGAGAGAGAGGAGAGAGAGAGAGAGAGAGAGAGAGAGAGAGAGAGAAGTTCATATATAGTAAATGCTTTTACCTGGGTACTTCGTTCCAGACAAAATGCTGCTTGACGTGTTTGAGCCTGGACTGCATTTCCCGGTATTTCTTCGGTGGAATATTCAGCAAGATGGTTTTCAAGTCCGGAATATCCTTCTCGGCCACCGTTACGGATATGCTGTTCCAGTTTATAACGTCGCTAAACGGCAACACGAAGTTGTCCGCTATTATAACAGGTACACACTCATTCATTATCGACTCCACCAACCTCGGACTGTTCACCTCGTGTCCAGCCGCGCAAATGCAATACCTGTATCCAATGTTCCTTGTTCACACACAGACACACACACACACACACAGAACCTGCTTGTTCTCATGAGCTGATTGTAGGTAAGGTTAACATTCAAATCTTGGGGCATCCTGTTGTAGATTTTCATTAAAGGGTCCTTGTCTTGCCAATATTTGAGAAGCTCGAGACGCACTTTACCGTGCAATTGACCGGCGAAGAACGCGAGATTAGGACGGTCCTGGTCCTTATTTGATGGTGAAGTAACCTTCGTCTCAGGCAATGAAACATCTCTACTCACATTAAATCCTCGACTTGTGTCGGCATTGCACACTACCTTCACTGCGTTGTTCTTAAGCTTCTCGTGTCTCTCCTGTGTCAATGCGTCTAAAGCCTGAAAAAGATATATATATATAAAGAGAAACAAACATATAGGTTTACATATCTACATCTACGTTGTACACATTATATGTACATATATATTTCTCGATCACATACCCAATCATGGCAGGAAACGTAGAAATGATCGCTTCCTTTGGTTCTGTTGATATAAGGGTACTTCACTGTGAGGGCGTTGACGTAGTTGGCAATGTAAATCTGGATTTTCTTCCTGCCGTCAGAATCTGGATGGTACATGGAGTCCACCATATTCTTCAAGCTGAACGGCATGTAGAACATGGAAGCCATTCTCGCATATTTCACCAGGTAAGTGTTGTTCTCTCCATGGAAGCCATAAACAGTCCTTCAGACGCATATATTCCTGTCTTTGGCCCGTCATGAATTAGTGGTTTGTCTCCGTCCACGTATACGTAGATCCTGAATACTCGTTCCATTTCCTGGTAGCTCCTGAATTCATCGACGATCGTGCACGCGCGCACACACACACACCACACATCTGTTTACCTTCTGAATCTAGATATGTTGTAGTAGAGAGACCCATCGTCGTACAAGCCATCGTCGCACCCACTTCCTTGAGTCAGAGAATTTTCAATCGCTAGTCTTGCATGCTTCAGCCGTTCATCTCTCTGAACAAGCCCATGTCCGTCCTATGCAATAAAGTGCAAAGTTGGAAATCTCTAATAATTTAACACACGTGCGTGCGTGTGTGTGTGTTATAATGAGAAATCAACCCATACCTCGGATCCTATCCTCTTGATTAATGATGAATCTGTGGTGCTTCCATTAACGCGAGCTTTCTTGCCGATAAATACGACAAGGGTGAGAACGGAGACGAAAACCGCGAAGTCGATGATGAAGTGGCTACATTTCCAGTTTCTGGACCTTGTCCTAGGGGTCATTGCGCGGCTAAAGAAAATGCCGACGATCAGCAGCAGAGCATTTCCCTATCGATTAGATTCTCACCTCGGTAATTGATCACGGAGATTATAGAATCGATGAAAACTCTTCAGCTGTTTCCGCCGCTCACGACTTCGATTCGCCCTCTTCCGAAGTAAGCCTCGTCAAAATCCTCCAAAATTCCAATCTTCTCCCAAGATTTCTCGAAATCCCGATCAAAATCGCCGATTTCTTTCAAGAATCCCGATTTCCATCTCAAAATCGTGATTTTATTTCGACTCTCAGGGAAATCCGTCGCGTCAATTCGGAAATGCACCGGAAAATCACGCTCAAAGCCCTGAAATCCGATTCGTATTGATTCCTGAAGCAAATTAGACTGAATCAAGATCATAGAGAGGCGCTTTCCTTACCTAGCTCTGACACGGAGCTGTTCGCACGCCCCACGACCTAGACAGATTGAAATGCCGGTTTCTATCGATTCCTGGAGCAAATCCAGCTGAGGCGATGCATAGAAAGGCGCTTACATTACCAATGACGATGCCGGAGCTTCCTTCTCTTGAATTGCCCGATCGAAGTCGCCGTCTCGACGCCCTGACGATTTCTGTGAGGAAAATACAAATGAATCAAGTGCGACATAGGAGCGACGGAAGGCGCTTCCCTTACCTAGCTGCGAGAAGTGTGCTTGCTCAACCTAGCCCGGGAAAAACCCCTAGTGAATTCAAATATTAAGCAGAATATTCTCCACCAAGATTCTTGGCATCTGAATTCATTCTACGAAATATTCGAGATTATGTATATATATTATATTTCCTGCCATATTTATATATATAATAAATGAATTATATCACGGCTATATTAACTGCTGACTTAATTATAACAAGGAAAGTTAAAATCTTAAATGTAACATACATTTACACACATACACAAACATGTGAAAAGCATATATACACTCAAACTACACAAAATATATATACACATATACACCTGTAAAGACAAAGCATATATATATATTAGAAAGAGAGAGAGAGATAGATAGATATTAATACACCAGGTATTATATACATACAAACCACACATGCACACACACACACACCATATAAACATATTCATATGTAGTTACGCACATTCTTCCGACCTATCCAAGAGAATACAAGGATAATACTTTTGATTTATTTAGATTTTTGTATGACCAATGTACTATACATATACACATGAAGCATATATACAAAAAGCATACATATGTAGAGACACATGCACATGCACACAATATATTATAAGGAGTTAAAAGATTTTGTAATAATATACTTGAATCCAATCCTTTAAATTCATTAACAGGAAGGTTGTGCCTTTGAATTCAGTGTGGATTTATTATATTTTTTCATATCCGTCCATAATATATAATATTATGGTGTTTTTTCAAAGTACTGTACATATACTTATAGAAACACAAAGTTGAGTCAATCAATAAGTGAATAGTAATTTCTAGAATGAGTTTCTATATATTATGGGTAACTATAGCTACTTTATTTTTTGTAATTAATTAATAAGAATATGATAAAACTTTTTTAGTATTATTTAAATATATTAAGACTTAAAATGCTATTGTTTTTTAATATCTAAACATTTGTCCATCCATAAATGCATAGCAAAACTCTGACATATAAAGTAGAATAATTTATTATGAAAAGTTTGAAATCCAAAATAATAATAATTTTATATTTCAATTCACCATCAAATTTAATCAGAAGTGCAATAAATTAATCATCATTCTTATAGTCATAGATTAACATCTTTGTTGGTCTTTACATGCTTACATTAATGCGGTAGTAAATCGTTAATAAAAGACTAACTTATCAATTATGTCATAATAAAAAGGAATTAATTATTACTTATGTCATTTGCTAAAACGTAATTATCAATTGACACTATTATGTTGTCTTTGTTATAAGTTAATAATCAAGTTTGACTCATGTAACACAATTTAAAACCATTAAGTTATATAGCAAACTTGGTTACCAATGCCTTGTGCCTTTTTAATTCATTAGTAAGTTAAAATGTTGATATTGCCTTTGCCTCCCCACTTTTATGAATATCTATATAGTCTTTTATTATTTTAATCTCGAACCCTATGCCACAAATATATAATTTATAACAAAATAAATGAAATAAACAAATGCTAATATAATTTTTAAATAGGTATGAGAGAGATATATAAAATGGTAATTTCCTTAAATGGGTGTTTCAAATCATAGATATTTTAATCTGATGTATATGTTAATTAAATACCGTATTTTATGAACTAATTAAAATTTATGTATTTTTAAAAAAATTGAAATACATGAAGTTTTTCAAGAGTAAAAATGTAATTTTGAAGGGTATATATCTAAATACTAAGGGTACATATATAATTTACTATTTTTAATATTGCAGTATATAAATTTAAAGCATATACATAAATACCATAAATTTAGGGATATATATGTAATATTTTTAAATTTAAAATATATATGATATAAATAAAAAATACATAATTAAAAAACTCTTTAAAGTAATGATGACATTGTAACCACATTATGGATATTTATCACACGAGCATCACATATTACGATACAAGTTTCTAAGGTGTATTGTTAAAGTTGTTACGTACAGGACCAACACATGGCAACATGTGGTTGCCATGTGGCCATTCTGTATCAATACCCTTGAGCAACATTAAATCTTATAAGGCCACAAGAGTCTAACTCAATGCCCAAAATAGGAAAATGACACTTAGGGTTTAACTCAATGACTAGCTTCTAATCCTAGAAGATAATTTGAGTGCACTTTAGAAATTTACCCCATGAAACATAGACATGCTTATGTCCTAACTCCATTAAGAAAACATTTCATACATAACCTTATAATAAAGTTAAGGCATTGTCAATTACCCTTTAAGGAATCACCCTCATCTAAGAGTACAACCCCTTTAAGACATAGGATTACTGTTGTCATAATTTTTACTATGACTTTTACTTTTACTTTGGAGTTAATTATTTTTACTTACTGAACTATATTAACAAACCCTAAATGTAATGAGAAATAGTCTCGCATAGTACACTTAGGTGTTTAGGGGTAGTCCGGTTGACTGTCATTAAATACCTCGAGAAACTGTAGGCAAAAGTAACACTTACCTTTTAAAAAACTCTTACTCTCATTTTTTGTGTCTCGATTGGGTTATTGGTTATTTTGAATGAATTTGACATGTCGAATATGGTTGACCTAACCCCTCACCCTAAACCTCTGAGGTTAGGGTTTAAGGGTCGATGGGTCATCATGTATATTCCTAAACAGGAAAATAAGGGGGCGGGTGCCTTTGTCACATATATTAAGTAGGATATGTAATAAGAGTTCTTGAATTCATAATTGAGCTTGTTATTTTTTTACTAGTGCAAGTTCTAGCTTATGTCGTTATGGTATAACCCTTTATTGTGCCACCTCAATTTTAAAACAATAAGGGTACGTCTCACCTTTAGGGTAGTCTATTCTTAATGTTAGCGATTTCTTACCTAGGAGGTCTTATAAAAATATATGTTCCAAGGGTCAGAGATTGAGACATGTCACCAGCCTCCTCCTCCACATTAAGTTGAGAGTAGCACTCGTAGTTAAGTACAACACATTTGTGTCTTTATCCAATTGTGGGTGTGTGATCTTGATTGACAATTTTTTTTTACCAAGTTCATAAGAGTCCACAAAGGGGCTTTAGAGTTGGCATATGTGAGTTACATTCGTGGCACTAAGTGCAACTCTTGAATTTAAGGAACTATGGTTAGATAACCCACATCTTGGGAAACATTATCATATAAAGATGTGACATTAAGCTAAATGGCACACAATACAACGCATGAGGCACGCCCTTTGGGATTGTTGAATGGGTTTAATGTTGAGGGATTGAATACTATAGCAAGTGTACTTGTGCTCATAGTGTTAAGCCTTGGGCATTCACTTAAGGAAGGTTAGATCTCGTAACTGGATGTGTTATTAGTACAATCAGCTAGTGGGTGTTCTCCTCAAGATTCAAGGGTTAAACGACCTAAGCTTATTAGTAAGATCCCATTCGTGAAACATTCACAAAGTTGTGTATTTAAGGTTATCCAAACCTTATTAAGCCACGACCTAAGAGCATGATAAGAATAAGGAGGCTTTACTCAAGAGTAAGACAAGAGCAAGGAACAAGACAAGAATGATTGTAAAATGACTGGTGTTGATAGTAACTAATTATACAACAATTAAATTGGAACTTTTATACTCACAACTCCAAGAGCTAATCTAGGTATAAGTTAAAAATGATACTCCAAGAGCTAATCTAGGCATGAGTTAAAAATAATTTCCCTTATGGCATATCCTATATCCCGTATCATGTATTATGTATTCTGTAGGTTGTATCATGTAAGCATATCATGTATTCTGTATTGGGTCGTGACAGCACCTCCTCCTAAGGATGAGTTTCACGAGTCCTAGGACCTGGTTTAATAGGATAACATTGATAAAAGGCAGCAACCTTAGAAGAAGCATGGAGTAAATTGAATGTAGGTTCCCAAATGTGATCGGTAGGCAAATAACCTTTCCAATCCACCAAATATTGAAGTTGGCGGTGATGAAGACGAGAATTAAGGATGGTTGCAACTTTGTACTCATGTTCATCGTTAATGACCACATGAGGGTGAGGAGAAGAAGCACGATCAGGAAGAAAAGAAGGATGATACGATTCTAATAAAGATGTGTGAAACACAGGATGAAGTTTTACAATAGATGGTAGTTCTAGTTAGAAAGTTGTATAATTGATCTCAGTTGTAATTCTGTAAGGGCCCCAATAGTTGAAAATCCAACTTAGAAAAAGGGATGTTGGTGCAGATATGCTGGCGAAGAAACCACACTAGATCACCAACCTTGTATGCATGTGTCGGCTGATGATGAGCATTAGCATGACGCTTGTACCGTTTTTATGCCTGCTGAAGATGAACTCAGAGATCATCATGTACTTAACGAAGATGCTGAAAATGATCATGTACTGCAGGAGCGGAAGAAGGAGAAGCAAAGTCAAAATGTGGATGGTAGCTTGTAAGAGCGAAGAAAGGTGTCTGGCCTTTATATGCGTGAACAGAGTTGTTATAGGCAAACTCTGCCATAGGAAGAAGGTCCAACCAGTTGTCATGTTGGTAACTAATGAAGTAGCGAAGATATTGCACCAAGTTCTGAATCATGTGTTCTGACTATCCATTAGTTTGTGGATGATATCCTGAAGAAAGATCTGCTTTAACTTGTAGACTTTGGAGAAGCTCTCGCCAAAATCTGTACATGAATTGTGGGTCTCGATCAGAAACAATGTTTTCAAGAAGACCATGATGTCGGAACACTTTATGAATCACCAACTCAGTAGTTGTCTAGCCTGTAGCAATCTTGTTACATGGTAGGAAATGAGCATGTTTGGTGAAACGGTCAACCACCATAAGAATTGCATCAAATCCATAAGAAGAAGGAAGATCTGTGAGGAAATCCATAAAAATGAATCTCCAAGGAGTAGAGAGAATAAGAAGAAGACAAAGAAGACCAGAGGGCACGTGACGAGGCATCTTTGACCTATTGTAGGTGTCACAACTCCGTACAAACTTTTCCACAAAACCTCCTAACCTAGGCCACCAATAGTTGCAAGTCACCAATTCAACTGTCTTGGCCACACCAAATGTCTTATATCTGGGGTATCATAACAATCCTGTACCACACGAGTCTTGTAAACACCAACAAGAATGTACAAGAGACCCTCCCGATATAGGAGTCTGTCTTGTATAGTAAACAACTTGTAATCTGTATGGGAACTGGAAGAAGAGGAGCTTGCGATATCAGGATTAATGTGTGAGAACACAGTCTTTGCCAAGTCGTATGTAGTCAATTGCAAACGGATGCCCTGTAAAAGTGTTGAATTTGCTGGAGCCTAATGAACCTATAGTGCCATAAGCCGAAATCGATTAGGACCCAATAACACTTGCTTTTGACAGTCATATGCATGATCATTCAGGATCGGTGCAAGGTAAGAGCGCCTAGACAATGCATCTGCTTTGCCATTCTGAAAACCATGCATGTAGATGATGACAAAATCAAAACGTAATAGGAATTCCGCCCACCTAGCCTGTCGTCGATTGAGAACTCAAGCCGTTTGAAAAAAACTTCATGTTCTTGTGATTTGTAAGAATTGTACAAGATGTGCAGCACCTTCTAGGAAGTGCCGCCACTCTTCGAACGAATCCACAATGGCCTTAAGTTCCTTATTATGAATTTTGTAATTATCTTTACCAAAAGGAACTTACGAGAGTGAAAGGCTATAGGATGGAGTAACTTATCTTCTCCAACTTGTGATAGGAATAAACCTATTGCAAATTCCAAAGCATTTGCTTCAATGAAAAGGGACGAAAAGGATCAGGATGCATTAAAATTGGAGTTGTCGTGAAGGCGTCCTTGAGTGCTATGAATGCATGTTCTACCTTGTCGAACCAAGAGAAATCCCTTGTGCACTTAGTGAGTTCTGTGAATTAAAGTACACGCTTGGAGAAGTCCTGTATAAATCACCTATAGAAATTTGTGAAGACAAGGAAACATTGTACGTCTCGTACACAGACTTAGGCCTCTCCCACTCCACAACAATTTTCACTTTGTGCATGTCCATTGAGACGCCGACAGGAGAGACGATGTAGCCCAAGAACCTCCATAGTATTCTTGTCTAAAAAATACCTCTTCAACTTCGCATATATGCCATGCTCGCGAAGCTTCTATAGAACTAGTCATACATGCTTGTCATGTGCCGCCTGGTCCTTGGAGAAAATTAGGATGTCATCGAGGTAAATCACCACAAATTGATTTAAGAAGTCACAAAAGATGTTGTTCACCATTTGGCTGGGGCATTTGTAAGTTCAAAAGGCATCATTGTGTACTCGAAATGTCTATAACCTTGTATAAAAGTTAGTCTTTCACCCATCGCCTGAACGAATCCGTACAAAATTATATGCCCTTCATAAGTCGATCTTTGTGAACACTTTTACTTCTCGTAATTGATCAAGAAGTTTCGGGATCAATGGCAGCAAGTACCAGTTTCGAATGGTGACTTGATTCAAACCTCTGTATTCCACAACCAAATGCAAACTCCCATATTTCTTCTTGACAAAGAAGATAGGTGCTCCTGCATGGGACTTTGAGTGACGAATGGAGCCGGATGTCAAGTTGTTCTTGATGTACTTGCGAAGAACCTCCAATTCTATAGGTGACAGTGCATAAATCGGTCCGAACAGTGAAGTCTTCCTCTCCACAAGATCAATGGGATAGTCTTAAGACATGTGAATAGGAAGAACTGCAGCCTTATGCTTATCAAAAATGTTCTGAAAGGAGTGATACTTAAATGATAGGGAAGAAGTAGGAGAAAAAGAAGGAGATTAAAAAACAAGAGAGGTAAAAAAGAATGTAGGAATTACTTGAAAATCAAAAAGATGAAAAGGAACAAGATCAGTGGCAAGTTCATGTATAATAGTGGTAAGAACGCGAAGAGGAGGAGGGAGTTATGAATGAAAAAGAGGAAGGATCTTAGGGGATGGAACATAAGTAAAGTAATGAAAAGAGGCAAGATTGGGGAAAACATGTGCTGATGTTGACAAATGTATAGGATTAGAAGAACCCTATACAAAAGTCCGTGAATGCACAGGAGTGAGAAGAGCCTGTGAATGTGCTGACGAACTGACAGGAGGTGGATCCTGTCAAAGAGGAACCTTCAACACTGATACATGAGTAGGCACAGTCAATCATGTAGCTTGTATTGCCTTAGATACTAAGGTCATATCCTGCATGTAGGAAGGTACATGATTAATCTTGGCTGCCAGAGAGGAAAACGTGAGCATTCTAGACCTCTAGTCGATTTAAGGATTTACAACCATGAACCATGGCATGCCTAAAACAATGGGAATTGTCCGAGTCTTGATCAAGTTGAAGGAAATCGAACAATTGAATGTGCTATGGGTGCAAGAGAGAGGTGTGGTAGCATGGGTACCTGTGCTAGAAGCAATCAAACGACCATCTGCAACCTCTATAGGAACTTTACGCTTCAAATTTACCACCGGAATGCCATACTGAGCTGCAAAAGTGTCATTAATGAAGCATGCATTTGTACTAGTGTTTAACAGGGTAGACTCCTTGAGCTCTCGATTATTGAGGTGAGGAAACTTGAGTAATGAAATGGTGTGAGCAGCACCAATGGAGCTTGCGCCTACGTTTAACTTCGTGGCTCCTAGACAAAGTGGACATTGAAGTTTTTCGACTAAACTTCAGCTTCAACTTTACGCGTCTTGAACTTCCTGGCTTTAACATGATATTTTGTCACCTTGTATTCTACTTCACCACAATACAAGCATAAGTTCTCACCGCGACAATGTTGCTTCTCAGCAGTTAAAAGTGGGCCACACTTGTATTTATCGACTTCCATAGGAAGTACTCCAAAAGATGTCCTAGGAACATGTGCTACAGCTATAGAATTGGTTTGCAGGAACTGTTGATGGGATTTTTCATGATGACGCTTGAACAAATGGTTGTCGTAATGAATGGCATGTTGTATGATCTCCACTAAGATTTGGGCATTCGGTATCGTAAAGAGAAGGTTCTTCATGTCATCCCTCAAACCAAAATGGAAGTGTTCAATCAATGCAGTCTCATCCATGGAATGTTCGTGTAAAGTTGTTGAAATTCGGATGCATAGACAGAAACTAATCAGAATCCTGCGAGCTTCCTTAACTTCGTGCATGTGGAACGATATTTATTGGGATCTCCAAAGCAGGCTTCAAAAACAGACACAAATCCTTCAAAGTCTTCCATCAATGGGTCGTCACGCTTCAACAAAGGAGCAACCCAAGCCCATGAGGATCCAACTAGTAAGGATGCCAAAAGGCCAACCTTCTGTGTATCAATCGAGTAACGGTGTGGTTGCATGTAAATCAAAAGCCTGATCTAATTCAGAAAATCTTGAAAATCAGTGTGATTGCCACTGAACTTCTCCAGCATGCTAATCTTTGGCTCCGAAGAAGAGTTCGATAGAGAGGAAACCACGGATGCTTGAGAGAGAGCCTAGGTAGTAGCCTTGGTGGAACCTTGCAGATCTATGACCATTTGGTGCAAAGTGGCCAGCTCATGAAGTAACATTTGGTGCTCGTGTTGAAATTACTCAAAATCTACCATGATCTGTGAAGAAAAGAGGAAAACAATGGAGAAGAATCAAGAAAAAAAAGTAATTGGAAATCGAGGAGCTATGAAAGCAGTTACTATTAAAATGTCAAACCACGACCCAAGAGCAGGATAAGAACAAGGAGACTTGACTCAAGAGCAAGGAACAAGGAACATGACAAGAATGATGGTAAAATGATTGGTGTTAATAGTAACTGATTGTACAACAATTAGGTAGGAGCTTTTATGCTCACAACTCCAAGAACTAATCTAGGCATAAGTTAAAAATGATACTCTAAGAGCTAATCTAGGCATGAGCTAAAAATAATGTTCCTTATCCTGTAGGTATATCATGTAAGCATATTCTATAGGCATATCCTGTAGGTATATCCTATAGGCATATCATGGGTCGTATTATGTAAGCATATCCTGTAGGCATATCTTGTATCTTGTATCTTATAAGTTGTATCATGTAAGCATATCTTGTATGTTGTATTGGGTCGTGATAGACCTAGCCTTAGGGAATTTACTTAACTGAACACGGTGCACACTCATGTTCTTACTAAGTACAAACCCTATGTCTAGGGTATGATTTGGTCACTCAAGTCCTTAAGTGTTAGTTGTGGTTTAGGGTACCCATCGTTGCTCAAAAGGAGTTGTACTCTTAAATGAGGGTGATTCTTCAAGGGTTAGTTTGTGACAATGCCTTAGTTTTATCACAGAAGAATGTGTGGGACACGTCTCCTTGGTGGGGTTAAGGCATGAGCCTATTTAGGTCTCTTGGGGTAGAATTATAAAGTCTACTCAAGTTATCCTCTGGGGTTCAGAGGGTGGTCATTATAAGGGACTTAGGTAAGATTCTAAGTCTCATGCCTATTTAGGCATCTGAGTCAGACTCTCAAAGTTGTCTTGGAAGACTTAACATTTCTCATATAGGATATTGATGTCGGATGGCCACTTAGCAGCCACGTGTTGCTATGTGTTAGTGCTTTGAGT
The DNA here is from genome assembly GCA_003024785.1 of Selaginella tamariscina. Lineage (NCBI taxonomy): Eukaryota > Viridiplantae > Streptophyta > Lycopodiopsida > Selaginellales > Selaginellaceae > Selaginella > Selaginella tamariscina. The sequence continues at coordinate 34,298 of PUQB01000519.1, forward strand.
TAAAAGTTTGACAAGCACTTAATGAGAACATGAGTGTGTGCTATAGGCAAACACAAGTGTTCTGCTAAACAAACTCCCACATGAGTGCCTCAAGGAAGGGTTTTTACTAACGAGCTTAGGTTATTCAACTCCTGGACATGTTCACATACCCCCAGGAATAATACCCAACCAAGTGTGCTTATTAGCACACCCAATTATGAGATATAACTTCTTGGTTGGTGCCAAATTGTGGCCCCTTACATATATTCTCCTCCAATATAATTGTCTAACTACTAACACTATGTTAATGGAATACAACCTATGTAGAAACTACTGTAACGGCAATAAGGTTACATAACTAATCAGATAAAGCTCAAATACTTTAAAGAGCATGCCTCAAGCATTGTATAGTGTGTCATCTAACTTGTATCATATGTTTTATGTGACATTATTTCTTAAAATGCGAGTTATCTTACTATAACCCCTCAGACTCAAGAGTTACATATGGTGGCACAAATGTGACTTGCAAACACCAACCCTAAAACCTCTTCTCTATGAACCTTCATGAACATGGTAAAGAGAACCTTTCAAATTAAGATTTTTGCACCCACAAATGAATAAGAACACAGATGTGCCCTACTTAGTTGCAAGTGTTGGTTTTAACTTGATATAGAGGAGGTCTCAATACATGTATTCTGACAAGACTTATTAAGTGCAAATTCGCCAATATTAAAGATAGGTTACCCTGAAGTGAGATGTATTCCTATTATTTATAAATTAAGGCAGCACATTAAAAAGTTATGGCTTAATGACACACAAGCTTAATTTACACCCCTAAAAGAATAATGAACTCAATTATAAACTCATAAACTCTCACTAAAACATTCATACCTTATTTACATGATGGAGCCCTCCCCTTCTTTTCCTAATTGTGAGAGTGGGCTAACACATAAAACTAACCACAATATTAGTGAGTTAAACTCTTAACTTAACCCTTATTTGACACACCAAACTCAATCAAGTAATCTAATTAAGCTACGAAAACTAAAGAAGAGTTCTTAAAAGGTAAGTTCTACATGCACTTAGAGTTTCTCAAATTACCTAAAGACATCCTTATTACCTAAGACATCCTTGTAAGTGCACCAGGTGAAAATATTTCTCACTACGTCTAGAGCCCAATATTATGTCAAAACTATTACATGTATAATTAATTATACTTCAATACTAATAATTATTAATCCTTTTATATTCATACAGAAAATGTTCAATTAATAATGAACCACTCCTACATTTATTACAAATGCATGATAAAAACATGTGTGTGTGTGTGATAAATTACACATCAGGTATTATATGATATTACACACACACGCACCCACGCATATGTCACGCTCATAGGACAAATGTTTTAGACACGTGGCACAAGGCAAAAGTGTGAAGTACGTACGTGTATATAGAAGCACGCACGCTGGTAAAGCTCGTGTGTGTTAACCATTGAGACACGGAGGCTATAGCAAAAGTGATTAACATGTAGTTAGTAGTTTAATAAGCTACATGGCGGCAGCCATGAGCTTGGCTAGTCCGGTTGTTGCATCCTTAATAGCGAGAAGAAAGCAGTGTGCATCTCTGCCAAAGATACTGCGGAGAACCCTAATTGGAACAGTCACTGTAGCTGGGCTCATGGACCAACAAGGCCAATCTTCTGCATTTGCAAAATCCACAAAGAGGTCTGAAGCACAAGAGGTAAATTATTAAACATATTTATTTATTTATTTATTAATGAAATCTATATAGATTCTGAAGAATGTTGTGTGGCCAGAAGAATTCCCATTCAAGGAAAAGGATTTTCAGCGATATGACGAGTACGTTGTGTGTGTGTAGAGAGACAGATGTGTGTATATAGCAACGCGCATGCATATATGATATTGTCTATGCAATTCCCTATGGCTTGTTGTATGTGTGCGTGCTTGCGTGCGTGTGTTCGAAGCATGCTTGGACAAGGACACACATATGTATGTGTTTAAGAGAGAGAGAGAGCAAGCTAAACCTGAAGACCTCAATAGGCCTATTCAAGTTGTAATGTGTATAAAATATATGTGTATGTAGAATGCAATACCTGTTTCAAATGTTCGTTGTTCACACACACACACACACAGTCTTTCCATCTAGCTATCACACGCACGCACGCACGCACGCACAAGTGTTGATTTGGGTTTATGCTGACAGGAGTCCAGACACGCAATTTTATTCCGCACCGAGATTTGTTACACACATTGATGATCCAGCCATTGCAGCACTTACCAAGTATTATGCGACAGTGTTTCCTCCTAGCAATACGCCCGGTGTAGCGTTACTCGACATGTGTAGTAGCTGGGTAATACACACATACATGCGTGCATGCGTGTGTGAACTGGTATATTTACGCAGATAAGTCATTATCCAAAGAACTACAAGCAGGAACGCATTGCTGGACAAGGCTTAAATGAAGAGGAACTGAAAAAAAATTCAGTAAGGGGTATTTGCTCTAAAACGTATTGTATACCAAACGTGTGTGTGTGTGTGTGGGTGTGTAAGTGATTATATATGCAATGTTCTTTTGCAGGTTTTAACAGAATATCTGGTTCAAGACTTAAATGTGAATCCCACTCTACCTTATGAAGATAACTCATTTGATGTCATCACCAATACGGTACGCAAATTATATGAGATACATACACACATATACACACACTACAAATATATGCAGGTTAGTGTGGATTACTTGAGTAAGCCTATTGAGGTCTTCAAGGAAATGAACCGTGTCCTCAAGCCAGGCGGTTTAGCTTGCATTAGGTCTCTCTCTCTCTACTACATACACACACACACACACACACACATATATATATGTATATATATTCAATGTGTAAAATTACGTAGTTTTTCAAACCGGTGCTTTTGGACAAAAGCCATTTCAATATGGACAGCAACTGGTGACGTGGATCATGTTTGGATCGTTGGAGCTTACTTCCACTATGCTGGTGGATATCAACCCGCTGAGGTGTGTGTAAAACACACACACACACGCATGTGTGTGTGTTTGTGTTTAATATGTCTTTCTGTAGGTTTGGATATATCTCCTAGTCCTGGGGGACAGACCCAATGTATGTAGTTTCTTCCAGAAAGTTGAAAGCTTAAATACAACTCAATTTTCGTTTGTGTGTGTGTGTGTGTGTGCGTGAGTATATATTCGAATAAGTTAGGGAATATGCTGATTAAGTTTAACACGCCACCGTGAAAATATCAATTCCAGTAGTTGAAAATATCGGGACATTTTTTACATAAGAATGCGTGTGTGTTACTTAGTAAACATCAACAGGAGATGATTGAAGTAGATATGTGTATCTCTCATGAAAGCTACTGGCGATCCACTATAGATGTGTACAGATCTACATAAATATGTACATGTGTGTGTGTGTATTTCCCCATTCATAAACATGGCTTTCTTCTTGGCTTTTACACTCCTCGCAATGCTCATGCTCCTCAGAGGTACGTTTCTATATAGTTTTCACACACCCACGCACGCACACACACGTACGTGTTTACAGGAGCGTGTGCTACTACTATGACGATTGTGAACAACTGTGGAACAAGTGAAGCATTGGAGTTCACTAATATGAATATCAATGGGATGACACTGGCATCCGGGCAGTCGTCCGGCGCTGTCTCTGTCCCGTCCGGCTGGTCGGGGAGAGTCTCTTTGGATCCCCAACCGTCTACATTAGCGGAGTTTACCATCACCGGTCAAAACAACAAGAACACCATGGATATCAGCTTAGTTGATGGTGCGTGTGTGTGTGCGTGTGTGGATGTGAGCTCTCTCTTTCTCTCTCTCGGTGTGTGTGTGTGTGTGTGTCTCACGGTGTCGTGTGTGTGCGTGAGTGTAGGTTTCAACTATGGAGTGAGGATAGCGTACAGTGGCGGGAACTGTATACGAAATGGCCAATCAGCGTCGAATGTGGTGTCGTGCAAGATCTCCGTCAGTCAGTGCCCTTCGCAATACAGAAGTGGGAACAGATGTGTGAATCCAAACAAGGACGGGCAGACGGATTATTCCAGTACCGTCAAGGGGATATGCCCTGACGCTTATAGCTGGTCCAAAGATGACGCTACTAGCACTTTCACTTGTGATGTTGGTGGTGATTATACTATCACATTTTGTCCTTAGAGAGAGAGAGAGAGAGAGAGAGAGAGAATGGGGATAGCCTGGTGTTAATCTTGTACTCATTGTTCTTTATAAGTGTTTATTATCATGTTTGGAATATAGGTAACACAGACTGTGTGCATATGTGTACGTGCACACGTGTGTGTGTCTCCGTTGAGGTGTAGGGGCAGTTGAAAGATAATTTGCAAATACTTAATGTTTATAAGGTGTTTTTATTTCTTATTATTGATTGTTATATTAAATATAAGATTACATGGTCTACCTTATGTTTCAATAACACAGACATGGCACGTGCAAATATTATATATTCATAATTAAAATCCAGCCAGTTATGTAACAAGCCGGTTCAATGTTCATGTTTCACACTTAATTTAAACTATATACTTTTATATATTTATTAACATAAGGATTTAAATAGTGAAACATTTGTTCTTCTTACGCGAGGCACCTTCGTTCTAATTGTGTTCATGTATTTATATTTTAAAATTAGCTTTTTTTAAAATTATAATATAAGATTTATTAAAAAGTTTTAATGAAATTCAAAATTAAAATAAAATCTAAACCATTAAATTAAATTAAATATTATTATCATTATTTTTAAGGAATCTAAACCATCCATGTATATTAATATATAGTATATGTTTTTCACATAGTTTAAATTATATATATATATATATATATATATACACTTTGAAATCAAATTATTATTAGTATATTCTCATCATTTGAACATAATTTATACACATAATATATTTAAAATACACATATATAAGACTTTAACAAACTTGTTTCACATATAGTTTAAATTGTATATAGTTTTACATGTATATATGACATATATATATAATTTATATTACACACACATACACACTTTATGTTTAAAAATGAATATAGTAAATACATTAAGAATTTACTTTAATACTAATTTAAAACATAAGAAGTTGCATAGAACTTAATTCAAATATTATCATATGTTTTAATCTTTTTATAATTATAATTTATGAAATGAAATTTATCTTAAACAAAGGATATCATTTACTTATATATTTTAATTTTTTTATAAGATATTATTTATTAATATATTTTTACTGTTATGATTCATTACCAACAGACTAAATTTGCAACTTAAAAGAATAAGATATAATTCAAAGGAAATTATATTTTATACTTTAAACATTAAATTCAAGTTTAAATTATTTAATTAAGATGATGACCCTTTACCTTCGAAAATACTATTAAAATATTATAATTTTTATGTAACCCATACCTTGAATTATAATATTTAATTCTATCATATTAACATTTCTTAATAAATTTAATTCAATTAAATATACTCTTTAAGATATAATATCCACTAAAATATTTTAATTTTTATTTACTATATTTAATCATGTAACGATACCCTACAATAGCAGAATCCTCGTAACACAGACAACATAACACACACATGAACAACTCTCTCTCTCTCTCTCTCTCACACACACACACACACACAAATAAACAACCGCATACTCCCTCTAACAAATGCGTTTAAATGAATACTTTAAAATACAAACCTCTAGATACGGGGGACAAGGGTAGTATCTTCATCGTCTTCCTCCTCCATAACATCTGCCACGGCCTCCTCTTCCTGCTGCTGCATATCATCGTTCTGGTGATCGTTCTCCTCCATTGCATGTTCCTCCATGGTGGCATTTGCTTCTTCCTCTTCCTTGTTATGCCCACCCCGCCTCCTGTACCGTCCGATCTTGTCAATCTCTGCTTGAGCTTTTGCTAGATAAGTCTCCTTTATCTCATTCAGATGCTCATCTAGCTCCCCTCTACACTTCACCTTCCATTCGTCAAATTCCTGCATACACTTATTGTAAGTCATCTGTGTGTGTGTGACACACGCACAGAGACAGATACTAAGTTATTTAAAATTAATCATATTGCTAATTCAATACAACAAGCATTACTGGTTTCACACATATGTACCCTCTGTTGTTCTTCAAGCTTCTTTCTATCACGTTCCGTCTGTCTCAATGGCATATAATATAATCCTGGTTCCGCTTTTGTCCTGGAGAAAAACGATTAGAAAAGTATTTATTAATAACTAACCCATCGAGGTGTGTATTCACACACAGACGCGCACACACAAAATAACACGGATGTATTAAGTAAAACAGAAACACGTACTTCAGATATGTGCTGAGCTTGCTTTTGTGCTCTGTCCATTGCATAAACAGTAACTCAATTTGTTTCTCTTCTACCTTAGCAGATAATTTTGCACGAAGCATCTGCAAACATAACAATGAGTAAATCAAAGTTATATTATTTTGATTATATAATCAAAGCAATTAAACTGAATAAAATACCAGATCTCGCTTTCGTCTCTCTGCATTAGTTTCACGCTCTTGTTGTCGTAACTTTTCACTTTCCTCCTGTGCTTTTTGTACAGCCTACATAAGAGTAATTAACAAATAGAGAGCCTAACTCAATATATATATATATATATATATATATATATATACGGGAATCCAGAGTGAGACTGTGTGTGCGTGTGTCAAATAATTTTACCCGCTTTACAGAATCTGATCGCCTCATAACAGTTTCCGAGTGCGATAATTCTTCCTGCCTGAATTTCTACACAAAACAAAGACAACAAATAGTTGAGAACGTTCATAAAAAGACCAAAACATCCCTATAATAAACTTAAATAGCAGGCAAGCAATAATATAACGTTCTCCGAACTGCAATGAAACCCGAACCTGGGCAAAGAATAAAATAAGTAAAGTAAGCACCTAAAGTTGGCGTATATAATATATGCGTCATGTTGAGATACCTCTAATGTTCCTAGAAGAGCACCAAACATTCGTCGATTTCTCTTCGCAAGTTTTGGGTCGTCCACTTTTGAAAAATCTCTGGGGGTCGTCTCGCTCCTCTCTTCATTCTATATAAACAATGTCAGTATAATATGCTTAAAAGGAAACATGAACGTGGTTAAAACTAGCTGAGCGTAACTTACACATTACATTTATGAGATGTTAATTTACACAAACAAAGAGACAACTCTTACCGTTCTTCTGCGTCCATGCCCAGAAGTTAAACTCTGCTGCTGCTCTTTAACATCATCTGCCTGGTTTTCAGGCTCAGCAATCTCAGCTGAATCCGGTTCCCCATTCAACTTTATTAAAAAAAGAATAAGGAGTTATAAAAACTGCTCTCTCTCTCTCTCTCAATAGGATAATACCTTCACAACGGCAGATGAAAGTTTCTTTGTAGAAGGCTCCCCTTCTAAATCATTCTCCGCCTAGAAACAATACCCATTATTCAATTTTTTTAATTAATATAACAAGTTGTATATATATATAATCTACCTAGTTCTTTCTACAATATATTTCATTGCGATGTTAGCATAATCTGAACAATGTAATATATAAATTCTTTATAATTAAATCTACAAAATTATATCAATAATGCCATCTGCGGAACCCATTTGACAGACCTTTCTGATTCTTCCTCGGCCGCCCCGGCCGCCAATGGGTCTTGCGAAGCCGCCCCTTCCAAGCCTTCGGCGATTCAGCCTCTCATTTATCTGAAACAAAAATATTACTGTGTGTGGAGAGAGAGAGAGAGAGATTTACCTCTCTATTCTGGCGATAGAGCTCAGCAATTTCATGGCGCAGATCGTTCACCGTCTTGTCCACTGCCGCAGTCGCCATCGGACCTCTGGCCAAGAACCCTAATCCCAATCCCTATCCCAAGAACCCTAATCTAATCATTATCTCATTTCACACCTTGATTAAGATTAAATTATTCACTAATACAAATCTCTGTCACACACACGCACGCACATTCTTCCTCGTGTATAGAAAAAAGTTAAAGGTATATTCGTTGGATTAGGGTTAGCTGTAGGGGTTTAGAAGACGACACTTGTCAAATGCCGGGAGTGTATTCGTCTCGCAATCTGCAGCACTCTTGCAGCGATGGCGCTCTTCCGTACTATTAGAAGACGCTGGGTCATTCATGGGGAGTCCCATTTACACAACGTACTGTTTCCAGGTACAATCTCAATGGTTCCCTTGTCAATCGCCCGTGGAAACTGGCACTATGTGTATCTCTACTTCAAAACAAGAAACAAGTATGTTTCTCTTCATTTCTATATACATTATATAGAAGTTTTTAGTGTTGATGAGGTATGTGTGTGTGTGTGTGTGTGTGTGTAAGCTTCTTCAAGAATCTATGTATATGGATACATATATACATATGTATATAGTATAGTTATCATTTTGATATTACACACTCAGTCACACACACGCGCCCAAGCGTGAACTTGTGTGTTTGTGTATATTAACATAACTTATTTGTAGCTAGTTGCGAGCTTCTTTACGTCTTGTGCATTAAGTAAAACTTGCTTTCTGGAGAGCACTTCAAAGTGTGTTGCTTATGACCAAGGAAGTGTTCAAGTTAAGTTGGACTTGTGGACATCGGTAAGTATCTCCACACACACACATGTGTGTGTGTGTACACACATCGCATGCGTGTGGAATAGAGCATCAATGGTCGTTTATTTTAAGACAGTTGAGGCTGCCTTGATTATCTCCAGGGCTGCATATCTGTTTGTTATCTTCAGTCCAGCGATTATTCTTGCCAGCTTTGTAGAATATTTCGGTGGTCATTTACGTACCTTGTGGCTTCGGCTCCTCTTAACCACGCTCCAAAACGCAGGCACGTGTGCGTGTGCGTGTGTGTGTTCTTGCATATATAACCCAACCATAAGTGTTTAACAGGTCCAGTTTTTATCAAGTGGGGACAATGGGCATCAAGTCGGCCTGATATTTTTCCACCAGATGTTTGTGACTGTCTTTCTATATTGCAGAATCAGGTGGTGGTGGTGGTGGTGTGTGTGTGTAGATAAGATAATGTTATATTATTAATAATCTCTTTATTAATTGCTTCACAGGCTCCTGGGCATAGCTTTGAAGAAACGAGACAAATAGTTGAAAGTGCATTCAATAGCCCACTTGAAGATGTGTTTGAGAGCTTTTCGCATGAACCAGAAGCTTCAGGTAGCATTGCACAGGTATAAACTGTGTTATTTTGATATATATATAATCTCTCTCTCTCTCTCTCTCTCTCTCTCTCTCTCTCTCTCTCTCTCTCTAATATATATATATATATATATATATATATATATATATATATATATAGTTCATTCTGGCAGGTGCATCGTGCAACATTGAAACGGCCAAGAGGGAACGGCGGACAAACAGTTGCAGTAAAGGTAATGTGTTCCCTATATACATTTATACCTATGCATATGTTCATGGTTATGTTTATGTGTTTATGTATACAAATACCTGGTTTTAAGATCCATTGCGTTTTAGCAGGTGCGGCATCCATGTGTATTAAATCGCATAAAGCGTGACTTTTACATTATCGAGTGTTTAGCACGAGTATCAACTTTAATGCCCGGCTTGAAGCATTTGCAACTGGATAAAACCGTTCATCAGTTTGCGGCTTTCATGACCCAACAGGTACATGTGAATATGTATATAATGTGTCTGGTTCCATTCATAATTTTCATAACGTAAGCATGCAGGTTGATTTATCGCTAGAAGCAGTTCATCTTATGAGATTCGTTATAATTTTCGTAAAGTAAGAGATGTGAGCTTCCCTGAGCCTAAGTACCCCTTTGTACATCCTGCTGTGCTTGTAGAGGTATTGAAGCTATTAATAATGTATAGTATATAATCATATTAAATATGATAATATTACTTAATATCATTACATGTAGGCTTTCGAAGAAGGGGAGAGTGTTGCAAACTATATAACGGAGAAGAATAAAACTCGATTACACACTCGTATTGCGGAACTAGGAACCAGAGCCGTGTTGAAAATGCTGTTGGTACGCTTCTATATCACGTGTGGTGTGTGTGTGTGTGTGTGTGTGTGTGTGTGTGTGTGTGTGTGTGTGTGTGTGTGTTGACATATAATTTATATGGTATTATTAGGAAGACAATTTTATTCACGGGGATCTTCATCCAGGGAATGTGCTTGTGAGAGTCCAGGAATATTCTGCACATTTGGTTTTGGTAGATGCTGGAATGACTGCTGAGCTAAATCAGACGAATTCCCAAACTCTACTTGAGCTTTTCCAGGTGCACACACACACAAAGATCCATGCTCGTGCACACCTAAACAGCGACGTATAGACGTGCGTGCGTGCGTGCGTCTGCGTGTAGATTGGAAGATCTAACAGTGCTGAGACTGAGCCAAGCACCTGTGATCACATTATAGCAATATATAGAGCTAATATATACATTACATATCCACAGACATGCACACACACGTATATTTTGTATATGTATATAGATGACATATTTATTTGCAGGGTGTGGCAGAAAGAGATGGTTGTAAGGTTGCAGAATGCACTCTTGCCTTCTCAAAGAACCAAACGTGCCCAGATCCAGAAGTAAGAAGATTTTAACTACATTACATGCATTTGCATGTGTGTATATGATGTGTATTTGTGCATGTACATGACCACACAGATGCATGTGTGTAGTTATATGTGCTCTCTCTCTCTCTCTCTCCCTCTCCCTCTCTCTCTCTCCCTCTCCCTCTCTCTCTCTCCCCCCTCTCTCTCTCTATATATATATATAGAGAGAGAGAGAGGGAAGAGAGGGAGAGAGAGAGAGCATATATATATATATATATATATATATAGATCGTGTATATATACATATGTGCATCATATAGATATGTACTGTTACAGAAATACAAGCAAGACGTTGATTCAAGGTTCAGAAGACTTCTTGGCAAGGATAGTAGTGCTCGTAGCACCGGGGAATGCATGATGGAGTTATTTGATGCTATACGTAGGCATCGAGTCAATATTGATGGAGATGTATGCCTGTCATGGTTACGACGATAGTCCTCGAGGTACACACCCACACACACATCTGTTATACATACTTCGCATTCTCTCTCTCTCTCTCACACACACACGCGCACGTATGCACACACAGCACGAATAACGGGTGCGTACGTGCAGGGTTGGCAACGTAAACTGGATCCAGACTTTGACATTCTCAATGTGTTGGGGTCATTGCTTGAGAACTTGCGTAAGGCCAATTCTTTGGAGTACGTTATGCTAGCTCTTTCAGCCGCTTAAATGCTGTACACTCGAATTTACATGTACATAAAATCCAATGTAAGTATACTTGCTCTGGGCATATGCGGTGATTAAAATGGTTCAAGCTACTGTATTTATGTTTCAATTCGTTTTAAACTTATGTTTAACTAATTAAATAATAAATATACTTTCAACACATTATTAGGAGCAATCTTAATTTGTACATTGATGTTTTGATTATGTAACAACATCAACTTTGATATTTAGTAATTATTTATTGCTTAAATTATGTTCTTAAGGGATTTCAATTATATGTGATTTAAATTAAACACTTTGATATTTAAAAAATAATAATTCAACACAGATTTATTAATATAATATAAATTTAATTAATTTGGTTTTGATGGTGATTAACCATTTTATAAAAATGATGTAAATTTGTTTTAGTTTTGGTGGTAATTAACAATTTTATAAAAATGCACATTTTTCTGAAAATCTATTTTATGATTAAAAGGTTTGTCATTGTCGTGATCTTTTCGACGATTATAATATTTTTAAATCAAGAAGGATTTATTACAGTTCATTATTAAAAAATATGTGAACAAATTAAAAAATCGTTTAAACATCAAAATAGTGTATTTAATATTTTATTTAACACCAATATGATATTATGTATTATTAAATTTAATTATAACTACTCTCAACATTTAGTCTCCGATTGTCATTTAATCTTTTAAATTTAAAAATATTATTTTACTATTTTTATATATCAATATAGAATATCTTATTTATTAACATTCTCTCTCTCACACACACACACACGTATACACACACGCATGCAGAAATGTTTCGACTCTGCATTTTCACACACACACACACACACAACAACAACCTAAAATAAACATACACAGATATGTAGCGTGTTAAGTTTCCACACACATACATATATATATATATATACACACACACTCTGGAAGTCCCGTCTCTCTAACTTTACGTATCATATAAGTTATCATATATAAATAATTATTTATAGATTTATAATGATAATGGTTTAATATATATGCTAATATAATAAACAATCACGTGTGATTCTGTACTAAAATATCCTGCATGTAAAATATAATTTATTAGGACGCTTTTAATGTTTGGAGAATCTTGAGAATCTGAAATGAGGCATATCCCAGTAGCATATTCCTGCGCATCGTCTTAACAGAGTCTAGGGTTTGCTTCTCCCTCATCCAGAAAGTGGAGTTCGTCTCAATCTCCCCGGTAAGTCATCTAGAATCCCGATTTCTCCCGTAGAATCCCGATTTCTTCAGATTCAGGGTTTTGTTCGGCTCTCTTCGCAGATTTGAGCTAGAATTAGTCGGAAAACCCTTCTGATCGATCAAAAAAATCAGGTTTTGCATTGATGTGGAGCGTTATAAGGGACATGGCAAGGCAAGCCGACTTACAGGAGCTCGCGCAGACGGCATTTGTGGCTGTCGTCTTCGGATTCATGCTCAGCAAGCTCATTTCTATGCTCATGGCAATTCGCAGCTCAAATCTCCGGCTAGAGCGTATTCCCGAAATCCTGACGGACAAGGGGAAAATCCAATGAATCCCGACGAGTCTTCATCGGACTCATCCAAGGATGAGGTGCATTCCGCGGACTCTGATGGGGATAGGGCGGATGTGTCCGGCTTGAGTGAAGGACGAGCGGATTTCTCAGAGGTTAGTGAAAGCGGAGGTTTAGAAGAGTTTTCGAATGCGTTTCCAAGTGGGTTTTCTGAGCAGGAAGGCGTTGCTTCTCATCAAAGCTTCGCACCCGCCAATATCGATCTTGGGTATGAGCCGTCTACTAGCTCCGAAGATGGTCGTGCAGAAGAATCTAGGTACCACATATAGAACTTGTGTTTATAGACGGTTAGTATATTTACATGCGTGTGTACACTTACATGGATATACTGTATGCCGTAATATACACACATCAAAGCACATGCGACGTGCACATACGTGTACATACACATTTGTGTGTGTTTTAGCATTTTCACAATGTGGGTATGATTCTTACACAAAACGCTATGTGTGTTGTATACAATAATTTCAAACAGGACGGGTTTGAAGAATCAGAAGCCGGACCAAGTGGTGGTGCAAGAAGAGGATGATGATACTCGGATTGGGAAGGCGTTGAGAGTACTGAATTGGACGAGGCTTTTGGAGCAGCTTCAAGTTACATAGCCACTATCGCAGGTAGAATATATATGTGTACGCTCGCACATAACGTATCCAACATGCATTTTGTGTTGCAGGAGGGTTGAAGGTTCCTAGTGATATTCAACTGCAGTTATATAGTCTGTACAAGGTGGCAACTGAAGGAACTTGCCATACTCCGCAGCCCTCTGCTCTTAAGATGACCGCTCGTGCTAAATGGTATTATGCACACATACACACGTATACAACATTTCAGCTCATGTTAAAACATATGACCGTCGTGCTAAATGGTATTATGCACACATACACACGTATACACATTTCAGTTCATGTTAATACATACACGCATGTGAAATGAGTGTACGTATGTGTATAACATTGACAGAGGTAACGGCTATATGTGTGTAGGAATGCATGGCAGAAACTGGGAACTATGAGTCCGGAGGAGGCTATGGAACGATATGTAAAGCTCGTTTCTGAGATCTGCCCCGAATGGACTCAAGCCGCTAACAAGGTAAACTCCAATGTGCATGCATGCATGCAGAGAGAGAGAGAGAGAGAGAGAGAGCAGCAGCAGCAGCAGCAGCAGCACATTGATTGTGTGTGTGCGTATGATTATTTTCTTCTTTTCCATGGCTTTAGAAGAAAGATGGTGAGGGGACTTCAGGAAATGATGCTCCGAAGAAAAGCCAAATGGGCCCGTATTTAGTACATTATCCTACGAAGATAAGAGCGACGAAGGGTGAGTGTACATAACACAATGTATGTGCAATTGACTATTTGTATATTGTACCGTTTCGATGAATAGTATATCTTGATGCAGAACTCTGGAAGCTCTTCACATTGCAGCGCGTGAGAACGACGAGCATACCATTCTGGAACTTCTAGCTCAAGGTGTTATCGTTAACATCCGAGGTTTGTCCCTTCATCTTCATATCATTTATATAAATCTATTACTTTGTACATTATTTTAATTGCTAAATTTGTATATTGTATATGCAGACAGCGACGGGCGTACAGCTCTGCATTGGGCGGCTGACCGAGGCAATGTAAATACAGCTAACTTGCTGCTCTCTAGAGGTGCAGATATCCATGCAAAGGTACATTATCACTTTTATGCGTGTATACACGTAGAGATTATAGACAGGATATATATACTAAACGGACGTCTCTCTACCACTTACTATACTTCCTATATATAGAGAGTACCAATTGTGTGTGACGTTTCATGGTGTCTCTTACACACACCGGTCTCTCTCTCTCTCTCACACACACACACACATACACACACACACACAGAGGTCAGTTAATTATCTGGAGTAAACTTGGTAGTGGAGTATAGTAGTTTAGTTTATACTTAATTATATATGTTTCAGGACAAGGAAGGGCAGACAGCACTGCACTACGCAACGATATGTGAGCAAGAGGCAGTTGCAAAGGAGCTATGTGAAAAGGGGGCGGATGCAAATGCGGCAGATGGGGAAGGTGCAACGCCCTTAAGCTTCTGCCCAACTAATTGGAGTTGGATGAAGGCTTCACCTTAATCTTTTTATTTTTTCCCTTCGTATATTCTCACGTAGTTGTGTCAATAAAACCTGTAGCTTGTATAGATATTACAGTCTCTTAATTTTAATTTGTATATATTTTTAATTGCTAATTTAATGATTTGTTTATTTCATAGTTTTACATTGATATTTAGATGGGATATTCTAACTATAGGTATATGCTTGTGAATATGCTTAGGTTTTAATTATTAATAAACTTAAGGGTTAATAAGATTAGGGTTTATACCATACATTTTTGCATTTCAAATAATATATTTTAATAAAATAAATAGGGTTTAAGATTAATTTCTAATTTAATTCTAAACTATGATCAATAATAATCAAATTTATTAAATCAAAAGAAAAATTTATATTTAATAATAATTAACTATGTTGATACTTTTAATTTTTTTATAATTTTTTTCATTCTAGTTCTTTAAATATCTCACATCAAAATTAATTTAAGTACTTATAAATTGTTTCTATGTAAATTTTTTGTAATACAATATAATTAATTAACAAATTATACACTTAATAAAATGTATAATTTTAGATATATTATTTTCTTTTATTATCATGGTTTATAAGAATTAGATATATATATCTAATTAATACCATTATATTTCAATAAAACTATGATCAAGGGAATATACTTACAGATTGATTTTAGGGTTTTCATCTGGGATTAGGGTTGCAAGGATCGCAGATGGAGAGTCATTCAAGCAATTCTGATCCTGTGTATTGAATTGAACAGAGCGTCTTTTCCATGGATACAGTAAGTATATATATGAACGTATATATGTATGTACAATGCGTATTTTTTGTTTTATCCATTCTAGCTACAGACTTCTGTGTTTGACTGGGATGGAGACGATCAAGAAAGGTATATTCTATATAAAATATATATAATTGGGTATTAAATATATACACGACAGATTCATCAACACCCAAAAATATATAAGTATATAAAGAGAAATCTGAATGTGTGCGTGCATTGTGTATATGTTTGTTTTCTATTGGGCTTTGCCATCATATTGTACTGATTGATAAATGCATATTCGTATGATACACACGTAGAACACAGATATATTTGTACACACACACACACACACACATACACAATTTGTATATGTAGGTCTGCCATGGAGAAAGTTCACGGGCTTAATGACTTCGATAACGATGACCAAACCAAGTTTAGCACCATGGATGAGGTGAACGGTGATGATGATTGGAGAGTATTGGCTTCAGAGCACATTCCTGATGGTGCAGAGGATCTTCCCAGTCAAGATACTGTGAATATGCCCATGGGAGATGCTCAAACTAGCACTTATGGACAATTGATAGGTGTTTCAGGACGAGGTACGCACGCACGCACGCTCGCGCACACATGATATAAACATCAGATTTGCAGATGTAAGATCATTGAGGGTGACCAAGAAAAGAACACCACGTAGAAAGCCATATACATCTACATCTACAAATTCGAGTGCTAGTACCAATAATGCTTCTACAAATACGACTACCGCTTCTAATACAGTGAGTTCAATGCCTGCGGCACTATTAGAGAAGTTTCCAATTCTGAGGTTTTTCCAACAGCCTGAGGTGTGTGTGTGTGTGTGTGTGTGTGTGATTATATATACATACGTGCATAGATACACACAGACGTCCATATCTTAATTAATATAGTTTATTTAACGGGATTTAATATCTTGTATGATTAGGCACAAGAACAGCCGCAGAAGCCGAAGCTTGTCGCAAAAGCGGAATCCGAAAGCTCTACTTTGAAACAAGGTATTTTGTCAGGTTTTGTCATAGTGTATAATTTTAATATTTATACCTATTACATATGAGATGTAATTTATGTATATATATGTACACCAGTTGAGCACGCTGTGAAGAACATGAGGGTTGAACAACAACAGAGATTGAAGTCTGAATCTGAAGGTTCTACGCAAGGTATATATATATTTATATGTGCAACGTGTGGATTGTATATCCATATGAATACGCACACAAGTGATTTCTTTAAATGTTACCCAGGTATAAAAAACGTTAAGAAACCGACTGTTGTTACTGTAAAAGTTAGTTCTTATGAGGATTTGATCCCAAAAGATGTCAAAATTACAGAGGCCCCAAGACAACAGGTAAATAATAGTAATAATAACAAAATTATTCTACCATCTTTTGATGTAATTGATTATATATATATATATATATATACACAAGCGTGGGAACATATTTTAATATGTTAACAAAGCATATATCATACTATGAATGCATTAATCTCAAATCAAATTAGTAATAAACTTGTACAGGAAGTGAATCAGCTGAAAGCTACCGAGGTTGAAAAGCAGGTACAATGTAATAAATACATACATATACGTGTGGGTGTGTGGGTGCCTTTGTATATTATGTACATTCATGTGTACAAATGTATACACAGCAATGTAGTAGCATGGATTCCTTATGTCGATTATCAATGCAGAGTGAGCTTAAAGTTGCGGAGACAGATAAAAGGCCGCCACAGGTGCCGGAATAATAACATTTCTAATTAGTATATATAATGTGAATCTCTATATCAGTTAAACTAGTGTTGATTGGATTAACACATTAAATATTGATGTATCTATTATATTGCAGGAAGGACATCAGCTCAAAGTCGCTGACGTTGAAAGAAGTCCACGACAGCAGCAGGTGTGATGAATAAATACAAAATATATATATTACACAATCAAATATGTATGTGTAAGCGCGTGAAGATACTTGAAGTAACTTATGTTTATATTGCAGAAGGAAGTAAATCAGCTCAAACTTGGTGAGGTTGAGAAAAAGCCACAACAGCAGCAGGTACGATGAATGAATAAATATAAATACTTAATTATGTGTGCGCGTGCGCGCGTTTATATAATAGTATCACTTGAAATAACTTATTTATGGACTTTATTATAATGCAGAAGGTTGGCGAGGTTGACAAAAGGCCACAACAGCAACTGGTACGAATTTCTAATATAGAGATGGGTCGAAACATAAGCGCGTGCGCACATCTTATATGTTAATCCACATAATTAAAGCTAGTCTTAGTTAACTTATTTAGTGACATTAGTATATCTACTATATTGCAGAATGAGCTTAAAGTTCCTGAGGCCGAAAGAAAACCCCAGCAGCAGCAGGTATGACACACACACACACACACACACACACATGAATATATCGATGTTAAATGATATATATTAATGCAGAAGGAAGGAAATCAGCTCAAAGCATCACAGCAGCAGGTGTGAGCTTATATTATACATATTTTATTTGTCAATTTGAATAATTAGACTATTAGACTATATTAATATGAGAGAGCAGGAGCTACCATAATATGCATAATCAAGGCGCACACACACACACACACAGAGAATGAACATTTATATGTTGATATATGTCAGATTCAGGACGCTGAAAAGCAACTGCAACAGGTATTAATCAATAAACTGTAGCTTTTAATTATGTATATTTATAAGTTTTATTATATATATTAATTTAAATCTAATTATACTAATTAATATATTTTCTTAGTTAATACAGCCAAGGAAGATTAGTAATAAGGTTCTGGAGATTAGAAAGTTGAAACTGAAACAAAAACCACAGAGAGTGAGGGTGGAAGGTATGTATGTATATACGTACTATTAACCTGTACATACCTATACACACATACATACACTAATAATGACAATTCTCAAAAGAAGAATATCCAGAAGAGGAAAAGCAACAAAATAAGAAGCCGAAGGTTATGTCTTTCCAGAAGTCGAGGAATATCATCAATAAGAGGATAAATAACGAAGGTAATAGTACTATTAAGGATTGTTATTAGTATCATTAACGGACTAATTAGTTGGTAATTAAACAGGGGACAAGACAGAACCGATCCTTGATGTCGACTGTTCTGAGGTGAAGGTGATGCAGGTACGTATACATGTTTTTGTGTGTGTATATGCGTGTGTGTGTGCGGGTGTGTCCTTGTGTGTGGTTATACTGTGACTTGGCTGCGTGTTGGGTGTTTATGTATACTATAAGATTAGAAGGACATATAAGTCTCTCTCTACACACACACGCACACACACATAATGGGACTATTGCAGGGGAACCACATAGGTGTAGCAGCGGAACTCAGAGCTCTTCGGGAGGAAATCCGGCCGTTGATTTCGAAGGAAGAAGAGGTGCCGTCGATTTTGCAAGCCAGATGGACGGAGATGCATTGCAAGCAGCTAAAGTCCAAGTTTGACTTGCACTTGACATTGGCCCAGCATTTCTTATGTCACGCGCCACGTCAGTGCAATACAAAATAAATCTCGGTATGTTGTATGCATTATTTATAATTTATAATAAATTTCAGGAATTAAATAATTTGTTAAAATCTATTCATGTGCTATATGTATACAATAAGTTATGTGTATGTGAGTGCGTGTGTGTGAATTATATATCTAAATTTACACATGTTCACACATACCCACGTGTATAATGTGTGCACATAAAGTGTGTATGTGTAAACATAAGGAAAGAACCCTAAAATCCAATAATAACGAATATTCGTGTTTGATAGGTCATCTACACACACACTCACACACACACACACACACACACACACACACATATATATATATAAGTTAACTAAATATAGTGTAATTTACTTATAATACACACATTCAAGCCTGAAGGTTCGCTAAGTCCAATATTTATCCAGGATCAGCGTGATATCCCATATATAATATAATATATTTAATATATATTTAATATTTACGTATGCATGTGTTTATATAAATAAATATATGTACGTATATCAACGGTATATACCGTTATATCCGTTATATAAACACTCATGACCCAGAT
This sequence comes from Selaginella tamariscina, assembly GCA_003024785.1. NCBI lineage: Eukaryota > Viridiplantae > Streptophyta > Lycopodiopsida > Selaginellales > Selaginellaceae > Selaginella > Selaginella tamariscina. Next base: position 54,213 of record PUQB01000519.1, read on the forward strand.
TCACACATCGTCAACTAGTCAAACGTGTTTATTTAAACATAATATAAAAAATGGCCCCAACACGCTGGAAAGACACGTATGCAATACACACGTGCATGTACACACGCATACACACACGCACGTACACGCAAGCGCGTGGAAAAGCCTGCAGAGATGCCAACACACCTGATCTTCTGTCCAAGTAGTTGCATTTTCTGGATATATCACCCGTGCCAAGGATAAGTTCTATTTACTTTTTTTACCCTTTTTTTTAACTTTTACTTTTATTAATTTAATAATAATAAATATATTTCATTTTTGTGGCCCCCATTAAATTCTTTAATCATATTAATCAACATTAAACAGCTGTAATTAACGGCGGTATATTCGGTAGCATATTAAAATTAATTTTGGACAGCGGATAATGACATATCAACGAATAAATAGCTGTGGATTGGGCTTGGCTCAAAAGTCCGCCAATGGCTATTTTTTATTATTTTTTATTATTTTTTAATTACATTTTTCTCTCTCTATATAAACCCACCCAGGATAGGAAAACTATAGGTTTTTTTCCCTTCTTTCTTAATTTTCACTATGGCCGGAGGCGCTGTATTAGCGGCTAATGGCGGCAGATCTGCTCAGTATGAGGGACGGACTACTATCTTCGTCGTCCTCGCTTGTATTATGGCGGCCAGTGGAGGACTCATCTTTGGATATGATATCGGTATTTCAGGTAATTCTTATAAATATATGTTTTTTTTCTTATTTTCCTTCTGAAATTGCATCTGTTCATGTCCGGAACAGTTCGTCTTCTGTGTTCTAACTGCCTGTCTCTTCGATTTCATTCATTTGCTGTATGGAGTTTAAGGGAATTTATTACATATTTAGCGAAAATTAGTAAATCGTCTAAAATCCCCTCAAAATTCCTCTTTTTCCCTTTGAATTCCCCTTCTTCTGGATATATGATTTTAATTTATATGTTTATGAGGTTTGACTGCGTATTCATTGTATACGTTAAACAGTGTCGTCCCCTTGTTATTTGGAATTACACCAGGTTGACGAAATAGTTTTAATCTATATAAATTTGATAATATATTGTTTTTTCTTATAATTAAATAATTATATATATGTATACCCAAGTCTTGCGTGCATTTGTTTGACTATATAATGCGCTCGGAGTCAAGTTGTCAACATCCTTTAACATTGAAGTATGACTTACCTTATTAGTATGATAATAATTAATAATACTTTTTAATTATATAATTATAAAGTTTTCCATGTTGCCAAACTGGGACGTGTATATTCGTATCATAAATTAACACTAAATAATACTAAGCATGTGTTTGATGTTTGACTTCGATGACACGAAATAGATAGTACTTATTACTCAACACATTTTCTTTTATTATAGTTAGTACGTGTGTGTGTATGTATGTATGTGTTAACTCTCTCTCTATATATATATATATTATTATATAAGCGTTGAATGCATACACACGCACACACACAGATGCTAACACATACTTGCAGGTGGCGTTACGTCTATGGATGACTTCCTGGATAAGTTCTTCCCGGTGGTAGCACGGAACAGGAACAAGAAGGTGAAGGGGAATGCACACTACTGTACGTACGACAACCAGGGTCTCACAACGTTCACGTCGTCGCTGTACCTGGCGGCACTTCTGGCGTCCTTTGTAGCTGCACGGATTACCAAGCGTTACGGCCGTAAGATTTCTATACTCGTGGGCGGCGTGAGTTTCCTCATCGGTGCGGCCCTGAATGGAGCTGCTGCGAATCTGACTATGCTTATCCTTGGAAGAATCATGCTTGGTATCGGTGTTGGCTTTGGTAACCAGGTATGTGTGTGTGTGTGTATACGTCCGTGCGTATGTGTATAACGATGTTTCGTAGGCTGTACCACTGTATTTATCCGAGCTAGCTCCTGCAAAGATACGTGGTGCGATGAATATCATGTTCCAGCTTGCTATAACCATTGGTATTCTGTGTGCAAACCTGATCAACTATGGTACGTCCAAGATACACCCGTGGGGATGGAGGCTGTCCCTGGCACTTGCTGGAGTTCCCGCCGTTCTAATGACTGTTGGCGGGTTGTTCCTCACTGACACACCTAACAGTTTGATCGAGAGAGGCAGGCATGAGGAAGGAAAGCAGCTCCTCCGTAGGTGTGTGTGTGTGTGTGTGTGAGAGAGAGAGAGAGAGAGAGAGAGAGATGTAGCTGACGATGAACACAGAGTGAGGGGGACAAACAATGTTGATGCGGAGTACGAGGACATAGTGGAAGCGAGTGAGAAGGCACACATGGTAAAACATCCGTACAAAAACCTGCTGCAGCGGAAGAACCGACCGCAACTGGCAATGTCGATTTTGCTCCCTTTCTTCCAGCAGTTAACCGGTATTAACGTCATCATGTTCTATGCTCCTGTCTTGTTCGACACCATTGGATTCGGTCATGATGCGTCGCTCTACTCTGCTGTTATTACTGGTGCTGTTAATGTGGTTTCGACACTTGTATCGATTGCCACCGTTGATAGATATGGTCGGAGGGTTCTCCTTCTTGAAGGTGGTGTTCAAATGTTCATCTCTCAGGTAATATAATCGTTCATCTATGTGTATATATATATATATAGCTGTTTATGTGTGTGTGTGTGTGTGTCTGTGTGGATTGACCTCTTATTTGTGAACCTTCAGGAACATGGTGTGTGTATACAGTTATATCTACAAATGTGTGTCCCTGCGTTTATGCGTGTGTGTGTGTACAGCTATTTGTTTTGCAGCTCACATTTACAATGTGTGTCTCTGCGTGTATGCCTGGTGTGTATACCATACCAGAATTCATTGCATATTGTGTATGACTGTTCTCTCTCTGTCTCTCTCTCAACACACATACACACGCACACGCACACAGACACCTGAGTTATGCTTGTTATTGCAGATCATAATTGGAATAGTTCTGGGTGTGGAGTTCTCAGGAGGGAAGAACGTCTCCAAGGGCATTGCAGCCTTCGTGGTGGTCCTGATCTGCATCTACGTCTCCGCATTCGCGTGGTCATGGGGACCTCTAGGATGGCTCATCCCAAGCGAGATATATCCTCTGGAGACTCGCTCGGCAGGGCAGAGTATAACAGTGTCCGTCAACATGCTCTTCACCTTCATTATCGCACAGGCCTTCCTGGCCATGCTCTGCAAGTTCAAGTTTGGAGCCTTCTTCTTCTTCGCTGGGTGGGTACTTATTATGACCACGTTGTGTATTTCTTCCTCCCCGAGACGAAGAATGTGCCCATTGAGGAGATGATATATGTGTGGAGGGGGCACTGGTTTTGGAAGAGGATTGTTCCCGCTGAAGACGAGTTTGTAAAGCCTAAGTCCGCCGCTGTTGAAGCTGCTCCTCATCACCATGTACAGATGACGCCCACCAATGGCGCACCTCCTGTTTAATATCTTTACTACTTAAGTTTTTAATCGATTTTATGTAAGGTTTTTTCTTAAATGTAAGGTTTCTCATTAAACTATATGTTGCAGTAAATTTATTTTTTTTTAAATGTCATATTATTATTGGTTACGAGATTAATTGCGTATAAGTAATATTCTTCTATTTTAACGAAAAGGATTAATCTCAATACCGATACATAGTTTAATTACTATTTATAATTAATAAAAAAATATATACACAACTTAAATACACACATTCTTCTTATATCCGCACATAGTACACAAATGTAAATTTATGTACTATTTAGCAAATTTGTTGATTCGCACTTAGTACATAAATTTAAAACCAGTACCTAAGTTTATGTACCACCAAAATTTATGTATTAAAGTTAAAATCAGTTTAATCCGCACTTGGACACAAATTTATGTACTACTTAACGCAAATTTATGTTCTCCTGTTATGATTTTAAACAACCTCTCCCACGAGTGCATAAAATTTACAAAGTACATAAAAAATATATTCTGCTGAAGATTCTTTAGGGTTCATGGTGCGAGGAATTGGGGCTCACGGTGCGTGCAAGTGTAGCAAATTCAGCCATGGAAAATTCACTAGCGCCCACACCCATGGAAAATCCACTGGAGCCAAATCCTTCCACAACAAATCCACCAGTAAGCTTCTTCATCTGAGTGTAGGAAATAGAAGATAGCTTTGAGGTTGTTTGAGGTGTTGCAAGGGGCAGGGTGAAGGATAAAAACAGGGGAAAAACTAGATGTTAGATGAATCCTTGGCACTGGCATAGCTAAAAGGATAAAATATTATCAACCAATAAGAGTCTACATGTCATGATCGAGGATTGACATCAGATGCATGGTGGGAGGTGATTTCTGAGAAGCTTCAGGAGTAGGAATTGATCATGATGTTGATGCATGCCAAAGGAGATGGCTCAACATTCTGAGTTACTACAAGAAGGTTCAGGAGAACTAGCTCAAGACTGAGGCACAGCTGCAACTACTGCTACGGAATAAAATCATATGCAGATGAACATGTTCTTAAAATTTATGTTTATGTACTATTTGCGGAACAAACTCTATTTAGACATAAAATTTGTGCATCAAAATTTATGTATATGTACCATGTGCGGATCCAAAAATACTTAAATGGTTTCGTAAACTTAAATTTTAAGTACTATGTGCGGATCAAAGTAGTATATAAATTTTAAGACTAAGTTTTAATGAATTTATGTTTATGTACTATGTGCGGATCGGCCGATTCGGCCGATCCGAATGAATGAGAACCCTAGACACAACACAATAAGTATATGAAAAGACAAAAAACTTGCCGGTCGGGATGGCCCCCGGCGGGTATATCTTTTGGGTTTATATATAAAAAGAAAAAGGCATATTCTAACTATATTTTGACTATCCTAGCCATACCATAAATATCTTTAGTAACTTCTAGAATGGTTAACATGGTTAACCTTATACGATGGTTAACCTTATATTTGGACTATCCTAGTTATACCATATATATCTCTAGTAACTTCTAGAATATACCATGGTTAACCTTATATTTAGACTATCCTAGTCATACCATAAATATCTCTAATAACTTCTAAAACATACCATGATTAACCTTATATTTGGACTATCCTAGCCATACCATAAATATTATACCATGGTTAACCTTCATAATTATTTTACATTAAAGAAAAATTTTTTCAATCATAAAACATGACCAACCAAAGGTTCTTCTCGAGATTTAACATTTTATACATGATAAACTTAAGGACCAACTTGATGAAGAATTTTATAAGGACTGAACCATTTTCGCATAAAACTTGAAGTGAGCCTTTGGAAAATGCACAAAAACAAGGTCATTAATAACAAACTAAGAAGGTGGCCGATGATGAGAATTATAATCTTGTTGTTGTTGAACTTGTGACATAAATGTTTTACTGAGGTAACATGCAATAAAGAAAAAACTCGATCTAAGTAAGTTGCCCAATATTGAGCTTGAGCATATTTAGGTTTGTGAGAAGTCAAACCAACTTATAGATGCATTTGAAGGTCTCACCCATACAATGCTTTGAATGAAGACATACCAATGGAACTTTGAATGTCAGTGTTGTATACAAATTCTAAATGTTGTAAATACTAATCCCAATCATTCTAAGTAGGATTTACATAGAAATCATTTTTTTAAAGTCTGATTCAAATGCTCAATTAACCCATTTGTTTGTGGATGAAAGATGTGAAAGATTATTAAATTTTCATTCATAAAGTAAGAACCTTAAAAACTTTAGTAATAAAGGCGAGTACATTATCTGATAAAATCTGTTCTAATGGCGCAAAATTACTCAAGTGAGTAAAAAATTAGCAACACTATGGGTTGTGACATTTGGTAAAACTCCAACCTCCACCCAATGTGTTAAATAATCTGTTAAAACCACCACATATCGGTTGCCTGCAGCCGAAGGTGGAAAAGGACCAATTAAATCCNAAATAATCTGTTAAAACTACAACATATTGGTTGCATGTAGTTGAAGGTGGAAAAGGACCAATTAAATCCCATGCTATAAGTTCGAATGGCTGTTCTACCTGTATAGATTTTAAAGCACCAGTTGATTGTGAGGAGTTCCGAGTCTAACACAATGAACAACTTTGTACATATTGGATCACATTTCATCACATATTCGACCAGTAAAAAGAACATTATAAACTATTCAAAGTTCTTCGATAACTAAAATGTCCACTAGAAAGTGGTAAATCATAATATATTATAAGATACCTAGGAACAAAAGTGGTTGGAATTGCTAAGCGTGGTAAAGTTGTAACATCTATGCCAATAAAATAAACCACAACGTTATATATGCGAAATTGTGCCACAAATGAAGAAAAATGAGAGTTGAACGGTTGAAAGATTGGTTAGTGCAAATGAATAAGTTGAATCAAGTATCTATTTCCTGAGTCCTTGAAACATCTACAAGGGATGGAATTGTGAGATCCAATTGATTGACGATAACTGCACAAGGAGCCCTAGAAAGAGCATCAACATCCACCATACTATCCCCGGACAATGTTGGACCTCAAAGTCGTACATCTGGAACCGAAGTGCCCATTTGGCAGATTGTCCAAACAACTTCATGTTCTTCAGTAAGGCAAAAACAGTTGCATGATCACACTTCAAAAGCGTATGAGACCCATGGAGATATACATGAAGACGCTCAAAAGCCCACACTACAGCTAAGCACTCAAGATCTAAAGCACAATAGTTATGTTCAGGCCTTGCAATGTCCTACTCACATATGCAATGGGATGTTGAATGGATTCATCACATACCTCAGTTTTTCCACCAATACCTACGGCAGAAGCATCTGTTCATAATATAAAAGGACGAGAAAAATCTAAATAATGAAGCACTAGAGGGGACGTCAACTACTTCCGTAGCTTACAAAAAGAATCTTCACAATCGTCAGTCCACACAAAAGGAACATCCTCATGCAGCAAGGCTTGCAAAGGAGCATTAACATCAGCCAAACGAGGTATAAAACGTCATAAATATGTGACCTTACCAAGAAATCATTGTAAAGACCGTACATTCGTTGGACGAGGAAATTTGCCACAGCCTCCACCTTGGATGGATCCACACGTAACCCTCACGAGAAACCACGTACCCTAAATACGTAGTTTCAACTGTGCCAAAAACACTGACACTTGGGCTTCTTTAACTTGAGCCTATACTCCCGTAAATGATCAAACACACGAGCTACTTTCTTGAGATAACTTCCCAAGATCCTTGAATATGAACTAAAATGTCATCCAAGTACTTTGGAACTTTCTAGAAACTCATCATCAAAAGCTTCATCCATCATGCGCTGAAATGTGGCAGGAGTAGACATTAAACCAAAAGGCATAACAAGGAAGTCGGCTCGTCGGTCTTTCAGTCCATGGGCATCAAAGCCTCATTTGGTGAATAAACCTGATGGATATAAGCGGTTCACTGTGGATTACCGTCCCATAAAATGCTGTTTTGGGAACATCTTTGGGAGCCATAGGAATTTGTCAATAACCTGAAGCAAGATTCAATTTAATAAACCAATGACCCTTACTCAATTGATATAACAAATCCTGTGTGTTTGGCAAGGGATAGCTATCTGGTTCCGTAACAGCATTTATGAGATGGTAATCCATCATGAACCACTTAGATCCATCATGTTTATCCATCAAATGAGGCTCTGATGCCCATGGACTAAAGGAATAATGAGCCAACTTCTTCTCCAACAACTCTGACACACATTTTGTATAATGGCTAGTTCTTTTGAAGATCGCCTTCAAATAGCAACTTTAGAAGGTAAAGCATTCCCTGTTCGAATGTGGTGTTGTGTGCGAACCTTAACAGTAGGGGTGATATCTATAGAGAAAAGATATGAATTTTTTCAATAATTGCTATACCTAAAACTCTTGCTAAGAAGAAGTCGGTTCAGTTGCCACTTGTACATTTCCAGAGTTCCTTAACATCGAGGACACCAATGTCGAAACATTTGGCTCATGCATAATGGCACTTGACAAAATTGCTCCACATTGCTTAAGAGGGACTTTATCTAAAAAAAAAGGTGAATGACCTAGAAGTATGAACCGTCAAGGCCCAAATTGGAAACTTACCTTACATGCATCCAACCAAGTACACCAAGGATAATGTCAAAAATTTGGTGTGAGAATATATGGAGTTGCAACTCGTCTGCATAAGTCCCACATTGCAAAGGTACTTGAGCAAGTGTAGACAAAACATCTCGAGTACATCCATCGCCATACAAAACATATAAAGCTTCCTTACTTGGCACCATTGTCAAAGCACAACATGTGATCACATTAACAGAAATCGAAGAAATACTAGAACTTGTATCAATAAGAACAATTACAGGGGTATTATGTATGAAACCTTGGAGTGTAAATGGAGATAATACTTTTTGAGGAGTTCATGAAGCTTGAGGTGAAAAAGAAAGAAAAGATGGAGGATTAGGAGATGAAGGAAAGGTGTTAGGTGCCTCTGTACCTAACACACCTACTTGTTTCCCCCCTCACAGGAGCAACATCCACAACAACAACCGGTTGATTCTGACCTAGACGCCAACCTAGATATGGTGGTCACCAATCGAGAAACGACCAACAATGTTGATAAGTGTGACCAAGTACACCACAAGCCCAATAAGACAATCGTTGTCGTCCTTGTCCTTGACCACAACCAACACCATTAATGTGAGCAGCTTCCACCTCCATAGGTACAAGACCAGCAAGAGGATTGAAAGTTGGAGGAGTGATGGCCTCTAAAATGGGTAATTGTACTCTTGGAACCACTTCAAAACGTTATGCACGAGTGAAAGTCTCTTCCAAAGTGATAGCAACAAGATCTAATCGAAGAGCAGGCCATAATATCCCTAATTTGCCTTGGACATGGTGGGATCAACCCGCATCAAGAGATCACGAAATTTAATTGTAAACTGCATGATAGATTCATTTGGTGCTTACTTCAAACTATGGAGTTATTGAAATGCATCATCAGAATCTTCTGCTTTCCCAAAAGCTAATTTAAACTCTACTTGAAAGGTGAACCAGCATTGCTCATCCGTGAATAAACCTGTTGGTGGTGAATGACTATTATGACACGTTAAAAACTTACAAAGGCAATGCGTAGCTGTCCACCCATGATATATGCAATATTGATGAAATGAGTCAACCAATGGTGAACATTTGCACCTGGAGCACCACGAAAAGGTTAAGGCCGTACACGTGGGTTTGATTGAGGAGTTAGAATTGAAACTTGTAAGCGTTGAAGGAGCTGTTCATGCTAGTGTGTGATGCACATTAGTTGTTCCAAAAGTTGTTAGTACATAAGAACCATATAAAAGAAGGAAAAAAAAAAAAAAGATTGAAAAGAAATAAAAGAAAAGAAGATTAAAAAAACTTCTCTCATAAATTGCCCAACTTCTTTAGTAGTGTGAGAACCCAAGACACAACACAATAAATATACGAAAATACAAAAAACTCATATATCCTTTGTATTTAATATCAGGGTTTATATATATAAAGAAAAAAAATATTCTAACTATATTTGGACTATCCTACCAAGGATTTAGTCGTACCGTAATATCTTTAGTAACTTCTAAAATATATCATGGTTAACCTTTTGTAATTACATTACAATAGTTTCTAAATTATCACATGAATTGATATATATAAATATAAAAAATTGTTCATATCTGGATATACAACTTTATATAATATAGCATGTGTGTATACACGTGTTTGACTAGAAGTGTACACACGTGTTTGACTAGAAGTGTTCACGTTGATTTAAACAAGGATGGAGGCGAGATACGGCTAGGGTTAGAATGAAGCTGTACGGCTACTGGATCAGCTCATGTGCATGGAGAGTACGATTAGCTCTACTTCTCAAAGGTTAGTGAGAATTTCAATATTTTAAATTCACATTTAAATACGCTCTTTGCAGATATACACTGTGAGTATAAGCCCATCGATCTCCTCCAAGGCGAGCAATTCTCCCCAGGTTAATCCAGAAATTTATTTTTTATTTTGATTTATTTATGGAAAATTATAGTTATACCCTGAAATTTATCATATTTACATATATGTCCCTAAAAGTTTATATATACCCTTTTAAAAATTATAAATTTACATATATACCATTTAAAAACTTTAATTGTAATATTTTAATTTTTAAAATAAATTATTAACTAAAAATATATTTTAATTCATAATATATTGTAAATAAATATTTAAAGTTTATTAAATGTTAAATATCAAAAACTTATCATAGAAAAATTATATTGTGATATATATGTTTAATAAGTTATATTTTGGACCTACAAATTAATTATAAATTTTTAATTTTTGATTTTGAAATTTATAAAGTTTTAAATTAAAATTTTCAGGGATATATATGTAAATAGAAAACTTCTAGGGGTATATATATGTAAATATGATAAATTTCAGGGGTATAAATGTACATTTCTTTTCCAGAATTTACCAAGTTGAATCCTTTGCAATTTGTACCTGTGCTTGAAACCGAAGATGGCATTTTTTTGATTCAATTGCCATATTGGAGGTAATCTCTCTCTCTCTCTCTCTCTCTCTCTATACACACACACACACACACATTTGTGTGTTATGATAATATTATGTGCATAATAATATAAGATTTAATTTATTTATCTATTAATTATTTGTTTACTCTACAGTATCTGGAAGAAAAGTATCCTGAAAAACCCCTCTTGCCGAAAGCTCCCATTGGGCGAGCTACTGTTCGTCAGGTTTATAAATTTTTAAATGTTTTAATTCACTTATAATATGCATTTTTGTGTTGTATAGGTGGTGAATTTGATTGCATCCAATGTACAACCCCTTCAAAACCTTGCAGTTCTGGTATGATATTTATATATTAATACGAAGTGTGTGTGTGTGTGTGTGTGTGTGTGTGTGTGTGTGTGTGCATTATTGAGCTAGATTCTTTATTAGAATCTAGTGAAAGACAAACTTGGGGATGAAGAGAAAATAAACTGGGCACAGCACTGGATACACAAAGGGTTCACAGGTACTAAAGCTTTGGTATTAAACTTTGATTATTTATTTAATTTAAATGAACAGCACTTGAAGTTATATTGAAGAAAACATCAGGAAAGTATTGCTTTGGAGACGAGCTGACACTTGTAAGCATCTCCGTCGTTGAATCATTTAATATATTAATATATACATATTATATAGCTTAATATATTACACATGAATATTTATAGATATGTTAATGTTTTATATGTTTCTTTTTCAGGCTGATTGTGTGCTTATTCCTCAAGTGTTTAATGCAGGAACATTTAACATGGATATGGTAATTATTTTTATTTTTATTTTGACATTTTTATTTTAAAAATTGCTTATTGATTTATTTATTTTATGTAGTCGCCATTTCCCACCATAGTGAAGGTCACAAAAGAGCTTCATAAGCTGCCTGTGGTTCAGCAGTCTGTTCCTGAGCTGCAACCTGATGCCAAGCCATAGAGAATATCCTATTCTCGGATATTCCTGGTATATTCTATAATAAAAATAAATAAACATCTTTCTTATGTAATAACGTAGGTAAAATAATGTAAACTCTAATAACAAAAAACTTGATGGATTAAATTATTAAATAAATATACACTAATATTTAATTAAAATTCTGTATGTTATAAAGTTAATTTTCAATCATAATTAAAGCTATAAATAAAAAACCATACAAATTAAATGGTTAATTATCATATATAATTTAATATTGGCTTAACATTATTTTTGTTTTTGGGTTTTACGCATTAAGAGCCAGTCTTTTTAACTCTTCATATATGTCACACGTCAAGAAATATGTCAACATTGTGAATTATATTTCATTTGCAATTTCAAACTTAAAAAAAAAGAGGTTATATTTGTTTGGTTTTCATTTATATGTTTTAAAATTATATATAATATATTATATTCATTAATATATATTAGTATATATTAAAAAACATATTATTATTTTTAAAATTGAAATAAGAGTTTTATAGTAGGATTTTTCATTTTCATATAAAATTCATAAATTTATATTTAAAATTTGAAATTATTATGAATTCATGGCGAATTCTTGACGCATGATATGTGTATTTTATCTTGTAATTTTCAATCTCTTTAGTACAAATTAAATAAAATTCTTATGTTTATGCATGTTTAAATATAAAATATTTCATTTCATATCATTTTATGTTTGTATATTACAAAAAGAAGGATGTACGAAAGACTAAGTTTTAATAATAATAATTATAACAATTTGTTTTAAGTATTTTATTGTTTTTATTATGTTTAATAAGTTTCTAAAAACATTTGGATGGATAGTTTTAGATATTTTTTAAGAATATTATTATTCTTACTATGTTAGGATTGTATTGTTATTGTTATGTTTAATAAGTTTATAAAAAAAAATTAAATTATTACTATAACATAAAAAAAACTTTTGATTTCTTATTTATATACTAATATTATTATTCTATCACACTAAAAACCTTTAATTAGATTTAAAAATGTATGTTAATTATTATCTTAATGAGGTTAAAATGTTTTAAATACTTGGGTATTAATTAAGTGTTCATTTTAAAATAAATTTTTTTTATATATTTTCTTTAGTAAATATGTCAATGTTTTATTCATTTTCCCTTATATAAAAAGGCAAAGGGTTAATTATTGTTTATAAAAGAAACCCTTAACAGTGTTTTATTCCTTTTACCTTGTATAAACAGGTAAAGAGTTAATTAATGTTTATAAAAAAAAACCCTTAACAGTGGTTTATTCCTTTTCCCTTATACGAATCTCGACATAATAAATTAAATAGGTTATTAAATTATGTAGACTTATCATTAAGTTAAATTAATTAAATTAAATTAAATTACATTTTTAATTATTAGTAAATTATTCTTTTGAAAAATAATTATTAAAAACATAAGTATTATTATTGTTTCTCAAGGCCCAAGACAAGATTAAAAAGAATATACTAAATAAAATAAATTACTAGTTTAAACAGTATTAAATTAAACATTTTTTTTTGTAGACATATACATATCACCTAATGCAGCAAAGCAAAGAAATATAATCTTTCATATTTATTTTACTATATATATATATATATATATATATATACCATTGTTCTTTTATATATAGTTTCTAAATTATCACAGAATTGATTTGTATAATATAAAAAATTATTCATATCTGCATATACAACTTTATATAATACATATGTGTATATGTATGTGTGTGTGTGTGTGTATAATATATATACACTTTATGTGTATACACGTGTTTGACTACAAGTGTAGGGTTAGAATGAAGCTGTACGGCTACTGGAGGAGCTCATGTGCATGGAGAGTACGATTAGCTCTACTTCTCAAAGGTTAGCAATATTTTGAAATTCACATTTAAATACGCTCTTTGCAGATACTTCGAGTATAAGCCCATCAATCTCCTCCAAGGCGAGCAATTCTCCCCAGGTTAATCCACATATTTATTATTATTTTGATTTATTTATGGGAAAATTACAGTTATATCACTGAAATTTTGTATACCTCTAGAAATTTTATATTTACATATATTACTCTTCTAGAAATTATAAATTTACATATTATACTTCAATCGTGATATTTGCTTTTAAAATAACAATATTAATTAAATAATTTCAATTCATAATATATTACAAATGAAATAATTGAAGTTTATTAAGTGTTAAATGTTAAAAAATTATTATAGTAAAAAATGAATATTTTTAAAAATAAGTAATTGTGATATATATGTTTAATAGGTTGTATTTTGGACTTAAACATAAGAATACAAATTAATTATAAATTTTTATTGATTTTTTAAAAATGTTTTTTAATTTTTGATTTTAAAATTTATGAAGTTTAAATTGAAGTTCTAGGGGATATATATGTAAATATAAACTTCTAGGGGTATATATGTAAATATGATAATTTCAGGGGTATAAATGTAAATTTTTCTTTATTTATTTAGGTTTTTTTTTTTTTTTTTTCTTTTTTTGTTAGAATTTACCAAGTTGAATCCTTTGCAATTAGTACCTGTGCTTGAAACCGAGGATGGCCTTTTTGTTGATTCGATTGCCATATTGGAGGTAATATCTCTCTCTCTCTCTATACACACACACACACACATCTATGATATAGACATACATATTATGTACATACTAATATAAGATTTAGTTTTATTTATTTATTAATTATTTGTTTACTCTACAGTATCTGGAAGAAAAGTATCCTGAAAAACCCCTCTTGCCGAAAGCTCCCATTGAGCGAGCTACTGTTCGTCAGGTTTAAATTTTTAAATGTTTTAATTCACTTATGTTTTCTTTTAATATGCATTTTTGTGTTGTATAGGTGGTGAATTTGATTGCATCCAATGTACAACCCCTTCAAAACTTTGCAGTTCGGGTATGATATTATATATAATACGAATGTGTGTGTGTGTGTGTGTGTGTGCATTATTGAGCTAGATTCTTTATTAGAATATAGTGAAAACAAACTTGGGGAGGAAGAGAAAATGAACTGGGACAGCACTGGATACACAAAGGGTTCACAGGTACTAAAGCTTTGTAATAAACTTTGATTATTTATTTAATTTAAATGAACAGCACTTGAAGTTATATTGAAGAAAACATCAGGAAAGTATTGCTTTGGAGACGAGCTGACACTTGTAAGCATCTCTGTCGTTGAATCATTTAATATATTAATATATACATATATAGCTTAATATATATATGTAACGGGATCCTATGCACATGAATATTTATAGATATGTTAGTGTTTTATATGTTTTCTTGTCAGGCTGATTGGTGCTTATTCCTCAAGTGGTTAATGCAGGAAGATTTAACATGGATATGGTAATTATTTTATTTTTATTTTTATTTTGACATTTCTTATTTTAAATTGGTTATTGATTTATTTATTTATGTAGTCGCCATTTCCCACCATAGTGAAGGTCACAAAAGAGCTTCATAAGCTGCCTGTGGTTCAGCAGTCTGTTCCTGAGCTGCAACCTGATGCCAAGCCATAGAGAAATCCTATTCTCGGATATTCCTGGTATATTCTATAATAAAAAAACATCTTTCTTATGTAATAACGTAGGTAAAATAATGTAAACTCTAATAACAAAAAAACTTGATGGATTAAATTATTAAATAAATGTACACTAATATTTAATTATAAATTCTGTATGTTATAAAGTTAATTTTCATCATAATTAAAGCTAGAAATAAAAAACCATACAAATTAAATGGTTAATTATCATATATAATTTAATTTTTGGGTTTTACGTATTAAGAGCCAGCCTTTTTAACTCTTCGTATATGTCACACGTCATTAATATATGTCAACATTGTGAACTATATTTCATTTGCAATTTCAAACTTAGAAAAAGAGTTTATTTTGTTTGGTTTTCATTTATATGTTTAAAAATCTATATTCATTAATATATATTAGTATATATTAAAAAACATACTATTAATTTTAAAATTGAAATATAAAGTTTTATAGTAGGAGTTTTCATTTTTATATAAAATTCATAAATTTACATTTAAAATTTGAAATTGTTTATGAATTCCATGGCGAATTCTTTATGCATGATAGGTGTGTTTAATATTATAATTTCTCAATCTCTTTAGTATGCAACTTAAATTAAATACATATTTAACTAAGTGGGCATGATACGTGAAAATGGGAATATAAAATAAATTACTAATTAATACTTAAGTTTTAATTATTAATTAATCATTTAATTAATATGTAAGCCTTAAATATTAATTAATTAATTAATTAATCCTTCAATAACCTTACTTAGTAAGGAATATTCCTAAAATATCTTAGAATATTCATATTATTCTAAAAATAGTTTACAATAATGAAGAAATACTATCAAACATAATTACAAATGAAATCATTTTTTATCAACATGTTAATTTATAAATACTTTCTTCCTATCATACAGAGAAATCTTCATTTTGTCTAAATCATCACTCTCCGGATTAATCAAATCATTTTGGTCAATATCTTGATGTTGTTGCCACCACCTAACACTCTCACGAATGCAATTGGGAGTTGCCATCCTTGTTAATACATAAGATGTGATAAGAAGGTCTGCATAAAGGCTCATCTAAAAACTGACGTTCCTTAAGAATAATATTATAAAGCGCCCGGTTGCTATCCTTCATTTTATAAAATTCAAATCACGAGAAAGAAAAGCTTCAGGAAATGTATGATACGGTGGATACTGCTCACAAAAATTTTCGAGATTCTTCTTTCTGAGGCACGTATCCAAGTAGTTCACTAGCTCATCCATGATATCGGTATCAGAATATGGATCGAAAGTGATTGGATGAATACAAGCAATGTTTTGGTTGAGCATAGCCTTCTGAGGAGAGTCGTCTACTACTAAGAATGTGCATTCTTCATTATCCTTAAGCGACTGATCTCCCCATGAGTCCCAATTATTCTTTCATTCT
Source organism: Selaginella tamariscina (assembly GCA_003024785.1). Taxonomy (NCBI): domain Eukaryota; kingdom Viridiplantae; phylum Streptophyta; class Lycopodiopsida; order Selaginellales; family Selaginellaceae; genus Selaginella; species Selaginella tamariscina. Next base: position 70,720 of record PUQB01000519.1, read on the forward strand.
TGAAGAAGTATGGCTTGCTTTCCTTTCTTATATTGTGAAATTCGAGAGGTTTATAACATATTCGCTGGTCAAAAATCCAATCTTTACGAATCACCTCTTCTGCAACACTACAATGTTTCTTAAGCAAATTCAACAGCGGTGTTAAGTTATGAATCTGCATGCATGACCAAATCCCCACAAGCGCACCCATCTCCTTAAGCTTTTGAAAGAGACGATCCAACCCTGGACGAAAAAAATATCATATCGAAATTTACCATGACAAGGAATGAAATCTCCTTGTTTGATTTCTTTTTTCCTATCCTCGGGCCTTTGTCGATGAAGCAGAACACCATTGACATCCAACAACACAATATGGCCATGAGTAACATGGATAGCGTTGCCTCTTGAATACTTTGCAAATCACTTGTTTGCTCCCTTTCACATTTATCCGTTGACTATCTCGTTGCCTATCCCTTCATCATTTAATTGTACATCATCCTTACAAGATTCAGATATTGCATGCGCTGAAGAAATTGATTTCGGAACTGAAGCCAATAAAAATGATGATGAAAAAACTGAAGTGGCCCCCATGGTAACGATGTTTTGAGCTGCATTATTATCCATTTCCTGCATGAACTCTGTCATTCTGACATGTGGCACAAGAAATTGTCGCCAAACCCCTCTCTTACCTCATGGCAATGCTGAAAATCCATGTTCTCAATGTTTCATTACATCTGCAAAATGATAATTAGCTGACCTTAAAATTATCAAGGTATATTATTTACCTTGTTAATGTGTGACCCATGTTTGAACTAAAAGCTTCATTAATCCTTGAGAATTTATTTTCTGTACAAATATAAAAAATATACAAAAATGCCTTATGTTACACTCATTTACAACTATTCGTCACTCTAAAACTCATTAACAATTCTTCTTCGCTATTACCTTCTGAGTGAGGCGAAGAAGGTCTAAGCCGCTTGTGAGATGGTTCAAGATCTTCTTCTATTGTGATTTTCCATGGGTAATGGAGTGTGCGAATGTTCTGTACTCCTCGAGATAACTTCCGGTCTAATATCTGATTGAAGTTCGTCCTCAGACTCCGACATTGAACCAGATTCGTCTTCAGAGCTATCGCACTTATCTGGAGGGAACTTTCTCAAATACTCCTTTATGTTGGGGTAGTCAGTTGAGAACCTCTCTATCCACTTGTTCAGGTCCTCAACCATGGTCTTATCCTTTTCAACGGCAAACACACATGTATCCGAAGGTAACACTCCTTCAAGACGGACCCCCTAGTGCAGTAGTCAAAAACCCACGCATCACTGTGAGGACCCCTGATCAAGTTGACGATGCTCCGTGCCGCTTGACTTGTAATGTTTGGATAACGTACATTGCCGAATACGTCACTCAGCTATCGGTGTATCGGATGGAGGTTCAGGGCCGTTGGAGTGCAAACAGATGCCTGGCCAGTCATTTGGAAGTTTGAAATTGTTTGGCGCATTCCTAACAACCAAGTGAACAACCGAATCAATGCACTTCGGATCAGCATCATTCATATAAAATCCTGTCCAACGATGTTTATTCCTTTGGCAAAGGAAGGCAAAGGTATCGGTGACATGAGCAAGAATCAAGAAATAAATACCTGAAAACGTAGATATCAGTCAAGAGTGCAAGTATGAATTCAATAATAAATACCTTCTTTGTACATGCTTGCACGGCTAAGTTTCTCCACCAAATCCTCTAGTGTCCTGTCTGTCGAAGGATTTTTTGACACCCGCCGATCCATCACGAACAATTGAAACGGTTTCCTACAAGCAGTGATGGTACCCCATAAAGTCTCCGAATCCAACAACAAACATCTGTAGGGCTTGTCGTGATTCGTAGCATCCTCCTTTATAAGGTTCAACTCGGTTCTCCGCTGCTGAAGGACTGCCATAAGAGAAGGCGTCATCGCAATGTTCTCCTTTTTGGCGTTGGCGTGCAATAGATTCTTGCCCAGATCTTCCGATTGATTCACCCATTCGACAAGCATATCATCGTTTGTCACATGCAAATATTTGCTGACCTCTTCTATGTTGAAGCCGAGGTCCAACCCAGTTTGTGGCAGTGTATTCCCAACCACTCCTTGAAGTGCCTGACCGTCTTCAACTCCATTGCCTTGAGATGAAAAGGAGAGGTGGGGCTGCTGTTGTTAATCTGTAATTTGCCATCAATCACCAAATCAGCCAAGACTTCCATCTCCTCCATCGTTGTTCCATTTAAAGGCTTCAACCATGTGAGCTTGAAATCGTTGTCTACATCCTTTATAGATTGAACAGACTTAGCCTTCGGCGTCTTACTGGGTTTCTTTGCAGACTTCTCTGAGGGCTCCCTTCACTTGTCTGCTTCTTCTTCAGTGTTCCTTTTGCAAAGGATTCCATAATCCCCAACCATTTGCAAAGATCCTATCCTCGGGACAAGAAATCAACATCATCAAAAAGGATGTTTCCTTCCCGCCCACCTGGGCAAAATCAACTGCTACAATTTCTTCAACTCTCTGAGAAAAAAGACAGATTAATATACCGGCGAGATAAATCCCGCCCAAACAATTTGCTTACCCGGTAGTCCGCAGATTGTGTATTCCCTGCGGTAGCTCTTTGTGGTCGCTGAAGAGATTCCCACACGGCTCGCGTGTGTTTGAACTTCTCCCATATTTTGCTGTTGTAGTGGTTGGTGTCTGCAGCGTCCCATTCCGCCGATAACTTATGGTACTGCTCGATTGTGAGATTCGGCTTCGCTAAAAACGCCGATCTTTTTGTCAGCTTCTCACGGGTATGCTCGGAAAGTTTTGTTGCCATCGTTCCTTTGTTGTGTTCGTCGAGAAGTCGTTGGGCTGCCGTTATTGTGCTGGCCACTAATGATGTAGTACTTACTGATTTTCTATTCTCCGTCTGAACCTTCCTCATTTGTTCCGGTGTTGTGATCCACACTTTGTCAGCGCCTTTGTTTCTCTCGTATGCGCACAAAACAGCATTATGTGGAACGGTGTAAGAATTGTCGTCCTTCATCTTCTCCATGAGCTCAGCTACACGTTCCTGGTTGAGTGGCCTGTAATTGAAGTTTGGGTTGACGCTGCAATACTTAACCCTACACTCGTAAATCCTATCATCCAACATCATTTCCTTGTGGCTTATTGCAGCATGGGATGCCACAGGTGCAGCTGACAAAACGATAAGATTTTCTTTACGATCCGAATCAACATGTGTGATCCCCGATTGATGCTGTTCTAATGTTCTCGGCACACTCTTCCAGCTCCCGAAATTTTCTAAGCAAATTGAACGTGATCTGTAAAGAACCTGAGACCAAGCCACCCTCTCAATCTCCTTATGATGTCGCTGTGTTCTTCTTCAATGTGAAGAGGGACGATTGCTCCACTTGTGATTTTTTGTGTGAAGCAATCTCCTGAGAATACACCTACTCGATGAGTCTGAAGATCTTCGAAGTAGACATCCAGTTGGATCCCCTCCATAGATGGGCTTTCGTTGAGTTGAAGAAGAACTCCACGGTCAACATCATTAGTGAACACGTGAACGTCATTATCCACAAGTCGACAAAACCACCAAATTAATGTTGTAACTGGCGACCTCTGGATCCGAGAACGTGACATTGGATGGAACAAGGCATATGTGTCGAGCATCGTTCAATCTGGGTTCACAGCATGCTTTCGGATGCTTGACTAGCACACCCTTTCCATTGTTTTGCTTGTCCATGCGATGTGACAGAGGTTAGTTTGACAGCAACCATGGTTCCAATGCGCTTCCCGTTTAGTTTAAAATATGGCCAAGTTGATTCCAGAATCCCCTGCCCATCTCTTCTCCTGCTCTCGTCTTTAATGTCACCTCAATTCCACATCTGAATACAAAAATGATTAGTTCAAGCACATATCCGAGTATAACAGATTTTTTTTAATTCTTACCCAGAATTTGACGACGACTCCATACTAATGACTCGATCTCCTTGTTTAATTAAATCGTCCTTCTGCAAAATAATACACTATGAATACAAATCATATAAAAACGCACACACACTTGTATAAACCCGAATATACAAAAATAATACACAGAGAGAAGTGACGGAATTAACTGTCCAAAGCTCACATTTGTGCTAGTGCAAAAGAAAGATAACATTTCGTTTTAGAACCACCACAAATGTGAGCTCTGGACAGTTTTACATAGATTCCTAGCTTTTACTCGAAATATTATGATAAGATGATAAAAGTAAATAAAATGAGATATGCAACTTATATATACTAATACACATATATATTCACATGGAACACATATATACATACACATGTGTATACACACAGACATACATACATATTACATGTGTAATTCAATGTCTTACATAGGGTTTAAGGTTTAGGGTTTAGGGTTAGGATGGATCATGCATGGTGGTATGTATGAGAGGAGTGAGTGTTAAAAAATTAATTTATATGCATTGCATATATTAGTACACATATATACATACACATATTATACACAAATATACATTATACATATTACATAATATTGTAACATCAGTACATATTATGGACATGCATGGTGTGTATGTATGAGAGAAGAGAGACAGGCTACATATTATGGATCATGATCATGCATGGTGTGTATGTATGAGAGAGGGAATTATGCATGGTGACACTGTGTATGTATGAGAAAAGAGAGAGAGTGTTAACAAATGAAAATCATACACATTGCATATATCAATACACATATATACATAGTACAACACGTGTATACACACAAACATACATATATATTACATGTGTAAATTCAATGTGTTACATACACACAGACTGAGTACATATAGATCATACATGCGTTGAACATGATGTTTTTCAATAAAGAACAACATATAATTTCTCAAGTTTGGTTTAGAGCAATGTGCATGTGTGTGCATATGTGTCTTTAATAAGTGCTTCTAATGTGTGTGCACGTGTATATATAAATTTATTATTGTGTTTATATATATGTGCAAAACAAACATCGAATAATTAAGAAAATAATATTAATAAACACACTATGAACATATTTTAAATTATACATAATAATATATGATTTTATTTAATATATAGCCATATAAAGTTTTAATAAATATATTAATTTAATATTGATAATAAGGTTTAACACTAGAATATTCTTGAAATAATAAGAAATTAATTAAGAAAATCCCATTATATATACAAATGTAGATCAAGTACTGAAATAATTAACTAAATTAATTATGAATCATGTTTAATATTGAAATATTCTTGGAATAATAATAAGAAAATAATAAAGAATATCACATTAATATAAAGAAGATTAATTACTCAAGTAATTAAGAAAATGATATTAATATACACACTATGAAAATTTTAAATTATACATAATATAATACATCATTTTATCTAATATATAGTCATATATAATTTAATAATATATATAATTTAATATTGATAATAAGGTTTAACATAGGAATATTCTTGAAATAATAACAATTAATTGAGAAAATCCCATTAATATATACAAATGTAAAATAATTACTGAGAATATTTAAGAATAAGACTAATTTAATTATGATAACAGGTTTAATATTGGAATATTCTTTGAATATTAAGAAAATAATAAAGAATATCCCATTAATAGTAGGAAATGTAAATTAATAACTACTCGAGTAATTAAGAAAAATAATAATAATAAACAGACTATGAATATATTTTAATGATACATAATAATATATCAATTTATTTATTGTATTAGTGTATATATATATATAATATAAACTTAATAATATATACTTGAATATTAAGAATGTAGAATAATTACTAAAATTTCGTAATATTAACAGCTTGAATCACTTGAATGACATTAAATACAATTTTAAAATATTCATTAGAATTGGAGAGTATATATGTCCAGACTGTCGGTTATTTGTTTCAACTCATCTTAACTTTTTCTTTTCTGTTATTTTCAAAAATTTCGAATTTGTGACATAAGTATTGTCGATCTGACATGTAAATTTGAAAATACATTTAATTTCTCACTCAAATTCAGATCTGGTTCTTTCTTCGGCAAGGGTTTCTTCATTTTTTTATTTTTCACTCTTCAGATTTTCTTTTTCTTCTTAGTGATCAGCTCAGGAGCGACATTAAATTGAGTGTGTTATTGTTTATAAGAAAACACGGCGCCTTCAGTGTTTTACAAGTAATTATTATAAACAAATTTAAATATTTATAAAGATTCACTCTCTTACATTCTCTCTTAAATTTTAGAATTTAGGGATTTAGGAATGCATTAGGATTACATTAGGGATTTATCCCGTTTAAATACTTCTAACTTAATATTCTCAGTTAATTGGGAGCGGGATTAATCCGGCCATTTTTTTTTCGCCTTTTCAAAAAGGTGACAGGATTAATTCCATCACCATTTCTTTAATAAATATGGCAGAATTAATCCGAGCAATGCTTCTCCGCCTTTTAAAAAGAACGGCAGGATTAATCTCGCCGATAACTCTATCAAATGATAAAGAGTTACTTGAATTTATTAAAAAGAGTTATCTACGGGATTAATCTCGTCAACCATTTTAAGAGGCAGAAAGGGGTGGCAAGATTAATCTCGCCACCACTTCCCTGTTTTAAATATTTATGGGCAGGATTCATCCTGAGATCTCTTTGAAATCATAACTTCAGAGAGAGTTGTGGGCGGGATTAATCCCGCCCCTCTTCCTTGTCGGAGGGATTTGTGGCGGGATTAATCACGCTGCCTCTTTCCGATGAGGAAGATCCGGCAGCGGGATTAATCCGCCGGTACTTCCTCGTTGGAGGGAGTCCACAGTGGGATTAATCGCCGCCTCTCCGATAGGAAGATCCGGGGGCGGATTAATCCCGCTGCTTCTTCCTTGTCGGAGGGAGTCCGCAGCGGGATTAATCCCGTTGCCTCTCTTCGACGAGGAAGATCCATGCGGGATTAATCTCGCCGATTCTTCCTCGCGGGAGGGAATCGACAGCGGGATTAATTTCGCCGACTCACTCAGATGGGGTAGAGTCATCGACGGGATTAATCCCACTGACTCTCTCCGAAGGGGTAGCTTCATCGGCGGGATTAATCCCGCGGCTCACTCCGAAGGGGTACAGTCGGCAGGATTAATGCCGCCCATCGTTCTTCATCGGAGGGAGTCATGGGCGGGATTAATCCCGCCCATCAGTTGTATTAATAAAGTATGAGATATTATCTCTATACATAATTACGTATTATTGCACATGCATCTTATTAAGCAACCGCAGTTCTGATTTCTTAGAAATATTACATAAATAAATATCATAAATAACACAATTATTTATTTGTAGGACAATATGTATAATACTGGAGATAAAGTATGTCTTCTTCGGAACAACGAGATAGTTGGCACTGGAACTGTGGAAGTTCGAGATGATAATGCATCATGTCACAATATTACCCAAGGATCTTGTGTGTACGTATGGGTGAACACCATTTTCAAACATGTTGAGGTTTCGGGAATGGAATTTGAGGAGGATTCTCCTGTATTGTGGAATTTGGATGAAGTCAAGGCTGACACAGAATATCAGAGTCACAAACAAACAGTAGCACTAGTTTCCAGATGATGGCTTGCTTGCTGTGATGGATGAGGTGATTCTCTTTCTTCATGACATTGAGGTTGGGAGAGGAATCATCACAGCTATAAATCCAATGGAAGCAATGTTAGAAGAGAAACTAGGGTCCGACTTCGTGGGTGTAGTTTGTGACAGAGGTTTCACCTAATGGCACATTGCATCTTAGATCCCTCGTGAGGTGGCGAACATCTGAATTAAGACGGCAAGATGGTTCAACATATTCTGGGTTGGATTTCAATAATAACAACATGGAAGAACAACTCATATTTGAAGAGGTTCCTTGCATTGGTCCTATTGTAAGAAAAAGGTGATTCATGGGTTGTAGATCTTCCCCTGCAAGTTTCAGCAAGAGGTCAAGATGGATCCTACATCTTCCGAAAGTGTTACGAGCATTTCTATGATTGACTGCTGCAAGAAGAAGTGTTGTTAGATGGCAGACCGGAATGAAATTACCCAATGTAGACATGTTTTCGTATGCTCACCCAAAAGCAAAGGCATGAGTTTGTATATGCTACACTAACTGGGTGTATTGATGGAATGGCCTCGGACACAGGTTATTAGAGTACATCCATGGTATTTAATAAGGTGGCCATCTGCTTCAAAGCTTGGTACAGTATATACGGGATCCCAAAGACCACGTTCTACTGTCGGAGGGATGAGTGGCTAGATGGAGCGCGAACCTTAGTACATGGGAACACTCGCTTGATCAAAACCTGCTCTCACATTATGGCAGCCATAGAGATACTCAAGGCTTTTGTGGAAGCAAATGCAGACAGGATGCCTCACAAATGTCAAACCACAAATGTAGGGGGTCAAGGAAAATCTCAAGGTTTTGCCTTCGATCTACACTCAATTGAAGCTGTGTGAACATGTGAACAAGTGCCTCAGCTTGATGGGGCTGCAAGCAATCTGCACTGGTACCTTCAACAACATATGGAATACTCATTTTAAGGATGTGAAGATTGCAAAACACTCTACTTTTCCAAGTGTGACACTTGTACATCATTGAAGGCTGTAAAGGCTTGTGCAAAAACCTTGGTGGAGATCACTGCCATTCAAAAGAAGATGGAGGCCCACATGATTGCACAACAAACTTGCCGATCTCAGTACTATGCACACCGCATGCTTTCTGTGTCACGCCCATTAGAGTACCTATGCTTGATCTATGACAAGATGGATCATTCAAAGACCAGCATTCCAAATGTCAGAGTTTTAACCCAAAGGGCCAACACGTGGCAACACGTGGCTGCCAAGTGGCCATTCGGCGTCATCACCCTGTGTGAGCAACTCTAAGTTCCCCAGAACAACCCCAACGACCCCTAGGGTTAGACTCTAATGCCCAAGTGGACAAGAGACTTAGGGTTTAGCCTAAGTCTCCCTAGAATGTCTGCCCCCAGAACCCTTGAGGGATAACCCTAGTTGACTTAGGGTCTTGCCCTAGAAGACCTAGACAGGCTCATGCCCTAACCCCCATCAAGGAGATGTGTGCTCCACACATACCCCCGTGATAGAGCTAAGGCATTGTCACTTACCCCTTGAGGAATCACCCTCATCCGGAGTACAACCCCTTTAGGGCGACAAGGGGTACCCTGAACCACGACTAACCCCTAAGGGTTTTGAGTGGCCAAGTTACACCCTAGACCTAGGGTAGTACTTAGTGAGGACACGAGTGTGCGCCGTAGGCGAACACGAGTGTTCTGCTAAGCAAACTCCCTAAGGCTAGGTTTGGGATAACCCTAAGCACATCCTTGCGAGTGCCTTACGAAAGGGCTTCTGCTAATGAGCTTAGGTTGTTCAACCCCTGGATTCCAAGGAGAACACTCCCCTAGCCAAGTGTGCCAAAGCACACTTAGTTACGAGACCTAACCTCCCTCGAGCGGATGCCCAAGGCTTAGCACCCTAGTGCAAGCACAAGCATGCATGTTTGCTAGAGTATCCAACCCCTTAGCGACAAGCCCATGACATAACCCCAAAGGGCGTGCCTCGGGCGTTGTACCATGTGACGTTTAGCCCAGTGTCACATCCCCATGTGACACTGCCTTCCAAGATGTGGGCTATCATGCCATAGCCCTTAGATTCAAGAGTTGCACCAAGTACCACAAACGTGGTTCCTAAATGCCAACTCTAGAACCCCTCAATGAACCCAGGAACCAGGTAACGTGAACCTGTCAAACAAGATCCCACGCCCACAGTTGGACAAGGACACAGATGTGCCTTGCTTGAGTGCTACACCTAGCTTGACGTGGAGGAGGAGGTTGAAGATAAGCCTCAACCTCTGCCTCTTGGAACGTGCATCCCGACAAGACCTCCCAGGCATGGATTCGCCAACGTTAAGGGTAAGCTACCCAAAGGTGGGACGTACCCCTGGCATCTGGAAGTTAGGGCGGCACAACAGAGGGTTGTACCTTAACGACACAAAGCTGAAGCTTGCACCGGCAGAAGAGCAACAAAACTCATTCATGAACCTAGGAGCTCTCCTACGTATACCTTATTTATGTGACGAAGCCCCCCCCCCCTCTTTTCCTGTTTGTATTAGTGGGCTGGCACTGAATTCTAGCCCCTTAGATAAATTAGCAATATGAGCCTATAACTCACCCTTACTCCTACCCCTAAACCCTACCCAAAGGGGTGGGGGTTTTTAGGGCGTGGGTTAGGGCAACCCTAGGGTTAGGTCAACCTAGGGTTCCTAACCCTACTTAACACACCGAACTCATTTGCAAAGACCAAACAACCTATTCGGGACATCAAAATTGGGGGTGGGTTTCTAGAAGGTAAGTTCTAGCTTCGCTTAGAGTTTCCTGCAAATACCTAATGACACCCGGCCGGACCATCACCAGATACCCAAGTGCACTAAGCGGGCCTGTTTCCTACTACATCTAGGGTCCATCAACATAATACAGTAGGTAACAACAGTCAACGTCCAAAGTAAAGGGTTGAGTCATAGTAAAAACTATGACACCAAAGCTCGTTGCAACACCAAAGTGCCTTGGAAATGTCATGAAACTTCCGATTTCATTGACATATGTGCTAACACATGGACACGGTTGTGAGTCATATAGACACTTTTCACTTCCACATTGGTCTAACGACTCCAATTTCACTATTGGGTCGTTGGCCATGTGTTTCAGAAACCATGAAGCCCACTCACAAACACGTCCTATTAGTGATCTCAAAGTGAAGAAATAACACCTTTAACCTTTACATAATGCTCTCATGAACACGTCTGCACTTGAGGCTACTTGAGAATATGCGAGGCATTGTCAGCAGCCTGCACAAAAAACAGATGGCCCTGTTGAGAGTTCAGGTTCAGTGGAGGGATCTAGCTCAAATAGTGTACATGTGTTCTCAACATCAAATAAGCTTCCTCGTCATTTGCTTTTACAGATGAATAATTGTGCAGGCGAGAACAAAAATTATCAATGCTTGTTGCCAAAGGTGTGTTTAAGACAATCACGCTCAGTTTTCTTATAGTTAGTCACACTCATGAAGATATTGATGCGTTCTTCAGCAAGGTCTCCAACTCTACAAAAAGGACAAGTGCACTTACCTTATTGCATATGATGAATCTTTTTTGAAAACTGCATCTCCAAAAAAGTTGTGCTTTGCTTGTGACTGAGGTGCCAGACTTTAAAAAATTTCTCAAGGAGTATATAAAAGAGGAGAGTGATTCTTTAGTTGGTCACCTTGTGCTGCTAAAATTCTTTTTCTCCATACGAGATGGTATACCTATTATGTAGTACAAGTTACGGCCATCAGAGCAAGAGTGGTTACCGAAAGAGGGGTTAATGCTCTTCAAAAGTGGAGAGAATGGAAAGCCACTTCTCCCAGAAGGACAACCAGACCCTATTCCATTGAGTGCCCATCTCAAGGAACAAGAGGTTATTATTGATGGCATCAAAAAATATGTGGCATGGGTTCAAAAATCGATGCCAAAGAATTCTGATAAGGCAACTGGTTACTCAGAATTATATAAGCATGTGATCGACTATTGGGAGACTGTTGTTGAGAGTTGGAAGGGCCTACCGTCACAAGTACAGAATTGCAACACCCTTTTTGGCCTAAAACAAGGTGGCAAGAGGAGATTGAAATGACATCACTGAGCACAGACAACATAGAAGCCAGTGTGCAAACCCCACACTTTGTTGGACAAAGGAACCAAAAGCATACTTTGATTGCTGCCAGGATCTTCAAAAATTAATGATGGTTCTCATTACTCCAGATGCGTCATATAATCAGCCTATTTGGATGGGTCAAATTATCGACACACCTGAAGTAATCACAAAAAATAGTATTGTTAAGGTTGCATGGTTCAAACCACAAAAAAGGCGACACGAGAAGGAGAGCGAAAGATATAATGGATGTCTAGAGAAAACATGGTCTCCCAATCAAAAAGACTAGCATGTTTTATAAATGTTAAATCCATTCGATATGGGTGAATGTCAAGAAGCGTTGATAAAGTCACGATTAACAAAACTGCAAGGGAATGTATGTTTTCTGAAGCTTAAAGCAATTACAAAATTATAAAATATCATATATTTAATATTCATAATTATTATAAACTCTTTAATAATAGTACCAAATTGTTTACTTAACTATATAAATTTAAAAAACGATATGGAAGATTGACTATATTATTATAGGATTTTGTATATTATATATATTATTACTACTACAAATTTTTAATTAATATTGTTATATTTAAATATTAATATTTAATAACAACATCAATATTTATATAATGTACCTCTTATGCTCTTCCTTAATTGTTATATTAGGTAATATATTATATAATTTAATACTTTCTACTTTTATAATGTTATTAATTTTTGTTTAATGAATGTTATAATTTATTAAAGGGTCGAATACAAAATAGATTATTCTAAAGAATATTCTGTTTTCAAACATATATTCTAAAGAATATTCCTTTAATATTAGAAATGCTAATTAAATAGCTAAAATTGCTAATTATTAGGAAATGGGACTATAGCCATGCCCATTTTAGTTACAACTTGCATTTAAGTAAAATTCTTATTTTTGAAATATGTTTAGCAAGTTTACTCAAACATGATTTAAAATACTTCATTTCATATTGTTTATGTTTGTATATTACAAAAAGAAGGATGATGAATGCAAATGTATATACCAAAGACTAAGTTTTAATAATAATAATTACAACAATTTGTCTTAAGTATTTTATTGTTCTTATTATGTTTAATAAGTTTCTAAAAAAATTGAATAGCAATTTTTTTTAGCATTATTCTTATTATGTTAATTTTTTAAGGATGGTATTAATAAGTTCATAAAAAAATAAAATTACTACTATAACATAAAAATAAACTTTTAATGTTCTTATCTATATACATTTATTATGTTACTTATATAGTAATATAAAATACTTAGTAACATAATCACCGATTTAATATGATACATAATAAATTTATTACAACTTTAATTTTTATAAAATTTATTCTCATTTCTTGCAATTGCTTATGATATAAAATGCCAAAATTTAATTTTTAATGTTGTAAGATTCACGTGTATGGCTGCATGTGCACATACTATTATTAGTGTAATGGATTTTAATAACCGTTGGATTTAATTCAATTTGGACCACTTACTCTTATATATAAGTAAAAGTTTTTAGGTTAATGATATTTATATTTCGAGCTCTCACATTGGTGAAGGAGAGGGGCACCTTTCATTATCCCTATTGAGTGCTCGGATTTGTGTCTTTTTTGTAGATCTTTTTATATATTTATCTATATGAGACATGGGGATGGTCCTGCTCCGATGAAGGTTGATGTTGTCACTGTTCGTGTACCAGCATAAGGTTGGGCCCATGGATGGAGATGTGGACGTGTAGTTCATTGTTGGGCGTGTGATGAGATTGGACACACGTATTAGCACTGTCAACGGTTTCCCAATTGACGTCCCCATTTTCAGGGTGGAGGCCCTGGCATCAACAACGTCCCGTTGGCACTGCTACAATGGAAGGTCTTGATGTGATGGATCTTCTAGGAAACGACAAATTGCATGAGTAGAGGAGAGTCCTTGTGCGAATTTCTTTCAAGAGTATCATCAAGGGGTTCACTTGGCACCAATTCATTTGATTTTCACTTTTCAAGCTCAATTTAATCACATGACAAGTTATGTTTCCCTTTCAGTGTTGGTGGATACAGGTTTGAGTTTGTCTCATTATGGTGTTACAACATTGCAATCTTCATTTACGTCGTGCAATAGAACCAGTCTTTATTATGTACATAAGGAACACATTCATGCTTGTTCATGGGATAAAGTTAACATTATTGTTTGTGTGAAAATTGTGAGCTTGAGCTTCAATCTTTACAGGTGGTGCCAAGTCAAACTTTTCACCTTATTCTTAATATGGATTGGTTGACTTGCAATCATGCCAAGTGTGACTTGAAAAGTCTCTTTCCTATTTGACTCTTTCTCATCTTTCTTATATTTCTCTTACTTCTATTCAACTTTATCCATCTGCTTCCACCTATGCTTTCATCACTTTTGTTTCACCCTTACTTTCAACCATCTTCTTCCTTTCCCTTTTTGGATCCCTCAGATGATCCTTGTGCTACAGTCGTTACTCAACTTAAGGAGTATGCTGATCTTTTCAACTTCGATTATCATCTAGGGCTAAGATTGTGACACCACCCTATTTCAACTAGGAATGTTAAATCAATTAAGGTACATGTTCGACATCGATTACCAAAGGAGCTTAAGATTGTCATAGTTTTTACTATGACTCGACCCTTTACTTTGGACATTGATTGTTATTACTTATTGAATTATGTTGATAAGCCCTAGGTGTAAAAGAAATAGGCCCACTTAGTGCACTTGGATATGTAATGATGGTCCGACTGAGTGTTATTAGGTATTTACAAAAAACTCTGGACAAAGCTAGCACTTCCATCTAGAAAATTCTTACCCTAGTTTTCCCTGTCCCAGTTAGGTTTTGGGGTGGTTCCAATGAGTTCATCATGTTAGATATGAGGGTTGACCTAACCCTAGGGTTGCCCTAACCCCACACCCTAAACCCTTATGTTAGGGTTTAGGGGTTAATGGGTCATTAATTAACTCAACAAGTATATTCCCTCTGGGAATGAGACTCTATGCCAACCCACTTATATAAACAGGAAAATAAAGGGGGCTCTGTCACATATATTAAGTAGTACATGTAGGAGAGCTCTTGGGTTCATGACTGAGTTCATTGCTCTTTTGCCGGTGTAAGCTTCAGCTTGTGTCGTTAAGGTACAACCCTCTGTTGTGCCACACTAACTTTCAAATGACATGGGTACATCCCAGATTCGGGGTAGCTTACCCTTAACGTTGGCAAATATATGCATGGAAGGTCTTGTCGGAATGCATGTTTCAAAAGGCAGAGGTTGAGGCTTATCTCCAGCCTCCTCCTCCACATCAAGCTAGGTGTAGAACTCATGGCCAAGTAAGGCACATTCGTGTCCTTGTCCAACTGTGGGGTTTTTGACAGGTTCACATTACCTAAATCCTAAGGGTTCATTAAGGGGTTCTAGAGTTGGCATTTAGGAGCCACGTTTGTGATGTAACTCTTGAATCTAAGGGTTATGGCATGATAACTCACATCGTGGAAGGCAATGTCACATGGGAATGTGACATTAGGCTACACATCACATGATACAACGCTTAAGACACGCCCTTTGGGTTGTGTCATGGGTTTGTCACCAAGGGGTTGGATACTCTAATACATTCATGCTTATGCTCGCACTAGGGTGCTAAGCCTTGGGCATGGAGGTTAGGTTTCATAACTAGGTGTACTTTGGCACACTTGGTTAAGGGGTGTTCTTTTAATTAATGGATTTTTCACCATATTCTTATTCTATTAATATATTCCTTTAATACATCCATCTATATGATATTTGTACTAAAGTATCTCTCTCTCTCACACACACACATCGCAATCATTTATTAAGTTTTATTCATATAAAACATTTTAGTTAATAAATTTTATGTTAAATTCTGATGATGTCATAATTCTGTTCAGAAAATAAGAAATTTAGTTTATCAAAAGTTTATAGAATATTCTTCTGTATTCTATATACAGTCTAATTTAATATTGTTAATAAATTAAATAGGTTATTAAATTATGTAGACTTATTATTAAGTTAATTTAATTTCTAAATTACATTTTTTAATTATTAGTAAATTATCTTTTGAAAAACAATTATTAAGAACATAAGTATTATTATTGTTTCTCAAGGCCCAAGACAAGATTAAAAAGAATATACTAAATAAAATAAATTACTAATTTAAACAGTATTAAATTAAACATTTTTTTTTGTAGACATATCACCTCTAATGCAGCAAAGCAAAGAAATATAATCTTTCATATTTATTTTACTATATATATACCATTGTTCTTTATATATAGTTTCTAAATTATCACAGAAATTGATATATATATAATATAAAAAATTATTCATATCTGCATATACATCTTTATATAATACACATGTGTATATGTATATGTGTGTGTGTGTAATATATATACACTTTATGTGTATACATGTGTTTGACTACAAGTGTAGGGTTAGAATGAAGCTGTACGGCTACTGGAGGAGCTCATGTGCATGGAGAGTACGATTAGCTCTACTTCTCAAAGGTTAGCAACATTTAAATACGCTCTTTGCAGATGTACACTTTGAGTATAAGCCCGTCAATCTCCTCCGAGGCGAGCAATTCTCCCCAGGTTAATCCACATATTTATTTATTATTTTGATTTATTTATGGGAAAATTAAGTTATATCTTTGAAATTTATCATATTTACATATATATTTAGAAGTTTTTATATTTACATATATACTCTTCTAAAAATTATAACTTTACATATATATTCAATCATGATATTTGACTTTTAAAATAAAATATTAATTAAAAATATAATTTCAATTCATAATATATTACAAATGAAATAAAGTAAAGTTTATTAAGTGTTAAATGTTAAAAATTTATTATGGAATATTTTTAAAAATAAGTAATTCTGATATATATGGTCAATAGTTAATTTTGGACCTAAACATAATAAAATACAAATTAATTATAAATTTTTATCGATTTTTTAAAAATGTTTTTTAATTTTTAATTTAAAATTATGATATATATGTAAATATAAAACTTCTAAGGGTATATATATGTAAATATGATAAATTTCAGGGGTATAAATGTAATTTTTTCTTTATTTATTTGGTTTTTTTTTTTTTTTTTTTGGTCAGAATTTACCAAGTTGAATCCTTTGCAATTTGTACCTGTGCTTGAAACCGAGGATGGCCTTTTTGTTGATTCGATTGCCATATTGGAGGTAATATCTCTCTCTCTCTCTACACACACACACACACACACACACACACTCTATGATATAGACATACATATTATGTACATACTAATATAAGATTTAGTTTTATTTATTTATTAATTATTTGTTTACTCTACAGTATCTGGAAGAAAAGTATCCTGAAAAACCCCTCTTGCCGAAAGCTCCCATTGAGCGAGCTACTGTTCGTCAGGTTTATAAATTTTTAAATGTTTTAATTCACTTATGTTTTCTTTTAATATGCATTTTTGTGTTGTATAGGTGGTGAATTTGATTGCATCCAATGTACAACCCCTTCAAAACCTTGCAGTTCTGGTATGATATTTATATATTAATACGAATGTGTGTGTGTGTGTGTGTGTGTGTGCATTATTGAGCTAGATTCTTTATTAGAATCTAGTGAAAGACAAACTTGGGATGAAGAGAAAATGAACTGGGCACAGCACTGGATACACAAAGGGTTCACAGGTACTAAAGCTTTGGTATTAACTTGATTATTTATTTAATTTAAATGAACAGCACTTGAAGTTATATTGAAGAAAACATCAGGAAAGTATTGCTTTGGAGACGAGCTGACACTTGTAAGCATCT
The DNA here is from genome assembly GCA_003024785.1 of Selaginella tamariscina. Taxonomy (NCBI): domain Eukaryota; kingdom Viridiplantae; phylum Streptophyta; class Lycopodiopsida; order Selaginellales; family Selaginellaceae; genus Selaginella; species Selaginella tamariscina. Next base: position 88,303 of record PUQB01000519.1, read on the forward strand.
CCGTCGTTGAAACATTTAATATATTAATATATACATATTATATAGCTTAATATATTATGTAATGGGAGCCTATGCACATGAATATTTATAGATATGTTAGTGTTTTATATGTCTCTTTGTCAGGCTGATTGTGTGCTTATTCCTCAAGTGGTTAATGCAGGAAGATTTAACATGGATATGGTAATTATTTTATGACATTTCTTATTTTAAATTGCTTATTGATTTATTTATTTATGTAGTCGGCCTTTCCCACCATAGTGAAGGTCACAAAAGAGCTTCACAAGCTGCCTGTGGTTCAGCAGTCTGTTCCTGAGCTGCAGCCTGATGCCAAGCCATAGAGAATATCCTATTCTCGGATATTCCTGGTATATTCTATAATAAAATAAATAAACATCTTCCTTAGGTAAAATAATGTAAACTCTAATAATAAAAAACTTGATGGATTAAATTATTAAATAAATATACACTAATAATTAATTATAAATTCTGTATGTTATAAAGTTAATTTTCATCAGAATTAAAGCTATAAATAAAAAACCATACAAATTAGTTATCATATATAATTTAATATTGGCTTAACATTATTTTTGTTTTTGGGTTTTACGCATTAAGAGCCAGCCTTGTTAACTCTTCATATATGTCACACGTCAAGAAATATATTAATATATGTCAACATTGTGAATTATATTTCATTTGCAATTTCAAACTTAGAAAATAGGTTATATTTGTTTGGTTTTCATTTATATGTTTTAAAATCTATATATATATATATTATATTCATTAATATATATTAGTATATTAAAAAAATATTATTAAATTTAAAATTGAAATATAAAGTTTTATAGTAGGATTTTTCATTTTCATATAAAGGGTATGTTACAGTTATAAAATACTTCATTTCGTATCGTTTTATGTTTGTATATTACAAAAGAAGGATGATGAATGCAAATGTATATACCAAAGACTAAGTTTTAATAATAATAATTACAACAATTTGTCTTTAAGTATTTTATTGTTCTTATTATGTTTAATAAGTTTCTAAAAAAAAATTGAGTGAATAGTTATAGCAATTTTTTTAAGAATAGCATTATTCTTACTATGTTAATTTATTTAAGGATGGTATTAATAAGTTTATAAAAAAAAATAAGATTACTACTATAACATAAAAATAAATTTTTAATGTTCTTATTTATATACATATAATACAAGATTATTTTTTGTTTTAAATATCTTATTAAATTGAATAAAAATTATTATTGCATATGTTACTTATATAGTAATAATAAATACTTTAGTAACATAATCACCGATTTTAATACAATACTAATAAATTTATTATAACTTTAATTTTTATATAATTTATTCTCATTTCTTGCAATTGCTTACGATATAAAATGCTAAAATTTTTTTTAATGTTGTAAGATCCACACGTACTGTTAGTGTAATGGATTTTGGATTGGATTCAATTTGGATCACTTATTCTTGTATATAAGTTAAGGTTTTTGGGTTAATGATATTTATATTTTGACTTTCACATTAGTGGAGGTGAGGGGCACCTTTCATTATCCTACTGAGTGCTCGGATTTGTGTCTTTTTTATAAATCTTTTTTGTCTTCTTAGATCTTGCTTTTCAATTGTTTAAATCTATTCCTTCCTTGTAGACTTTTGTCATTTCTTCTTTTTCGTTTATGAATGCACAAGAGGCAAATCCCATGCATTTGTTGGATGCCATGTGGATGCAATTGAAAAATCATTCTCAGTTGATGGCGACATTTACAAGCCATAGTACTCCTCCTACTCATGCTACAAATCCTAGTGTCCAGCCAGATTTCTTTTGTGGAAGTTTTGAGGATGATGTGTACCATTGATATAACCACTTCACCGTGGTCGCCACATATCATTGATGGGATGATGTTTAATGTTTGTGCAATTTCCTACTTGTCTTCAAAGTACATCGTTACAATGGTACAGTTGTTTGGACGTTGTAACTCATGAGGATTAGAATATTCTTTTAGAGATCTTCAAATAGGCTTTTGGGCATGCAAAACTATGACGATGTTTTTCAGTAATTGCATCATATTCATCAAGAGCCATTTGAATCGGTGATGTAGTTCGGTGTTCGCTTTCGAAGCATTTTGCTGCATGTAAAGCTTAACATGAAACATATCAAGTTAGGTATGTTGTGGTCAACACTTCGTCAAGACCTTGTGGGGCTTGTGCATGCACTGGCTCTAGTGACTCTTGACGATGCTTTGAGGCTCGCATAACAATATGAGTCATCACTTGCATTTTCATGTTTTCTCATTCCACTTCATGTTGGGGATGGTCCTGCTCTGATAGAGGTTGATGTTATTGCTGCTTGTGTACTAGCACAAGCTTGGGCCCATGGACGGAGATGTAGACGTGTAGTTCATTGTTGGGCGTGTGATGAGGTTGGACACATGTATTGGCATTGTCGATGGTTTCTAGATTGGCATCATTTCCAAGGTGGAGGCCCTAGTGTCAACAACGTTCAGCTGGCGTTGCTGTAGTGGGAAGTCTCAATAGATCTTCCGGGAAACGACAAATTACACAAGTAGAGGAGGGTTCTCATGCGAATAAATTAGTGACCTCTCCGTCTTTCTTTCAAGAGTATCATGGGGTTCACTTGGCACTAGTTCATCCAATTTTTACTTTTCAAGTTCAATTTAATCACACGACATGTCTTATTTCCCTTTTAGTGTTGGTGGATACAGGTTTGAGTTTATCTTCTATTTTTCAATTTGTTACTACATGTTTCAATCTTCATTTGCTTTATGCAATATAATCAGTCTTTATTTTGTACGGCAACAGACACACTCATGCTTGTTCGCAGGATGAAGTTAACATTGTTGTTTATGTGGGCGATCGTAAGTTTGAGTTTCAATTTCTGTAAGTGGTGTCGAGTCAAGCTTTTCACTTTATTCTTGATATGAATTGATTGACTCGCAATCATGCCAAGTGTGACTTGAAAAGTTTCCCCCCTATTTAATTTTCCCTCATTTTTCTTCATTCCTTTACTTTTATTCCACTTTATTCATCTGTTTCAATATCTGCTTTCATCACTTTTATTTCACCTTTACTTCCTACCATCTTCCTTTTATGCTCTTCCTTCCCTTTTTGGATCCCTCAGATGATCGTCATGTTACAATCGTTAATCAATTTAAGGAGTATGTTGATCTTTTCAACTTTAATTTATTATCTGGGGCTAAAATTGCAACATGTCACCCTATTTCAACTGGGGATGCTAGGTCAATCAAGATATATTTCAGCGTCAATCACCAAAGGATCTCAAGATCTTACGAGCAAATGTTAAAAGATGTTGGAGAAGGGTGTTAT
>PUQB01000519.1:91706-178771 GCA_003024785.1 Selaginella tamariscina
CCGAAAATCTCGAAGTCTTTGGGCATGCGAACTCATCTTGTGACAAATCCAGATGGAAGCGTTTGATTCTACATCAACTATCGCCCATTAAATGATTTAACCATTTCAGATGTGTACCCACTTCCTCATACTACAAATCTTTTGGATCGACTAGGGCAGAGTTGTTGGTTTACCAAGTTAGATCTCATATTTGGATATTGGCAAGTTCCAATGGCTAACATGGACATTCCCAAAACTGCTTTTCAAACACCATTTGGTCTATATGAGTTCTTGGTGATGCCTTTCAATTTGAGTAATGCTCCAGCAACTTTCTAACATATGATGGACGAGGTTCTTTGTAATATGTCGAAGGTGAGTACCAACTTCATTGACAATGTTTTAATCCACTTGGATGGAACATAGGAGGAGCATATTAGTGATGTACGTAAGGTTTTGGATCAGTTGTGAAAAGTTGGTTTGTAACTAAAGCCGTTTAAGTGTGTGTTTGAATCCAAGGACACTACTTATCTTGGCTATTGCATTTCTCGTGAAGGTTTGCAAGTCAATCCTGACAAACTTGTTGCAGTTTTAAAGTTCCCTATGCTGAAGTGTGTGAACGATGTGCAACACTTATAATATCTAGGTTGTTTTATGATCATCTTTCAAATCATACTGCATCATTGCATGAGTTGCCAAAGTCGTCAATGTCATTATTTGTCTGATCTAAGAATTGCAGGCGGGCGTTTGCAGTTCTTAAAAAGCTGTTGACAACTCCTTCAGTTTTGGCATACTCTGATTACACTTGTTCTTTCATCTTGTATGTGGATGCTTTTAACATCAGTCTCATGGGTGTATTGATGTAGAAGAGTACGAGTGTACTTAATCAATGACATCCCATTGTGTACATTAGCCGTACATTGCAGCTAACAAAGGTGAACTACTCCACGACAAAGAAGGAGTGTCTAGCAGGTTTGGGGTTTTGAGAAGCTCCATGCCTATTTGCATGGTTCTCAGACGCTGTTGCAAGGCGATCATGCATCAATCACTTTATTGTTAAAGCAAAAGAATTTAATTGGTTGTACTGCTCAGTGGGCCTTGAAGTTTCAAATTTATGACTTTGAGGTTGTTCATTGCTAGGGCTGATGCTAATGCTCTTTCTTGAGCTCTTCTTCACCTTCTCTCTCTTTGTCCCTAAGGAGCCAGTTGTTCCAGCATTTGTGGACTTTTTAAACAAAGATTCGGTACCATCAACAGTTGTTGTGTTTGACATTCTGTGTCTGCAAGGTGCAGAATTAGATTTGCTGTCTTTGGATGATGTTTGGGAAGTTCAAAAGGTTGAGCTGTGGATTCAAAGGCTTTGTGATGGGTTTAAGAATTCTACATCACTTGCTAATGACTTGTCTTTTAAGCACTTACATTTACAATATCGCCTTTAGGACAACCTTGTTTATTTTGTGAGGATTGATCCAAATGATCATTTGCAATTGGTGGTGCTTTCGGTCTTTGTTCCATACTTCCTCCATACTTACCATGACTCTCATGTTCTCGGCGAACACATGGGACATTATCGTGTGATGAAGAAGTTGCACAAATCTTTCTATTGGCCAGAGTTGCAAGGAGATGTGATTCAGCATGTGCATAGTTGTGTGTGGTGCCAAGCTCGCAATACTCCCCCGTGTACTTCAAAAGGACGGTTGGAGTTAATTATAGTTTCTCATATGTTTAAGTTGGTGGCGTTTGATTTGATGGGACCTTTTCTGCAGTCGATTGATTGCTGGCAACGAGTACGTTATTATTGCTTATGACTACCTAACTCATTGGGTAAAAGTTGTGCTCTTGTTAGTGCGACTGCCTCTACTATTGGCTAGTTTCTCTTTAATCGGGTCATGTTCTACATTCTTATCCGGAATGGATTCTCTCATATAATGGTTCTACATATATGGCTGAGGCATTTCATGTTTTGACTTCTCGGTTGGGGATATGCCACACCTTCACAAGTACTTATCATCCTCAAACAAATGAACGGCTTGTCAGAACTTTCAAGGGGATAATCATAAATGGTTATCTGTCGTCTCTTCGATATATTTATATCACTGGAATACAGAGTTTTGTTGGTACTTTGCCATATAAGATCTTATATGGTCATGACCTAGTGTTGCCAACGGAGTTGTGTCTACCTTCTCTCTTGTCATTAGTTGTTGATTGTTAGAGTTTTAACCCGAAGGGCCAACACGTGGCTGCCAAGTGACCATTCGGCGTCATCACCCTATGTGAGCAATACTAAGTCTTCCAAGATAACCCTAAGAGTCTGACTCAGAGGCCCAATTAGGCAAAAGACTTAGAGTCCTACCCTAAGTCCCCTAAAATGACCATCCCCTAAACCCTAGAGAATAACCTGAGTAGATTTTAGGATCCTATCCCAGTAAACCTAGACAGGCTCATGCCCTAACCCACAAAGGAGATGTATCTCATACATATCCCCATGATAGAGCCAAGGCATCATCACTTACCCCTTGAGGAATCACCCTCATTCGGGAATACAACCCCTTTAGGCGACAAGGGGTACCCTAAACCATGACTAACCCCTAAGGGTTTGGGTGGCCAAGTCATACCCTAACCTAGGGCTAGTACTTAGTAAGGACACGAGTGTGAGTCGTAAGCGAACACGAGTGTTCTGCTAAGTAAACTCCCTAAGGCTAGATTTGGTTAACTTTAAGTACATGACCTTGCGAGTGCCTCACGAAAGGGCTCATGTTAACACGCTTAGGTTGTTCAACCCCTGGATTCCAAGGAGAACACCCTCTAGCCAAGTGTGCTAAAGCACACCTAGTTACAAGACCTAACCTCCCTTGAGCCAATGCCCAGGGCTTAGCACCCTAGTGCAAGCATAAGCATGTATGTTTGTTAGAGTATCCAACCCCTTGGCGACAAGCCCATGACACAATCCCAAAGGGCATGCCTCGAGCGTTGTATCGTGTGATGTCTAGCCCAATGTCACATCTCCATGTGACATTGCCTTCCACGGTGTGGGCTATCATGCCATAGCCCTTATATTCAAGAGTTGTACCAAGTGCCACAAATATGGCTCCTAAATGCCAACTTTAGAACCCCTCAGTGAACCCTCAGAACTAGGTAATGTGAACCTGTTAAACAAGATCCCACGCCCACAGTTGGACAAGGACATGAAGGTGCCTTGCTTGGCCGTGAGTGCTACCTAGCTTGACGTGGAGGAGGAAGCTAGAGACAAGCCTCAACCTTTGCCTCTTGGAACGTGCATTCCAACAAGACCTCCCAAGCATGGATTCACCAACGTTAAGGGTAAGCTACCCCAAAAGTGGGACGTACCCCTGTCATCTGGAAGTTAGGGCAGCACAACAGAGGGTTATACCTTAACGACACAAGTTAAGGCTTGTATTGGTAAAAAAGCAACGAAATCAGTCATGAACCCAGGAGCTCTCCTACTCATACTCTACCTTATTTATGTGACGGAGCCCCCCCCTTTTCCTGTATGTGTAAGTGGGCTAGCACGAAATGCCAGTCCCTTAGTTAATGAGATGAGTTTTGCACACTAACCCCTACCCAAAGGGTGGGGGTTTTAAGGCATGGGTTAGGGCAATGCTAGGGGTGTTCTTAACCCTACTTAACACGCCAAACTCATTTACCTTAATTAATCAACTTAATTGGAACGTTAAAATCAGGGGTGGATTTTTTAGAAGGTAAGTGCTACCTTCTCGCGATATTTAAGGATAGCCAGTCGGACACCTAAGTGCACTAAGCGGGGCTGTTTCTCACTACATCCAGGATCCATCAACATAGTATAGTAGGTAACAATAATCAACCTCTAAAGTAAAGGGTCGAGTCATTGTAAAAACTATGACACTGATGTTAGGTCCTAGGATCGGTATTTGACGAGCATTTTCTATTTGTCCGAACGGAGTCTGTAGAACACTTAGGCCACATACAAGTGGGACAACAATGGCGCTACAACTCTCATCATCGTACACCTACGGAGTATAAGGTGGATGAGTTGGTTTAGTTTGTTTTCCTAAGCTTACGGTACGTGATTTAGCCAAAAGTGTCCTTACTCAGTGGAAGGGACCATATCAAGTGTTGTGGCAAGTAGGACCACAAGTTTATGAGGTTCGACATGACATTCAATCCAATCCTGAAGAGATTGTGCATGTGCAACGGTTGAAACATTTTATACAACGCGGGTCAGGAACATGTTGTGCTACCTTTAGATCCACCAATGCATTCTCCTAATGTTCCTCCTGATCCAAACCCATCTACCAGAGAACCCTAACCCATCCTTTCGAGAGATGAGGGGATGATATAATATCCACATGTACAACTGCATGTGCATATAATATTATTAACATAGTGGATTTTGATAATCATCGAATTGGATACAATATGGACCATTCGCTCTTGTGTAAATTAATAAGAAAATGATATTATAAATTTAAAGTTTATTTGATTTCTCACTTATTAAACATCGTCGTACATCATATAGAGATGTCAAAAATAAGTAGAATAAAAACTTTAAAAAAAAATAAATTTATGTGGTTATCTTAAGGTGCAAATACATTTTCAAATATTAAACTTCACTATTTTTTTAACTAAGAATATATATATTTTAAGAAAATTATAAATAGTCTAAAAATTATTGTTAAATTTATTATTTATATTGTCCAGGATTAAGTCATAATGAACATAAAGGTTTAAAAGTCAAATTAAAATTTATTTTATTGTTTAAAAATAAACAATTACTATTATAATTATAATTTATGAATGAATGTCATCTCTTAGTGTCTTTACAAATATAAAAAATATACTAATAGTATCAAATTTAAATATTTTATAACAAAAGCTAGCATTATTTCATTTTTGAATTCACTTAATATATTTCTATGGTACATACTTTGGTTCATATTTAGTTAAAAAGATTATTTAGTTCAGACTTTTAAAAGTATAAGATTTTGAATTTATTATTAAAATAAAAAATAGTATTATGTCTTTTCTATTACATGTATAGAAATTATATGTAAACCTTGTGTTTTTATATTCTTTTATTTGAGATTGAATAGTATATGTACAGAACTATAGTATATATTGTTTAGAGTTTATATTTGGCTTACTATTCATTCTAATATATATAATTAAAAAGAAAATTAAATACAAAAACAACTTAATAAGAACATGTCACTAATCTTTCTAAATATAATAGCAAAGTGTATAAATAAATGAACATAAATTAAAATTAATAAAACATAAAAGATTAAAAACACATTTCTTATTATTGACCTAGTATAAACATAAAATAATTATAGTAATTATTACATTTAATCATATTATTATTAATTATCATGAACCTATTACATTTTGGTTGTTGACAACTTATGAAAAATTCATATCATTAAAAAGTAATCACATAAAGAATTAATTATATAAGTTATTCTCATGTACAAAGTTATATATATATATATCATATTTGTGATGAGAATGAATTCTTTCTTTTTAAATATCTTTCATACATATATATGTAAACGACATATAGCAAAATAATGAATCAGTGTCCGGCATTTATAGTTAATTAAGTTTTAAAAATGAAATTAAAATATTTTCATCATAACAATATTTCACATCCAAGTACATATTAATTAATTAAGATTTAAAATATGGCAAAACACTTTACGGGTGGTCGGAATTTACAATTATAATATATAACATGCCGTATAGACACATGTCACTTTATATTAAAAGAAGCGAGTTGTTAATGTATCACTTAAAAGCTAACTTAACTACTTAAGTGGCATTTAAATAATAGGTTAAAGTTATGAAGTAAATTAATCTTTATATAGTATTTAAATTAATTCAAATTAAATACTCTTAAGGTAAGGAGCTTAGATACTAATAATACACTATATCTAAAGATATATTTTATTAGATATGTAGATTTAATACTTTGTTTAAAATTAATAATTATTAAAAAAGCTAAATATCCTATAATTTGCACACACACATAGATATCTATATGTATGTATATATGTATTTAACTATGTGTTAAAACTATCATGTTTCAGTATTTAATTCTTAATATGAATATACATGTGCATATGCATGTGCATGTGCATGATGATATGATTTAAGTTTAAGTATATGAAATTATGCCTTATTTATAATAGAAGGCTCTTCAGTACCTTTTATTTATATTAAAATGGTTATTGATTATTTAAAATTTTCATACTGTGTTAAATTATGTGTAACAATTAAAATTTAGATAAATTATAATTTAATATTAAGTTAATTTTAAAATATGATATATTGATATACATATTTATAAGTGTGTGTGTGTGTGCGTGTGTATGTGTGTATTATAATATAGTTTAAATTATGTCACTTTAAATATTAATAAGCCCTTATGTTTACATGTTTTCATACTGGAAATGTGAAATTTCCGAAATACATTATGAATTCATTATACATACAATACATACATCGTTTATATGTACCTTTCATGTGCTTTTTATATGCCTCTCTCTATGTGTGTGTATACGTGTGTGCGTGTGTGTGTGAATTTAATTGATATGTATATACCTATAACACACACCTGCATATGCAAATAAATAGAAATGTGTATGTATGTAAGTATACGTAATTATTTATATTATATGTGTGTGTGTGTGTGTGTGTGTTACGGGTTTTAGAGTGCTAGGCATCCAATAACAGTGGTTCCTCAGTATACTAGATGGTTGATTTTTACTATAAAGGACCATTTTAAATTAATTGACAACTATTAAATCAAAATTATAACAACTTATATACACCAGAACATGTAATGTATTAACTTTAAAATTCTCCAAATGTATATAAGATAAATGAATAATTAAATTAATAATAGAGCAGTTTTAAAGGTAAAGTCCCACATATAATAAAGGAATATCCTTTTAATTAACCTTTTCCAAGCTAGGGTTTGAATACCCTAAATGCATAGTGAATATGGACAAGCAGAAAAATAAGGTTGATGAATGCCTAATCAAATTCGACCAGAGCATGATCTAGGTGCCACTAATTAAATTCGATCAGAACATGAATAAAATACCAATAATTTATCTCTGCACTTGTCCTAGACAATCGTCTCCGTGCCCATCTCATAACCAGACAACATACGCAATCTGCACATATTGCAAGTTAGAGTTTTGTACATCGTGCGGCCTGGATTTTCACGGCTCCAGCTCTTGTGCAAGTGCGTGGAGTGCCGGCAAAACACAAGTAGAACTCTCCTTCGTAACAAGATGGCGCTTAGAAGCAAAGAGGTGCCAGAAGGACAAGGAACGCATCGAGAAGGCTCGGAGGGCCAAGCTCGAGGAAGATGCGGAGGAGGAGATGATCACAAAGATGTTATCTGCGATGAAGGAAAGCGTGGACAAAAAGGAAATTGAAAGAAGAAGTGCCAGATGAAGCTGAAGAGCAAGATGGAGAGGATAGAGAGTGAGCCTAACATGCATGATAGGGAGGTTCATGCTACCATAGCCAAACTGTTTGAGGAATACAAGAAGAGCATGAAAGATATAACGAGGGAAGAGGAAAATTACATACCACCACAGGAAGATTATTATTATAACATGTATGGGATGTCCAGATTCTATAATCACTATGAGTTCAATCCTAGCTCCTGGAGTGACTTGGAGATGTATTTTACAACGCAGCAGTACATGGGCTTGTGAGAACAATGATTAATTATATTAAATTAATATCATACATCCATCAAATGTCATCAGCACCGTTGTTTGAATGCACATGAGACATAGATCCACTATCCAAAGTGTGCGTGCTGAGTGCGTGTGAGAGAAAGATTCATACGGTTAGGTATACTTTAGCATTACGCCCATGGGCGCTTATGTACATGCGTTGTGTAACTGTAACACGTGGACATGCGTGTTTTTGTGCATATTTTGTAGTCCTACGCAACGCATGGACGTGCGTGTTTTTGTGCATATTTTGTAGTCCGTGCTCGTGTATGCAACGCATGGACGTGCGTGTTTTGTGCATATTTTGTAGTCCGTGCTTCTGTACGCGTGTCTGTACACAAGGGCCATTAAAAGCCAGAAGAGTTGTAAAAACCCTAGTAACAGCGGGCCATGAATACGAAGGAGAGCACAAGCCGCCTGGATTTCCTGGTTTGTCCAAAGTGTGATGAGGTCTTCAATGGCCGAGCCGGGCCATCAGAGGAGTCAATAGACAGCCCAAGAACATATGCAGCAATTTGCACATACTGCAAGTTTATATTTTGCTCGTCCTGTGGCCTAGATTACCATGGGCCTTCCTCGTGTGCAGTAGCGTGGAGCACTGGGAAAGCCTTGGCCAAGGCTAGAATATGCACACTCTCGTCCACGACAAGGAAGATGCTCAGAAGGGGATCAAAAAGGGAGATACTGAAAGAGGAAGAGAAAGAAAGGGCAAAAAGGGAAATGTATGAAGACGAGGACGAGGAGATGGCTATCTTCAGGACTCTGAAGCAGATGAAGAAAGGGCAGATGCCAAAGGTAGAGCTGAAGAGAAGAGAATGCCAGATGAGGTTTAAGGGCGTGATGCAGAGGATGGAAAGGATGATCCAGTATTTAAACGAGAAGGTGGAAGAGGGCAACATGGTAGAAAGGGCGTACAAGAAAAAGCTCCATGAGATCATGGAGGAGATGGGCGAAGCTTATGAAGAGCATGAGGAGGAGATGAGGGCTCTGGTGAAAATATTTAAGGATTTAATATGATATGTTATGTGTATAAATTATGTTTAATAAATAATATCATTTATGATAAAATTATATATTAATAATAAGTTAATTTTGAAATATGATATGATTATACACATATTTATAAATATAATATTATTATAAATATAATTGAAATTATGTAAGAAAACGTGGAACTTTGAACAAGTTTGTTTTAAACAGTAAATATTCTTACTTCAAATATTAATAAGTCCTTGTGTTTACATGATTTTATACTACATTTCAAAATATATTATGAATTACAAAATACCTTCCTCTTCAGGATTCAAAACCCCGTGTCTCTCTCTCTCTCTCTCTCTCTCTCTCTCTCTCTCTCTCTCTCTCTCTATATATATATATATATATATATATATCTGTGTGTGTGTGTGTGTGTGTGTGTGTAATTGATGTGTATATACCTATAACACACAATTCTTCAGTAGTGTGCATATGCTATAAATAAGTGCAAATGTGTATGTATGTGTGTGTGTTGGTATGTATATAGAGAGAGTAGTTCCGTAGCCGTAGCCGCATCAATTTCCGACTGCTGACTTTTAATATACAGGACCTCTTTAATTATAACTAATTGAAAATATTAAAAATCAAAAATTATAAATATTTAAAACAATTTATATACACCAGAACATGTACTGCATTAACCTCAAAAGTCCTTTTATATCTCCAAATGCATATAAAATGAATGAATATTTAAACTAATTAATTTAGGGAATACAATACCCGATTATAGTCCAGATTCTATAATTCCTTAGCTCCTGAGATGCATTTTACAACACAAGCTTATGAGAATTAAATTTATAATGAAAATTAAATGCCAATTAATATGATACATATTTAGTCATATCAATAAGATGACATGCAACCATTAGATGATAGTGTATATAGCACCGTTGTTTAAAGTCACACACGCACATATAAGAAAAAACTTACACTCAAGGACGGGACCCAGTCTATAACAATCCATGAACTTGAGCAAATGTTCAAGACTACAGAAGTTCCAGAGTAGGCAGGAGGTTCTTACTTGCTACTAAACAATGCAACTAACGTATTCTTCCTATTTAGCAAGCAGTGCTTGTTAAATACTAACTACTTAACAACCTGAAGTGTCTCCTAGACGATGACACGAATGCGAGGGGTTGGAGGAGAATTCGGCAGGCCGGAGGGGATTTCGAACAATTCAGGATCAAGAAGCATCATGTCTAACACATTGCCTGCACAAAGTTAATAAGATTTAGACATATAGATCCCATATCATATGTACCATTATCGTATTCCTCCCGAGGCTTCTCTTCGTACGAATCCAGCTTCAGTTGTCCGTTGCTCTGGTAGGGACTCTGCAAAGAAAACTTAAGAACAACATATACACAAACAGTATACATCAGTGTATCAATATACGATCCTAAATGGAACCGGAAACAAGCCAGTACACGCACGCACACATACACGAACTTACATCAGTTACTTGAGGCCGTGGCAACACAGGAAAGATCTCTGTCCGGAAAGAAAGTATGGTCTTAACCCGGTTCTCCACCTCTGGACAAAAACGAATGAGATATAAGAAAACAAAGGGAGAGAGTACACACACACACAATTGAACATACATAGATAAGCGATTCTCTCATCAAACCAAAAACAAATTTATACACACAGAGGGAATGTGTGTATGTGTGTCGACGTATTTATATATAAATGTGTGTATAAATATTGTACAACCTTCTTGCTCGATCTTCTCCCGGAGGGCTTCCATGTCATCTCCAGTGAAATGCACTTTCTCTACACCTGCTTTTGCCCAGAGCTCTTGCTCCTCTGTAAGAACGATTGGTGGCCGTTTCGCATTCTGAAATAACAAAACAATACAAAATGAGTACATACATTAAATACATTTGTATGTATATGTGTGAATATGCAAGAAATTCTTACTTGTTCCTGCTGGTGCTTCTTCTCATCTCTGGTCGACACCTTGTCGAGGGCCTTTGGCTGCGGCAACTTGGCAACCTGTTGCTTCAAGGGTTTAAGAGCCGATGCGGAATCATTGAGCGGCGTTGGTTTGAGATGTTCTTAAGAGGAGTCCGAGGGTTTCTGATCTTGGGTGTTGCCGGAGGATGCTGCTGCAGCTTGTTTGTTATGTTGGACAGCTTCGGCCGCTGTAGCGGCCGATTTGAGGCCGCCGCTTGCTGCCGCCACAGATTTCTGCGCAGATTTCCCTAGAAACACAAAGAATCACATACTTGCATCGGATTATCACAGAGATCGACATCGGATGAAATTCACGGATTTAAATCTACATTCGTTTCAAGGGATTAAATATGGATTCATGAAAACTCGACAGATCGCTCTAATCCAAGAACAGCTTACCTTTGGCTGCATTCTCATCATTCGGCGTGAATCTAGAGGAAAAGCGCATCGCCATAGCTTCTCTTCTTCAAACGGGAAGAACCCTAACCAAGACCGGAGCAGAAAAATGTGCCAGGGTACGGACTTGACCGTTGTATCCGTACTGTTTAGGGCAAGTCAAGCCAAGCCCTAAATCAGTAATTAATCTTGCCCTGCATTTTATGGGCAGTTGAAACAGAAGCGTCGCTCAGGTAAATCCTAGATATGGCGATCAGGGCCGTCAAAGTGCTCATGGGTGTTCTATTTCCCAGGTAATTATTTAATTATAATAATAATCATTTTATCCTTTTCTCTCTCTATATATATACACACATACATTTGTGTACATGTAGTTGTATGTTCCAGTTTCCTATAATTCCTGTTTCCACTGTTGGTAAATTAGACATACATGCATACATACATATTATAGGAATCTGGAAATACAACTACATGTCCACCAAAATTATAGTATACAGAACAGTAATATATGTATGTAAGTATATATATGTTCAGATTCTGTACACACACACATAATATATATATATATATATATATAGAAGAGAGAGAGAAGGAGAGAGAGAGGAGAAGAGAGAGAGAGAGAGAGAGATGTATATCTGTGTGTGCGTGTTACTTGATAGGTGGTCTAAGTATCGAAAGAACAAGAATGTCCAGATTGAGAACCGGACTGCTTTGCTTTCAGGAAATATGATGAACCATATCCCTACGAGTCTAGCACAGGTTCAGTTTACTGGGGGGCCAACCCCAGATGGAACTGAGGTGTGTGTGTGTGTGTGTGTGTGTGCTGTAATCTATATAGTTATAGTTAACCAAATATATATCCACATATATCTGTTATTCAATCATACACACAATACTATATAGGGGAGAAGAATAATGATTTATGGGCATATTTATATATTATTTACATCAGTATGCAGATTGCTGTGAAGAGATTAAATGGGAGAAGCTTGGAATCAACTAAGGAGTTTGCAGGGGAGGCGGAGAAGATGGGAAAGATGCAACACAAGAATGTGTTGCGTCTACGTGGCTATTGTGTGGAGAGACAAGAGCATATACTTGTGTACGATTATGTTCCCAACTCTAGCTTGCTTGCACACCTTCATGGTGCGTTTTCATATGATTCCCACCTCTCTTGGCAAAGGAGATTTCTTATAGCCCTCGGATGTGCAGAAGGCCTCGCGTAAGTGTGCTTGTGTGTGTATGTGGAAATACTTACATGCATATTGACACAGATATATAAATATAAATATATATATATATCTGAATGTTCTGCAGGTACTTGCATGAAAATGGAATGATACATGAAGATATAAAGTCCAGTAATGTTCTTCTCAATGACAACTACGAGCCATTGTACACATACTACGGAGTCGCTGGCCTCATGAAGAAATCAGTGGTCAAGGAGAAGTCTGTATTGGGATACACGGCACCAGAGTGTTCAAATGGTGAAGAAGCCACTAAACAGAGTGATGTTTTCAGCTTTGGTATACTTCTTTTGGAGCTCATCAGCGGCAGAAGGCCAATAGAGAAGGTTTCTCTCTCTCACACACACGTATGCATATATATGATAGGCCTCATATATATATGTATGCACATACATATTTGCATGTATAACATGTATGTTCATACATACATACAGATATAATATATGCCTCTCTCTCTCTACACACACACGCACAGGCACAGACACAGAGTCTGGTGTTATGAAACAGGTGGAGTATAATAAGAAACAACATTGTGGACTGGGCAGAGCCTCTCATACTTGAGGGGAAGTTTGATCTTATTGTAGATCCGAAACTGGAGGGAGATTTTGCGCTGGAGCAGCTTAAACAGCTTGTTTTTGTGGCGGCTATATGTGCCCAGAGCTCGAGCAGGAACAGACCAAACATGCACCGCGTTGTAGAGATTTTACAACAGGTTTCAAACAAGTAAACTTTGTTTTAGTATATCAATAAGATATGAACATTTGATATTCACTAAGCTTTATAATAGTATTCATAGCTAGCCATTTTCTGAGCAGTCTGAGATATAGCATCAATAGCAATAAGACTACTGCCTCCCATTCCCACGACTCCCATGAGATCCCCAATTATCTTCAAAACTCCCAATAGAAACCCACCAAGAAGAATTGCAGTCGGAATGTACTTGTTAAGTCTCCTTCTCAGATTTCCACCCACAAGAGTCACGTTGTGTTTTCAAATTCAGCTGCAAGATTGTCCGCTGAAGACCCGCTTGCAGATGCACATGCTTTTGATAGTAATACACACGCACCCAGCGTGGTGAACACATACGTAAGCATGTGTATCCATCCCCACGTAGTAGGAGGAGTTGCTAAGTAAGTGTATACTCCACTGGCTCTCTTGTAAGCAATATGTTCTTCACCTAAGACTCCCCGCATAAGCTTCAGAGGCACCTCATGTATATACATGTAAATCAATGATAAGTAACTAAGAGGCGTAACTGAAGTGTAAAATAGCTTGATCGGAAATGGTACGCGCAGTCCCTGTCCTCTGGTAAGAACTAAAACCATTTGGAAAGAACTAATGAAAATAGCAATACCCATGAATACCACACTCTTCAGGAATCTCCATAGATTGGGGTGAGTGAACACACTATAGAGTGCAGCAGATTTCTTTGGGGTTTTAAAAGCGTAGAAAAACTGCAGTAGAAACCCTTCGAACAACCAGACTCCCTTGGAGACTCCTACAGTGCGCGGGCTTAACATACTCCATGTAAGTTGTTCACATAAATGGACACCGGAGAGGAGCGAAGCCGGAGGGGAAATTCCGTATCCTTGATTAGCAAGCTCATCCAGAGAGCTAATCACTATGGTACACCCGATAATCTGTATACAAACTAGAGACGCGCTAGAAAACCCTAAGAAACTCCCTCTAGCAACCAAGGCTGTGACTTGTAAGAGCGTGGTTAGGAAGAGTTTGAAGCATCTCTTGTATATCTTGTTGTTTACTAGCTTGGGGGGAACAATTCCGAGTACGATAGGCATCTGAGACATGAACATGGACGTGAGTGCGAGCTCCAGTAGTGTACCTCGCTCCGAGTGATGTAGCATACGGAAACCTTGTAAGGGATCGGTATCGCTAAGAAGCTTTACTCCATAGAGAGGTAACCTGCCGAGTACCATAAGAATCGCTAAGCATGAACCGGTGTAAACCAGTTTTGTCCGAGGTGATACTGCACAAGGAGGTGGTTCGATCTCAATGGACAGGATTTGAGGGGACATACACTTGCGGATCGTATAGATTGTACCGAGTGCCCTGGAGATATACGACGTGTCAAACTCCTCTCTATTAATTCCACAAAGCATGGGTTCGAATTCTTCTTCTTCTTCCTGTGTGATCTCATGATTCTCCATTCTAGTGTTTCCTTACCCTAAGTTAATGAACTTATACCTAAATTATAAGTTACCTTTTTTCTAATCCTTTTGCTAATATTTATATAAATCTAAAATAAATTGTATATTTATTATTTTTATAAATAAATACGCAAATTAAATTATCAAATTGACCCTCTAATTTATACAATTATTAAACTAACCTTCTAGTTTTATATAATTATCAAATTGGCAATTATATTATTAATCCCACACATGCAATATAATATTTAAAGTTAAAATATATATCACAATAATAAATATATTAATTATTAATGGTAAAATATATAACATTGCATGTGTGTCTGTGTATATTATTAAGTTGATCTCAAGGCTAATTTGAGAATTATATAAAATTAGAGGTTTAGTTTGATAATAATATAAAATTAAAAAACTTTCTTGTTAAACATTAGAAACTAGAATATTTTTTAAATTAACGGATTTTAAAAAATAATAATATATCTATGTATTAGTTTATCAACTAGTTTATATATAATATTTAAAGTGACGTTTGCTCCCGGAATGGAAACCGGATCATAAGTTTATCCTACGTGGAGGGCGGACTTAAAGACGGGCAATAAAATCCAGTTTTGAAATTCCCCGGTTCCCGTGTCCCACTCTTCTTTGCGTTTCCATGTGAACATTTAAAAAGAAAAATTTTAAAATAAAGGGGGAAAATTAAGCGACTATTCCCTTAGGGCAACGAGAGCATCAGCTATGGCGGATCCTCCTCATAGGTATGGAATTCTGGATTCTTGAGCTATAGAGAGAGAGAGAGAGAGAGAGAGAGAGAGAGTGTTCACGGGTGTAATGCACAGGATTGTTCATGGGCAGCTCTGACATGTGGGAGCTGCAAATGTGGGTATCCAAGAACAGGGGATTGTAGCAAAGGATTCATCCAAATGGGTTCTGTCTGTTGTGTGCCTGTGAAACAATGGGAGTCGGAGAGGACAGGGCCCAATTGGCAGGTGAATGGGAATTTCTGTCCGGGAATAATGGGATGCAGTTATATAGATCCTCATTCTCCTCGAGCAGCCGTCGGATGAGCTCCCGGTTTGCTTCTCACCATCGGAATCTGTCACCGGATATGAGTCCGTCCGGGAGTTTTCGAGCCAATCCTCTTGGTTCATCACAGATTTGCCCACTTGTGGAAGGTACAAGCATATGTTGTCATATATATTATTTAGCAATATATAACTCGAGATGCACATGGGTTACAAGGTTTATAGTTGGAAGTAAATAACTTGATATCGTATTATAATGTAACATATGCATTTTACAGATTGTCTTCCAAGCCCGTGCATGACGGTGTCGTCCTCAAAGGAGGTATGACCTTTGATTTTATGTAGTCATTAAGTCTCTTTTCTGCAATATATATTTGCTATTCTCTTTATTTGAAGCATATACAAAGAGCTAAACCTAAGACACTTATGCGCATGGACAACTTAATTTAAATACATATATGATCTCTCTCTCTCTCTCTCTCTCTCTCTCTCTCTCTCACACACACACACACACACATATAAACTAAAATTCAAAGATCTAAACCGGCATGGACAACTTAA
This sequence comes from Selaginella tamariscina, assembly GCA_003024785.1. NCBI lineage: Eukaryota > Viridiplantae > Streptophyta > Lycopodiopsida > Selaginellales > Selaginellaceae > Selaginella > Selaginella tamariscina. Next base: position 107,822 of record PUQB01000519.1, read on the forward strand.
GATAAATACATATATGATACATCTCTCTCTCTCTCTCACATACACACACAAAAACACACACTTATAGTTTTCTTTCAGGGATGTCTCTCGGGTGGTTTATCTACGGTTTCTAACACACCAGAATCTACTACTTCCTCACTGGTGACTAACAGCAGTAACTTATCAAAGTTGACCAAGTATCAACGAGACAAATCGTTAACTGAGAGTGGACCAGATACGTCAGATTGGTGGTCAATGCTGACTTTCTCGGAGCTCGTTGCATCTTCCCGTCGGTGGATGAGTGATGAACTCTCTGGTTTAGATGATGTTACATTGGAGAAGATTAAGGTAAGCAGCTGTTTGCACGCATTAGACACACAAAGATGTGTATACGCATACTAACACATACGTCTCATGCAGGCAGGTTCTGCTTCACCAATCCCAGATGCATTTGTGTGCGGACTCTGCTTCCGAAAATTATCACACAGATCACCTCTAACACCTCAAAGAACGCTAGGAAACATAGACCTTCCCGGGGTAGGAGTGTTAGCTTGTGGGCACGTGTTCCACGCAGACTGCCTAGAACACGCCACGTCTGCATCGGAGCAGCAGGATCCACCTTGTCCACAATGTAGTTCTTCTTCGAAGATGAAGCTGTTCAAGAATCACAGCCCTCACATTCATAACAGTAAAAGAGACTTAGATACATGGTTTGGTACTAAGAAGAAGGCCGAGCTGTGTTTAACGGAGGCTTCCACTAAGGCTGGACAACACGGGTATAAGGGTAGTTCTAAGAAGAATTCCCATTTACGGTCGAAGAAGGTTTCACCGGATAACGGGGACGAAGGATCATTCAGGTACTTCAAGAGATGGTGAGAAGTGAATTAATTAATTAATAAGTAAGCTAGATTAATCATCAATCCTGATGATCCTCTTCTTTGACTGTTTCATGTCTCTGTGTGAAATCTCTCCATCCAGAGCTCTGTAGTTCCACCTATTGTTAGCAATCTGTAATAAGTTTCTCTTCCGTGCCCACTTCTTTACCATATCCCTCATCTCCTCTTCGTATTCCTCGGAAGCTTTCTCCTTCTTCTCCACGAGCATCTGAAGTTCTTTGTTATACATGCTTTCTACCAGTTCTCCCTTGTTAGTCTCTCTTTCAGGCACTTAGCTGCCCTTTCTAGCCTTTCTAGCTTGCCCTTGAACCTCATCTGGCGCTCTCTTCTTTGGAGCTCCTTGTGCTCCATGCCCCCTTTCTTCATCTCCTTTAACGTCTCTGTGACCGCGTCATCTTCCTCCTCCCGTTCATACTTTGCCCTTTCCGCCCTTTCCTTGCGTTCCTCTTCAGCTTGCTGCTTCTCTCTCCCCTTTGTTTCAAGTATTTTCCTTGTCACGGAAGAGAGTGCCTTGTACGACTGCATCTTGTGCCTGAGCATGGCTTTCCCATTGTTCCACGCTGCTGCACATGAGCTAGGCCAGTGGAAATCGAGGTTACACAGCGGACAGAACCAGAAGTTGCAATAGCTGCAAACCGCTTCTTTTATTTCCCTTGTTGTGTACGGTCGGCCATTCAAAAGACGGTCGCACCAAGGGCAGACCAGCTGATCAAGTACAGGTACCTGGTTGATTCCTGCGTCGATCTCCGCCTTGTCCATCGCCTTTTTCAATTAGTTATAGAAAAAAGGTTTAAGATGTAAATCAAATAGGAATACGAGCTTATTTTATACTAGTCCACATGCACACACGCACACAACACGCACCACACGCACACGCACAATATGATAACCGAACATTATATATCTATATACAGCTTAGGTTTAAGTAAATTTGTTCCAATTAGGAAGTTCTTGAATTGAGATTTGAGTTTTCCCATATTTGATACGCTGTACTTAAATATGACTTGCGGTTTATAAATATTTAAAACAACTTATATACACCAGAACATGTAAATTCTCTAAATGTATATAAGATAAATGAATAATTAAATTAATTAATTTAACCCAGAACAATTTTAAAAGTAAAGTCCCAAAGGATTATATTCTTTTTTGTTAACCTTTTTCTAGGGTTTGAATAGTGAATATGGACAAGCAGAAAAACAAGGCTTCATCTAATCAAATTCGACCAGAGCATGTGCCACTAATTAAATTCGATGAATAAAATACCAATAATATATCTTTGCACTTGTCCTGGCTGTGACAAGTTCTTCAATAGACAATCGTCTCCGTGCCCATCTCATAACCAGACAACATACGCAATCTGCACATATTGCAAGTTAGAGTTTTGTACATCGTGCGCCTGATTTTCACGGCTCCAGCAGTGCGTGGAGTGCCGGCAAAACACTGCTCAGGAAGACGAGTGCTGCTGTATGCGCTCAAGTAGAACTCTCCTTGTAGCAAGGCGGCGCTTGGAAGCAAAGAGGTGCCAGAAGGACAAGGAACGCATCGAGAAGGCTCGGAGGGCCAAGCTCGAGGAAGATGAGGAGGAGGAGATGATCACAAAATGTTATCTGAGATGAAGGAAGGCATGGACAAAAAGGAAATGAGAGAAGGAAGTGCCAGATGAAGCTGAAGAGCAAGATGGAGAAGATAGAGAGTGAGCCCAACATGCAGGATAGGGAGGTTCAAGCTACCATAGCCAAACTGTTTGAGGAATACGAGAAGAGCATGAAAGATTAACGAGGGAAGAGGAAAATTACATACCACCACAGGAAGATTATTATTATAACATGTACGGGATGTCCAGATTCTATAATCCCTATGAGTTCAATCCTAGCTCCTGGAGTGACTTGGAGATGTATTTTACAATGCAGTATATGGGCTTGTGAGAACGATGATTAATTATATTAAATTAATAATACATCGATAGAATGTCATGCATGATCAGCACCGTTGTTTGAATGCACATATCGATTCTCTTGAGACATAGATCCACTATCCAAAGTGTGTGTGCTGAGTGCGTGTGAGAGAAAGATTCACACGGAACATTACGCCCATGGCCGCTTATGTACATGCGTTGTAACTATAACGCGTGGACGTGTGTGTTTTTGTGCATATTTTGTAGTCCGTGCTCGTGTACGCAATGCATGGACGTGCGTGTTTTTGTGCATATTTTGTAGTCCGTGTTCGTGTATGCAACTCATGGACGTGCGTGTTTTTGTGCATATTTTTAGTCTGTGCTCGTGTACGCAACGCATGGACGTGCGTGTTTTTGTGCATATTGTAGTCCGTGTTGTGTACGCAACGCATGGACGTGCGTGTTTTTGTGCATATTTTGTAGTCCGTGCTCGTGTACGCAACGCATGGACGCGTGTTTTTGTGCATATGTTGGCTCCTGTACGCCACAAGGGCCATAAAAGCCAGAAGAGTTTAAAAACCCTAGTAACAGCGGCCATGAATACGAAGGAGAGCACAAGCCGCCTGGATTTCCTGGTTTGTCCAAAGTGTCCGTCAGAGGAGTCAATAGACAGCCCAAGAATATGCAGCAATTTGCACATATTGCAAGTTTATATTTTGCTTGTCATGTAGATTACCACTGGCCTTCCTCGTTGCGGTAGCGTGGAGCACTGGGAAGCCTTGGCCAAGGCTAGAATATGGACACTCTCGTCCACACAAGGAAGACGCTCAGAAGGGGATCAAAAAGGGAGATACTGAAAGAGGAAAGAAAGAAAGGGCAAAAAGGGAAATGTATGAAGACGAGGACAAGGAGATGGCGATCTTCAGGACTCTGAAGCAGATGAAGAAAGGCAGATGCCAAAGGCAGAGCTGAAGAGAAGAGAATGCCAGATGAAGTTTAAGGGCGTGATGCAGAGGATGGAAAGGATGATCAAGTATTTAGACAGAAGTTGAAAAAGGGCAACATAGTAGAAAGGGCGTACAAGAAAAAGCTCCTTGAGATCATGGAGGAGATGAGCGAATTTATGAAGAGCATGAGAGGAGATGAGGGCTCTGGTGAAAATGTTTAAGAATTTAATATGATATGTTATGTGTATAAATTATGTTTAATAAATAATAATCATTTATGATATTAATAAGTTAATTTTGAAATATGATATGATTATATACATATTTATAAATTATATACTGTATATATAATTTAAGTTATGTACGAAAGCGTGGAACTTTGAACAAGTTTGTTTTAAACACTAAGTATTTTACTTCAAATATTAATAAGTCCTTGTGTTTACATGATTTTATACTACATTTCAAAATATATTATAAATTACAAAATACCTTCCTCTTCAGGATTCAAAACCCCGTCTCTTTATAATATATATATTATATATATATATGTGTGTGTGTGTGTGTGTGTATTTAATTGATGTGTATATACCTATAACACACAATTCTTCAGTAGCTGCATATGCATTGTAAATAAGTGCAAATGTGTATGTATATGTGTGTATGTATATATATAGAGAGAGAGTAGTTCCGTAGCCGCATCAATTTCCGACTGCTGACTTTAATATACATACAGGACCTCTTTAATTATAACTAATTGATAAATATTAAAAATCAAAATTATAAATATTTAAAACAACTTATATACACCAGAACATGTACTGCATTAACCTCAAAAGTCCTTTTTATATCTCCAAATGCATATAAAATGAATGAATATTTAAACTAATTAGGGAATACAATTTTTGGTCGGAATTTACAATTATATAAACATGCCGTATATATACATGTCACTTTATATTAAAAGAAGCGAGTTGTTAATGTATCACTTAAAAGCTAACTTAACTACTTAAGTGGCATTTAAATAATAAGTTAAGTTATAAAGCAAATTAATCTTTATATATTATTTAATTTAGTTTAGATTAAATACTCTTAAGGTATGGAGCTTAGATACTAATAATACACTATATCTAAAGATATATTTTATTAGATATCTAGATTTAATACTTTGTTTAAAATTAATAATTATTAAAAAGCTAAATATCTTATAATTTGCACACACACACACACACACACATCTATATGTATGTATATATGTATTTAACTATGTGTTAAAATTATCATGTTTCATTATTTAATTCTTAATATGAATATACATGTGCATGTGCATGATGATACGATTTAAGTTTAAATGTATGTGTTAAAATGGATTATGCTTTATTTATAATAGAAGGCTCTTCAAGACCTTTATTATAAATAAGGCATGAATAATATAGTCACTTAAATTGTTTTAAGGTCCCATAATCATGAGATTATTAAAATGGTTACTGATTATTTAATATTTTCATGCTGTGTTACGTGTATAAATTATGTTTAACAATTAAAATCACATAAGATAAATTATATATTAATATTAAGTTAATTTTATTACTAAGCCCTTGTTTCAGTGAAATTTTAAAATACATTATGAATTCATTTACATACAATACATACATCGTTCATATTATGTGATTTACATTTTAAAAAATATATATTTTTTAAATATATATTATTCTAAAAGTTTTTTTTAATTAAAAATATTAATTAAATAATTAAATTTATTAATTATTAAGAAAATGGGACTATAAACATTCCTATTTTAGTTACAACATTTATACATCTACATATGCAAATAAATATAAACGTGTATGTATGTAAATATATGTAATTTTATTATATATATAATATATAAAAGGGTTTTAGAGTACTATGCATCCAGTAACAGTAGTTCCGTGGCTGAATTTCAGTATACTAGATGGTTGATATTTACCAAAAAGGAACACTTTAAATTAAATATAATTAAATGATAAATATTAAAAATCAAAATTATAAATATTTAAAATAACTTATATACACCAGAACATGTAATGTATTAACCTTAAAATTTCCTAAATGTATATAAGATAAATGAATAATTAAATTAATTAATTTAACCCAGAACAAAGGTAAAGTCCCACATATAATAAAGGAATATCCCTTTTTATTAACCAACTCAATATAAAGCTAGGGTTTGAATACCCTAAATGCATAGTGAATATAAAAAACAAGGTTGATGAATGCCTAATCAAATTCGACCAGAGCATGATCGAGGTGCCACTAATTAAATTCGACCAGAACATGAATAAAATACCAATAATTTATCTCTGCACTTGTCCTAGCTGTGACAAGTTCTTGGATAGACAATCGTCTCCGTGCCCATCTCATAACCAGACAACATATGCAATTTGCACATATTGCAAGTTAGAGTTTTGTACATGTTACTAAGAAGAAGGCCGAGCTGTGTTTAACGGAGGCTTCCACTAAGGCTGGACAACACGGGTATAAGGGTAGTTCTAAGAAGAATTCCCATTTACGGTCGAAGAAGGTTTCACCGGATAACGAGGACGAAGGATCATTCAGGTACTTCAAGAGATGGTGAGAAGTGAATTAATTAATTAATAAGCACAACGAGCCATTTTCTGTGGCTTTTGAAAATGTCGTGGTTTTTTGCTTGGTTAGTGGATAATGACTATAATAAAGTTAGTGATTATGACACAATCTTGGCTTTTATCATGGCTTTCTGGATTCCAATTGTGGCTTTCTGATTTTCAATGGCTTTTGAAATGGCTTTGATGGTACACTGGCTTCTACACTGGCTTTTGTAATAGTTTTTGTGGTAATGCATGCTTCCGAAATGGCTATCTAGCTGGCTTTTGCAAAAATGAAGATGAATAATGATTTTTAAAAATGGATAACCATGAGCATTGCAAAAGTGGTTTTTATTATGGCTTACCTAATATATAAATACAGCCGACATTTAACAGAATGACACTTTGAATAACATGCAATATTCAACTACTCACTGTCAACCAAGAAAATTTCAGGAAACCTTCTTCTGCAGCACTAACCTCCACTTTTCTTCTGCAAACAAATTCGGACCAGCCAACCAAAGCGGGGATCCTGTTTGCTAAAATGTATTCTCCATCATTTGCGGGTTGAAGGTGTTTTACAGTGAACATCTTTCTTCTGCGCACCAAGATACCACCTGAGCAAAACGTTGTCCTGCAACTCGACTACGTCATCCACTTGTACAGCCACATACCCCCCTCAAATTTCTCGCACAGCAAGAACCGATGAATAGACGACCATTTCTGATTTGTGGCCTGCTGATTTGTTACTGCCACTAACAATGTTTCCCCTCAACACTGCGTTCTTTCAACCACAACAAGCTCATTGTCACAAAGGATAGAAACCTGACTAGAACTTCAAGAATGTCACCATCTAAGAGCCACACAGGGCATTTACCTGCTCCTGCTTGTAAATGAGAAGGAAACTTATTTGTCACAACTTCAAGTGCAATGTCGAATCCCCTCTTTGCCAACATTGGATCACTGTGTGGAATAATGCAAATCTCTCGCAAAATGTTTTCTATGCAAAATGCATGTAGCATCAAATGGAAACCGTGTTGGTGCAAGTATTTGCATCCCAGTTCCCTCATGAATAACTGGTCGGGACGTTCGTGTATCACAATGATACCTGCATATGTATGTCAATACCCAAAAGCCATAATGTTTGCCACATTCCAAAAAACTCACTTTCGAAAAATTCCAGCGAACAAAACGTGGAAGCTACCTGCATAGTCCACAAAAATATTTCCTTTACTTCTGCATAACAAATTTCACCTGCATTTCAAATTAGAAGAACGGTGAGAATTTATCTGTAACGAAACATATAATATAAATACCTGGATTGTCAGGGTCACTAGTCACCACTGACGTCCCTGCCTTGTAAATGGTACCTAGTAGACACACAGATTTGTGTCGATAGACCCGATGTTCAAAGATTAACTTCTCATCAAAAGCTGCCCCTATTATTCTAGAAACCGCTACGAGTTGCACTTGTGTTATTTGTTGGCCTTTTTGCATATTTATGAGAATTCCGACTTCAGCAATACGCAGCCTCCATGCAGCAGTGCCATACTCTAAACATTTTTCTAACAAGTCGACTGCTACTTCTCCGAGTTCACAACAACAATTCCGTCCTTAACCAGAACTGTGTTAGCATAGTGAATGGAGTTTGGTTTCACGAAGCTTGCATTAAGCTTGGCAGTCAGACGCTCTAGAGGCAACATACCATCACGCTCATCCATAAGTTTTTCCTCAATTGTCGTAAAGAAAAACCTGAAAACGTTAAACTGTTAAACTGTTCAAAATTAAACATATAACAAAATCCTCACCTCAAATGAGCCTTTGTAAAGGTGAGCTCCATCTCCTTGTTGTTTGTATGCGTAGCATTCAATCCTTTAAAATCTGATTCATACGCACCAAGTATTTGAAGATAGTCCATATCTATAGATATCCTCGCACAAGTGACCTCTTCCAAAGGCATGTATTAGTGTTGATTGATGTGGACCAAACCTTTCAACCCATAACACCTCCACAGTGTTGCAGTACTCACGAAATTCCTCCAATGTTTCCACAGTCCAACCATGACTTCTGCTCCAATCGTACAAAACTCTCGTAAGTTCAGTCAGCAATGAACAAAGGCGCAAATAGTCAGTGTCTATGAGACCATCCACAACGTATGGAAGGTACCACTGTGCGAAGTGTTGATGTTCTTCAGCTTTCCAGAATGACAAACGTGTCATTGGATGATTCGGTGCACGACCTTTCTTCATACAACTAGTTCGGTTTTGTAGTATGGTTTGCAATCTTGCCATGATAGTGGCTTCTTCCCCGACTTCTTTTAGAGTGGTGAACAACGCCTCAATAAACACTTTGAGCACATTCAAAGACACCAGATGCATGACGTCGTAAGCAGGCAACTCAAGAATGCTTAACCTGAAAAAGAAAAAAATAGAGTTAATGTAACTACAAAGTTCAATTAAATAATGTCCTACAAACCCGTACACATTGTATAGTCGATGTAGCCGGCTGCGACCGCGAACTCCGGAGTCCCTTTGGAGATGACGCATCCTCGTGGGGTTAGGTGCAGCTTCAACTTCCAAAATAGCACTTTGAATTTCTTGGAAGGAACGTTCTGCTGCTGGTTCCATGGAATTTTGAAGAATATTTGCATGTTTCCATTGATTGCCATCCTGCAACATAGGCGTTTTGCATTTTCGACAACTGTTTTTCCCACCTGAAACACAAATGATAGTGAATGTGCTGGCCAAAAACAAAAAACCATTGCTTACAGAAACCAACTCAGAAGCCAAAATGATGACCACACTAAAAGCTATAAAATGATGCCATAACTGAAACTCTTACCACTTGATAGTTTTAGTACTTCACATTGTGCAGGTGATCAGCAGAAAGTACTAATAGTAACACTCTCATTTGAAACTTTTGTGGAAGTCCTCCATAGTGCTCGGAACTCAAACTATAATCAACTTCCATCCCTTGCACAAATAGTGTTGTCAATTCATCAACAAGAAGATCAAGGAATGGATCGAGGCTATCTGTGCCGGCTTCCATTTGTGACTTCGGGATGTACATGACCGGGAGGGTCATTGTTGCTGCTGTTGTTCCATGAAGTCCTGGATTCAAGATCTTTGCATTCAAAGCCCCGCTGCACCTCTGTTTGGTTCGAGCTGACTGAAATCCGTCCCAATGGATTTGCAGTGCTAAATTCCTTGGATCCCCCCTCACAACAATCCTCTGAGCTTGGAAAGAAGATTCACAACGCGGACAATCCACCTTGTAGTAGCCATAGGCATCTAGCACAACAGTATCCATACAAGCATCTTTTTCTGGCCATTGGCGGATGAATTCTTCACAGCATGTGCATTGAATTGGAAGCTCAAATTCTTGGTCAGAATCGAAAAAAGCTTGATATTGCCGCCACATACTGCCCTCCCAAATCTAGAGATAGTTGATGGAGGTTCATGCACAGCCCTCCCTTTCCAGCTTTCTTTTGCCCGCCAAGGCCGTAGGTCTTCCCAACATATGGATCGTACCTTTGCACGGAGGTGAAGCCTTGTAGAAAGTGGTATGTAGTAGAAGGATACTGCATCTTTGATCCCAGCTCCACAACAGGGGCATGCTTCCCTGCATACTTCACACCTCTGCCTTAGGTTGGTGCACAGCAACAACCAGATGGGCAGACAATCACGAAGACACCAGTGTATGTTTGTAAATGTGATGCTTGCCTTCGTATTCATGGTTTAGATGGTAAACGTTGGAGTTCTTCAAGCTTCTACAGACACTTGCATAGTCTTCGTTCCTTGAGGTTTATTTTGCAGAATGATGGGACTGATAAAGTAGCAGAAGAATGTCACATTCCGAATCTAGATGAAGTACAAGCTATGGATGATGTCACCATGATCAGAGCTGTTTTCGAACATCTCCAAGGTCCAATGGAAGAAAACATCGATTATGAAGGATGTGGTGTTGAACTGCTCGAGGATGCAACTGAGGAGCATGTGCAATTGAGAGTTCATAAGGAAAATGTAGAGGTCACAATAGAAGCCATAATGCTACATTCTTTGTTCCAACTTTGCAAAATTTTCGATAATGGCCATATTTCTGAAGCACTTCGTTCAAAGGTCCTGGATTCATTATTTGCCACTAATCACCAGAATCTAGCTCGGATCTTTGATCCTTCTTGGACAGGGCGTTGCGGGGGTTTGAAAGTCCCTTGGCCATCTCGTGCTTTCGATAGGTTGCTAGCACGATTGGGCATGCTAAACGCAGAGAGGAAGAATTTTTGTTGCCACAAGGATTGGCTAGCTTATGTTTTTGGTGATCCAGAGGAACTGTGTGTTTGCAAGTAAATTTACTTTTGATTTTAGCGATAGAGTTTTTAGCTAACTATAGTGGCATTTTTATAATAGGGTATTTCCTCTAATTCCACCTCCATGCACTCCTTGAGACTTCTTCACCATTGACAACATACTGTCTCCTAGATCATGTCATTCTGATTTGGAGGTGAATTTGCAACGAGACTCATTTTAGGGAATTCTAGTGCGAAAATGTTAATGTTATTTAATGCTGGTAGGAAGCTAACATTGGAGCATGCATCAGCTACGCGGGTTAAAGGCCTTTTGGCACTAAGTCCCAACAGGCCACGAGTTCAAGTCTCATAGGAAAAATGCAGACTTTGCCATTAAAATGCAATTTTAAACATGGTATCACATGCGATGCACGAGTCTTGCCGTGTTTATTGATTTTCATTTTTTCCCAAATTTCCCACACGTAAGGTTTTTGATTTGGGGCTTTTTTGGCAGCAGTGTTTTTGGTTGCACATTTTTTGGGGAGCAAGGATTGTGGGGAGTGATCGATCTTCCCTCCTTATTGATCATATTTGTAGGTGCCATAGATCTGGAAAGCAAAACAATAGAAGAGGTGGGTAGTTTATTGAATGCTAATTTGGTTCCTTGGTCGAGATGGATTTCGCATCATTGCACGCAAGGAGAAGATCAATGGCAATGCTCTCTTGTCAATGACAACAAATGATTGGCTTGGACTAGGATGCAGGCGGGGCACAGCAGCTTCCATTGTGGCTCTTGTGAGGACGAGCTTGAGGCCTCCAAAACCTTCTGCTTTTACAGACCAACAATGTGGAACTGGTGCCTGTGGTAGAGCCCTGCAAGACTAGCAGAGACAAAAAACGTCATGTGAGGGAGACGGATTCTCGCACAGTGAAGGCGAAGGTTGCAAAAGTGTGTTCGGCAAAGGATTTGAGGAGAATCGTGAGGGATGCATTCCCTAACTTCATGGTTGCTAAGTTCAAAGGTGTTGAAGCACAAAAGTTTTGCAAAAAAAGAGCTCAAGTTGTGAACACCCTATATGGCCCTGATTGTTCTGCAGATTAGAGCAAGGCCGAGAAGCAGATAGGACTCAAATTGACGAGCCAACGCCGGTCCATTGTGAGGAAGCAAGCAGCATGAAGGCAAAAGGTGTTTTTGAGAGGACCTATGCGTGGGGAGCTACTGTTGTGGAGTTGTTTGCATATCAGCACAAGTTGAAGGAATCCGACATGACTTTCTTTGTGGAGTTGCATTCCGTTCGTATGCAAAAGCCTGGCGCATTTGGTGAAGTAGAGGTATGTATTGTGTTTGCTATGCATAGTTGAAATCGATCATTTGGTTTGTGTAGGTGGGGACAGCAACAGTGTTGGAGCGATTTACACCCCCAAGCCACCTTTATTCGGTTTTGCGAGTTAAGATTATAAGGAAGGTTGAGTTGAAGAAAGATGTCCATTCCTACCATTCACGACAAATCCAATAGAAGATGCACAACCGGAGAACACTTCTCAACTTCGTGTAGAGGCAAGTCGTTAATGTGGCTTTCTATGTGGCTTTGACTGTGGCTTTTTTGCAGGATATTGTGTGCTGGCCTGAGTGTTGCACGCATATTATAGATGATGATTCTGAGGACATTTCTGAAGAATCTGACGTCTCTAAAAATGAAAAATCAGTCAATCCTTCACGTTCAGAGGCAAGAACCAGTTTTGAAGCCGCATGCAATTTTTTGATGGGAGTGGTGGTGAATTCGCACAGGAGAATTCGCACAAGAACTTTGAGAAAACCAGCAACGATCCACAACCGAATTTTTAGTTCTGTAGATGATATGGATGGGAGATGCAAGGACAACAACATGACACCCATTCCAAACTCGCAGAAAGTAAGCTATATTGGTATTTTGATTTGTATTGACTAATATGTTGCATTTTCATAGAAGGCTGGTGACGTTTTAGAGTCTGATACAGACTCTAATACTAACCCCAAGGAGCTTGAGCATGATGTTGCTCCAAGGAATGGTGGAGGCATCACTGTCAGAACACACAAGTAAGTGTCAAGTTTTGTTTTTTTGTGTATGTTAGTGTAAACGTTATACTGTATTTGGTCTGTAGGAAGTTCTGGATTCAACTCCAAATTTTGTTGGTGCAAGTGTCGATCCAGATGAAACACAAGTAAGTGACTTGGTTTGGTTTTGGTTTCCATATTTAAAGCACATTTAACTTGGTTACCTTGCAGCCTTTCCTGACTCAGTGAAGGATCAATTAGGCATGGTTTTATATGGCACAGAACGAGGAGATTGCAATGTCCCTTTTTTGGAGGAAATACATAGGCCGAACTCAAGCTTGACTGAACATGCATTCAAAGTGAGTAATACTTTATTCATTGTTCACTTTTACATTTAGTAATCTTTTTGTAGTTGCCGAAAGATTGGGAAGCAAGGGTGAGAGATCTGAACATGGAGCAGTTAAAGTCACTTGCATGTTTGTTCATGGATGGATGCAGATTGCAAAAATCAGTTTGAGGCAAGTGAAGTCGTGGGCAGCTACATTTAATAAGAACAAGGGATGTAAGGTGTTCACAATTACTTCAGTAATGAAATTTGATAAGGCACTGCAGCACCTTCTAATCCGAGCTATTGAGAAAGGCTACTTCAAAGTTAGAAGCGACATGGGACTGCAAGGAGTTTTGGTGACGCTTAGCTATGCCGAATTAACCACTATGGCAGCCTATATGTAAATCATTTTCATATTCCAATATTATCAATAATATTTAGAATACACTTTTGAGATCCACATCTATAGTATCAATGTGTTTCCCACTATTCTTTTACAGGAAAAGAACACTATATTTTTCAGATTTTTTATTACCTTATTAGCATTAAATAAAGTCACATCTATTCTCCACTGTAGAAGACAATATAAATTTTATATTTCATTTCAGACGTGTGAGCACTATATATTTCATTTTCAAAAGCATTACTATATTCACATAACAAAACACTAAATTTTACACTCATTTTTCCACATTTAAAATTAGCAAACCACAGCCATCACGTGTAGCACAATCAAAAGCCATAGACCACATAGTGGCACTCAATATAGGATTTTCTCATTCACACCAAAATGCTTTTGTAATGGCTTTTGACAAAAAAGCCACAGAAGATGGCTCGTTGTGAAGTAAGCTAGATTAATCATCAATCCTGATGATCCTCTTCTTTGACTGTTTCATGTCTCTCTGTGAAATCTCTCCATCCAGAGCTCTGTAGTTCCACCTATTATTAGCAATCTGTAATAAGTTTCTCTTCCGTGCCCACTTCTTTACCATATCCCTCATCTCCTCTTCGTATTCCTCGGAAGCTTTCTCCTTCTTCTCCACCAGCATCTGAAGTTCTTTGTTATACATGCTTTCTACCAGTTCTCCCTTGTCTAGTCTCTCTTTCAGGCGCTCAGCTGCCCTTTCTAGCCTTTCTAGCTTGCCCTTGAACCTCATCTGGCGCTCTCTTCTTTGGAGCTCCTTGTGCTCCATGCCCCCTTTCTTCATCTCCTTTAACGTCTCTATGACCGCGTCATCTTCCTCCTCCCGTTCATACTTTGCCCTTTCCGCCCTTTCCTTGCGTTCCTCTTCAGCTTGCTGCTTCTCTCTCCCCATTGTTTCAAGTATTTTCCTTGTCACGGAAGAAGTGCCTTGTACGACTGCATCTTGTGCCTGAGCATGGCTTTCCCATTGCTCCACGCTGCTGCACATGAGCTAGGCCAGTGGAAATCGAGGTTACACAGCGGACAGAACCAGAAGTTGCAGTAGCTACACACCGCTTCCCTTATTTCCCTTGTTGTGTACGGCCGGCCATCGAAAAGATGGTTGCACCAAGGGCAGACCAGCCGATCAAGTACAGGTACCTGATTGATTCTTTTGTCGATCTCCGCCTTGTCCATCGCCTTGTTCAATTAGTTATAGAAAAAGGTTTAGGATGTAAATCAAATAGGAATACGAGCTTATTTATACTAGTCCACACGCACACGCACACGAACACGAACACGAACACGAACACGCACACGCACACGCACATGCACATGCACAATATGATAACCGGACATTATATATCTATATACAGCTTAGGTTTAAGTAAATTTGTTCCTATTAGAAAGTTCTTGAATTGAGATTTGAGTTTTCCCATATTTGATACGCTGTACTTAAATATGACTTGCGTTTATAAATATTTAAAACAACTTATATACACCAGAACATGTAATGTATTAACCTTAAAATTCTCTAAATGTATATAAGATAAATGAATAATTAAATTAATTAATTTAACCCAGAACAATTTTAAAGTAAAGTCCCACATATAATAAAGGATTATATTCTTTTTTGTTAACCTTTTCCTAGGGTTTGAATAGTGAATATGGACAAGCAGAAAAACAAGGCTTCATCTAATCAAATTCGACCAGAGCATGTGCCACTAATTAAATTCGATCAGAACATGAATAAATACCAATAATATATCTTTGCACTTGTCCTGGCTGTGACAAGTTCTTCAATAGACAATCGTCTCCGTGCCCATCTCATAACCAGACAACATATGCAATTTGCACATATTGCAAGTTAGAGTTTTACATCGTGCGGCCTGAATTTTCACGGCTCCAGCTCTTGTGCAAGTGCGTGGAGTGCCGGCAAAACACTGCTCAGGAAGACGAGTGCTGCTGTATGCGCTCAAGTAGAACTCTCCTTGTAGCAAGGGCGGTGCTTGGAAGCAAAGAGGTGCCAAGCTTGAAAAAAGATGAGGAAGATGAGGAGGAGGAGATGATCACAAAATGTTATCTGCAATGAAGGAAGGCATGGACAAAAAGCAAATTGAGAAAAGGAAGTGCCAGATGAAGCTGAAGAGCAAGATGGAGAGGATAGAGAGTGAGCCCAACATGCAGGATAGGAGGTTCAAGCTACCATAGCCAAACTGTTTGAGGAATACGAGAAGAGCATGAAAGAATATAACGAGGGAAGAGGAAAATTACATACCACCACAGGAAGATTATTATTATAACATGTACGGGATGTCCAGATTCTATAATCCCTATGAGTTCAATCCTAGCTCCTGGAGTGACTTGGAGATGTATTTTACAATGCAGTATATGGGCTTGTGAGAACGATGATTAATTATATTAAATTAATATGATACATCGATAGAATGTCATGCATGATCAGCACCGTTGTTTGAATGCACATATCGATTCTCTTGAGACATAGATCCACTATCCAAAGTGTGCGTGCTGAGTGCGTGTGAGAGAAAGATTCACACGGAACATTACACCCATGGCCGCTTATGTACATGGTTGTAACTATAACGCGTGGACGTGTGTGTTTTTGTGCATATTTTGTAGTCCGTGCTAGTGTACGCAATGCATGGACATGCCTGTTTTTGTGCATATTTTGTAGTCCGTGCTCGTGTACACAACTCATGGACGTGCATGTTTTTGTGCATATTTTGTAGTCTGTGCTCGTGTACGCAACGCATGGACATGCGTGTTTTTGTGCATATTTTGTAGTCCGTGTTCGTGTACGCAACGCATCGATGTGCATGTTTTTGTGCATATTTTGTAGTCCGTGCTCGTGTACGCAACGCATGGACGTGCGTGTTTTTGTGCATATTTTGTACTCCGTGCTCCTGTACGCGTGTCTGTACACAAGGGCCAAAAAGCCAGAAGAGTTGTAAAAACCCTAGTAACAGCGGCCATGAATACGAAGGAGAGCACAAGCCACATGGATTTCCTGGTTTGTCCAAAGTGTGATGAGGTCTTCAATGGCCGAGCCGGACCATCAGAGGAGTCAATAGACAGCCCAAGAACATATGCAGCAATTTGCACATATTGCAAGTTTATATTTTGCTCGTCCTGTGGCCTAGATTACCACGGGCCTTCCTCGTGTGCGGTAGCATGGAGTAGAATATGGACACTCTCATCCACGACAAGGAAGACGCTCAGAAGGGGATCCAAAAGGGAGATACTGAAAGAGGAAGAGAAAGAAAGGGCAAAAAGGGAAATGTATGAAGACGAGGACGAGGAGATGGTGATCTTCAGGACTTTGAAGCAGATGAAGAAAGGCAGATGCCAAAGGCAGAGTTGAAGAGAAGAGAATGCCAGATGAAGTTTAAGGGCGTGATGCAGAGGATGGAAAGGATGACCAGTATTTAGACGAGAAGTTGGAAAAGGGCAACATAGTAGAAAGGGCGTACAAGAAAAAATTCGTTGAGATCACGGAGGAGATGGCCGAATCTTATGAGGAGATGAGGGCTCTGGTGAAAATGTTTAAGAATTTAATATGATATGTTTATGTGTATAAATTATGTTAATAAATAATAATCATTTATGATATTAATAATAAGTTAATTTTGAAATATGATATGATTATACATATTTATAAATATATACTATATAATATAATTTAAATTATGTATGAAAGCGTGGAACTTTGAACAAGTTTGTTTTAATCAATAAGTATTCTTACTTCAAATATTAATAAGTCCTTGTGTTTACATGATTTTATACTACATTTCAAAATATATTATAAATTACAAAATACCTTCCTCTTCAGGATTCAAAACCCCGTCTCTCTCTCTCTCTCTCTATATATATATATATATGTGTGTGTGTGTGTGTGTGCGCGCGCGTGCGCATGCGTGTGTAGTTAATTGATGTGTATATACCTATAACACACAATTCTTCAGTAGCTGTGCATATGCATATAAATAAGTGCAAATGTGTGTGTGTGTGTATAATATATTATATAGAAGAGAGAGAGAGAGAGAGAGATAGTTCCGTAGCCGTAGCAGCATCAATTTCCAACTGCTGACTTTAATATACAGGACCTCTTTAATTATAACTAATTGATAAATATTAAAAATCAAAATTATAAATATTAAAACAACTTATATACACCAGAACATGTACTGCATTAACCTCAAAGTCCTTTTTATATCTCCAAATGCATATTAAATTAGTTTAGATCTTAGATACTAATAATACACTATCTAAAGATATATTTTATTAGATATCTAGATTTAATACTTTGTTTAAAATTAATAATTATTAAAAAGCTAAATATCTTATAATTTGCACACACAAACACACACACACATCTTATGTATGTATATATGTATTTAACTATGTGTTAAAATTATCATGATTATTTAATTCTTAATATGGATATACATGTGCATGTGCATGATGATATGATTTAAGTTTAAATGTATGTGTTAAAATGGATTATGCCTTATTTATAATAGAAGGCTCTTCAGTACCTTTTATTATAAATAAGGCATGAATAATAGTCACTTAAATTGTTTTAAGGCCAGTAATCATGAGATTATTAAAATGGTTACTGATTATTTAATTTTCATGCTGTGTTACGTGTATAAATTATGTTTAACAATTAAAAATCACATAAGATAAATTATATATTAATATTAAGTTAATTTATTACTAAGCCCTTATGTTTACATGTTTTCAGTGAAATTTTAAAATACATTATGAATTCATTATACATACAATACATACATCGTTCATATTATGTACTTTTCATGTGATTTACATTTTAAAGAATATTTTTTCTTTAAATATATATTATTCTAAAAGTTTTTTAATTAAAAATGTTAATTAAATAATCAAAATTGTTAATTATTAAGAAAATGAGACCATAGACATTTCTATTTAGTTATAATTACATATGCAAATAAATATAAATGTGTATGTATGTAAGTATACGTAATAATTATATATATAATTATATTATATATAATATATATATATATATATATATATATATATATATATATAACACACACACACGTATGTATGTATATATAAGGGTTTAGAGTACTATGCATCCAGTACAGTAGTTCCGTGCTGAATTTCAGTATACTAGATGGTTGATATTTGCCAAAAAGGAACACTTTAAATTAAATATAATTAATTGAATAAATTAAAAATTAAAATTATAAGTATTTAAATAACTTATATACACCAGAACATGTAATGTATTAACCTTAAAATTCTCTAAATGTATTTAAGATAAATGAATAATTAAATTAATTAATTAAACCCAGAACAATTTTAAAGGTAAAGTCCCACATATAATAAAGGAATATCCTTTTTATTAACATTTATAAAGCTAGGGTTTGAATACCCTAAATTAATATGGACAAGCAGAAAAAACAAGGTTGATGAATGCCTATCAAACAAATTCGACAAGAGCATGATCGAGGTGCCACTAATTAGATTCGACCAGAACATGAATAAAATACCAATAATTATCTCTGCACTTGTCCTAGCTGTGACAAGTTCTTGGATAGACAATCGTCTCCGTGCCCATCTCATAACCAGACAACATATGCAATTTGCACATATTGCAAGTTAGAGTTTTTACATTGTTCCACGCAGACTGCCTAGAAGACGCCATGTCTGCATCGGAGCAGCAGGATCTACCTTGTCCACATGTAGTTCTTCTTCGAAGATGAAGCTGTTCAAGAATCACAGCCCTCACATTCATAACAGTAAAAGAGATTTAGATACATGGTTTGGACTAAGAAGAAGGCCGAGCTGTGTTTAACGGAGGCTTCCACTAAGGCTGGACAACACGTGTATAAGGTAGTTCTAAGAGAATTCCCATTTACGGTCGAAGAAGGTTTCACCGGATAACGGGACGAAGGATCATTCAGCTACTTCAAGAGATGGTGAGAAGTGAATTAATTAATTAAATAAGTAAGCTAGATTAATCATCAATCCTGATGATCCTCTTCTTTGACTGTTTCATGTCTCTGTGTGAAATCTCTCCATCCAGAGCTCTGTAGTTCCACCTATTGTTAGCAATCTGTAATAAGTTTCTCTTCCTGTGCCCACTTCTTTACCATATCCCTCATCTCCTCTTCGTATTCCTCGGAAGCTTTCTCCTTCTTCTCCACGGAAGTTCTTTGTTATACATGCTTTCTACCAGTTCTCCCTTGTCTAGTCTGCTTCAGCTGCCCTTTCTAGCCTTTCTAGCTTGCCCTTAACCTCATCTGGCACTCTCTTCTTTGGAGCTCCTTGTGCTCCATGCCCCTTTCTTCATCTCCTTTAACGTCTCTGTGACCGCGTCATCTTCCTCCTCCCGTTCATACTTTGCCCTTTCCGCCTTTCTTGCGTTCCTCTTCAGCTTGCTGCTTTCTCTCCCCTTTGTTTCAAGTATTTCCTTGTCACGGAAGAGAGTGCCTTGTACAACTGCATCTTGTGCCTGAGCATGGCTTTCCCATTGCTCCACGCTGCTGCACATGAGCTAAGCCAGTGGAAATCGAGGTTACACAGCGGACAAACCAGAAGTTACAGTAGTTGCATACTGCTTCTGTTATTTCCCTTGTCGTGTACGCCGACCATAAAATGGTCGCACGAAGGCAGACCAGCCGATACAGGTGCATGATTGATTCTTTGTCGATGTCCACCTTGTCCATCGCCCTCTTCAATTAATTATAGAAAAAAGGTTTACGATGTAAATCAAATAGGAATACGAACTTATTTTATACTAGTCACACGCACACACATGCACGCACGCACACACGCACACGCACACACGCACACGCACACGCACAATATGAACCGGACATTATATATCTAGGTTTTAAGTAAATTTGTTCAAATTAGAAAATATGACTTGTGGTTTTATCATAAGGAAAAAAATGGGATATAAATAAAATATTATATCATAAAAAAAAATGAACGAAAAGGCAACAGTAAATATATTGGAAGAAGACATTAAGTTAATACATTAAATTCATTCGACATGTTATTATCAATTTTAAATTTAAAATATAAATTTATAAATTTTAATGATTTTAATATTAATATATAAATTAATAGTGAATTTTTATTTAAAGATAAAAATCTCACTATTAACTTTAAATTAAAATTAAAATTTATAAATTTAATTTTAAATTAACAATATGATTTGAATACAATGTATATATATAATTATATTAAGAAGACATTAAGTTAAACTAAAATAGGACAAAAGTAATATTCGACATGTTATTATCACTTTTTAAATTTTTAAAAATATAAGTTTATTACTTTAAAAATTAAATTTTGTAAATTTAATTTTAAAATAATAATGTGATTTTAATACAATGTAATATATATAATCTAATATTTAAAATTAAACTATATACTGTATAGTTTAAAAATAAAAAATACATTCTCTTTTAAAAATTGAGATTGATATGTAAAATAATAAACTTAAATATATTAGCATTATTTCTGGTATTAACATTATAATTTATTCAAGTTTTATTAGAAGTTTTCAACAGTGTTTTTAGGGTTTAGGGTTTGTTTCAAAAATGCAGCAGAGAGCGTGGGCTATGGCGAGAGCACTTGTAGCTCCACAGGTAGAGCAGCATTGTTTGGAAATGAGCAGAGGTTCAAGGAAGGCTGTGTGCGATGGCTGCATTCAGCTCTTAATTCTTGTTCTGCAACACAAATCTGAGACGTATGAATTTGTGAGTGGCAATGGTGGCTTGGATGCAATCGTAGCCAGGAATTGGCAATCAACGATGATGATCACGATTGGAAGAGCCACGCTGCCGCAATTGCACGCTCTGTCCAACTTGTTAAGACGAGAATGAAGGTGCGTGTCTCTCTCTCTCTCTCTCTATATATATATATATGTGTGTGTGTGTTGTGTGTGTGTACGTGGATGGCGTGTTTGAACTTGGTAGCATTTACATATGTTGCACACACACACACACACACACCACACACACATATATATATTATATAGAGAGAGAGAGAGAGAGAGAGATTGAGATTGTTTATTTATATGTTATATAGATAGTACATATACGCAGCACACAAGACGCCCACATACACACGTACATTACTGATATATGATGTCTATATAAATTGTTTAAGAGTATGTATATGTATATGTGTATACAGATGTATATGCGTGTATATAATTGAAGATCTTCATGTATTATTAATATTACTGATTTCTTTTGTATTATTATGGTTTAGTGGCAAGATGTTATATCAAGATTGAATGTATTAGAGAAGGAATTGGAGAGGCAGATTTATGGGACGATTCAACGCGGGCCACGAAATGCAGCAGAGAATACGGATCACTTTCTTCACGTGTAAAATCCATTAAGGACATGGAGTCCCAATTGCTGGAGAATGTTGACTTAGCAGAACTTGCACGAGAAGAGAAGGATGAACAAGTAGCATCCGTAGAGATAATGCCATGCATACAATGTGTGTCTATGTGCATGCGCATCTTCTATATGTGTTGTGTATGTATGCATGTGTATATATACGTTTGCTGTGTAGACATTCTCATAACACATCACGGTGTGCCAGAACGCATATAGATGTGTACATAAGTATTCATAACAGAAATAATAATACTGTAGTGCAGGAAGCAACTTCAACATTGGCTGCTTTACGTAAGACTGCAAAAGAGAAGGAGCTACTGGCCCTCTTATCTGAAAGAACACGATGGATGCCCATGTTTTTTAGAGGTGGACATATACACACACATGTATATAATATACATTAAAAAATAAGCAAACATGATAGTGTAGTATTTGTTAATCGAGTTTATTATATCATTATATGTTAAACAGATACAAGCAGGTGCTGGTGGTGCAGAGAGCATGGACTTTGCTGCAATGCTTCTACGCATGTATATGTTATGGGCAATGCAACGTGGCTTTGAAACTTCTGTTGTTGAGGAAATGCCTGGTGAAAGAGCTGGTATCAAGGTATAAACAAATTCTTAAACTTTTAGTTATATATTGAGCTAAACTTCATTATGTAATAGCATACTTTAACTTCAACTTTAAAATGTAATAAATGTATGGATATATTAATGCAGCGTGCTACACTATCTTGAAGGCGAG
Source organism: Selaginella tamariscina (assembly GCA_003024785.1). Classification (NCBI taxonomy): domain Eukaryota; kingdom Viridiplantae; phylum Streptophyta; class Lycopodiopsida; order Selaginellales; family Selaginellaceae; genus Selaginella; species Selaginella tamariscina. Next base: position 130,374 of record PUQB01000519.1, read on the forward strand.
TTTGCATATGGTTATGCAAAGACAGAAGTTGGAGTTCATAGGCTGGTCCGTATTTCTCCATTCGATGCAGAAGGTATGCTGCACTCAGACACATATATAGTCTATAATAGCTGCATACGCATACATACACATAAAGTAAATGTGTGGCGTGCGTGCGTGTGTGTGTGTGTAATATATATATATACATAGAGAGAGAGAGAGAGAGAGAGAGAGGAGAGAGAGACACACACAATGGTGTAGGCCGACGTCATACTTCATTTGCTGCTGTTGCTGTGATACCAATACTGGATAATGCTGGGACGGAGATCGAAATCAACGAAGCAGATTTGATCATAGACCGATATAGATCGAGCGGTGCTGGTGGACAACACGTTAATACAACTGATAGTGCTGTACGCATTGTTCACAAGCCTACTGGGATCACGGTTCAATGCCAAAATGAAAGGTGAATCTCTCTCTCTCTCACACACACACACATTTTGGGCATTCCTAATTAGTTATTGATATAATAACTGTGTTTGTGTTCGGTTTTGTCAGGTCACAGCATAAGAACAGGGAAAGTGCAATGGAAGTGCTACGTTCTCGATTATATCAGCTGGAGTTAACACGGAGAGCTCAAGAAAATGCACAGCATACACAGTCGCTTCATGAGATCTCATGGGGCAATCAAATCCGATCTTATGTATTACAGGTATGTGTGTGCATATTAGTTCCCTAATGAGATACTGACGCTATTTATGTTCAGCCTTACCAAATTGTGAAAGACTTAAGGACAGGCTACGAGGTGACAAATCCAACGGCAGTTTTAGACGGTAATATCGATCCTTTTATTCTACAGTATTTAGCAAAAACAGGGGCCAGCTAGCTACACTCTCAGGTAAAATTTATACTATAATCATCCACACACAGTATATATATATATATATATATATATATATCATAGAGAGAGAGAGAGAGAGAGGGGGGGGAGGGGTGGGTGGGTGTGGGCAGGATGGCGTCTGTCAGTTATCTAATTTCATATCTTAATGGGGCGATAATTTGCCATGTGTGTACATGCACTCATATTTCACTTAAGTATGGTGTTTTATTCAATTGCCTGTATTACTACAGATAAAGAATGGGTGAATATCTAGACGAGTTACGGGACAGCATCAAGCCTCGGCTCAAAAGCCATACCTTCGAAGTTAGGGCAGTCAGCAACCCACCTCCACGATTTCACATCAAAATCGAACAGCACGCCATTCTGCGAGTTATCTCTGGTAAGAAATATCAAGTTCCTCATACCAGCACAGTAGAAACTCTCGGAAGGCATGACAAGAAAATGCTCAGCCATAACCTTAGGCATCCTACCGACTTCCCTCCATTTGAGCGTCCTCTGATCGAGGAACCATATGCATATGGTAAACACCTGGTGCCTGACACACTTCCCCACGATTGCCACGTGACCGGAGCACTCCACCAGGTTACGGAACTGGCAGTATCCCGGTAAACGTCCGGTTTTCACTTTTGCCCAGGACTCGTGTTTCAAGTTGAAGGCGAGGAGGGAGCAGTTGTACCATCTTGGTGTGAGACAGTAGAGTATTCCGTTACAGAGAGCTACATTTCTGGAGATTTCCTCGCCCCTTGGGAGACAGGCGGACTGCTTCCACGTATCAGCTGCTGAACTGTAGATCTCGGTTGTCCACCGGCCTGCAACCATGACGTGGTATGTTCCTGTCTGTGAGTCGTGAACAGTGAGACAAGGGTTGGTCTGTGGTGGAAGAGCATTGGGGGAAGCTCTCTCCACGCCTTCGTCAGTGGGTTGCACACGAGGAGTGCGGTATACTCGTCATTTGCTGGTTTGTGAAGCAGACGAGTCCCCTGGAAGATGCCACCGGGAGCCTTGCGTTGCCAGGGAGGAACGCGATCGGGATGTTGTACCACTTGTCCGAACCCGGCGAGTAGCATGTGAACTTGCACCGGTCGGCCTTTATGAAGAAGAAGGTACCTTGTGAGGGGACATGGGAGCACGTCTGGAGGAAGCTCCTGCAGGTTGAGATTGTGGACCATCTCCTGCACACAGTCTTGAACCTGAAGAATGTTTCTACGGGCAACCTGGCGAGGATCCTCTCGAGGATGTCGTCTGGCAGGTGCTTCCATAGATCGTGGTCCATTTCTTTCTCCACGCTGTTCATTTCAGGAAAGCACAGGTGGTAGTTCTTCCTGAAGCTTGCATAGAACCGCCTTGCTTCGTCAAGAAACTCATTCCGGTTCATTGTTTGGAGATGGACGAGCGGTTCATCTCGGCTTGTGTTTCATACCGTACGCAGGTGGATTCCTCCAAGGCAAGTAAGTATATGCCTGGCCTGCTTTGCTGCAAAGTTGCTCGTGTGTGTGTGCGTGTGTGTGTCTTTGCGTGAAAGTGCAGATTCGGGGTGGGCGGCCTCCAAGAGGTGTGCCCACCCCCCGTCCGAGGCTTCCAAATGCTGCCTTTCTTCTCTAGAACATTTGAATCTCTGCACCAGAGTTGCGTGCTCGATTCTCGCTCCTTCGCATCTCGTCCGTACGGACGCCCCCTCCGTACATGGTGTACGGACGGGTTTCATTTGCACGTAAGGTCGTGCGTACGTGTGTGTGTGTGTGTGTGTGAGAGAGAGAGAGTAGTCCTGACATGGGATATATGCAGTTAGGAGGTCAATATATCTACAAAGAGACGACGAGACAGGGATATTATAAGGTAGAACATTTATGTGTTGAGAAATGTTCAATCTATACGCATGATTACAGGAAGTTATGCATGGCGTGTGTGTGTGTGTGTGTGAGAGAGAGAGAGAGAGAGAGAGAGTAGTCCTGACATGGGATATATGCAGTTAGGAGGTCAATATATCTACAAAGAGACGACGAGACAGGGATATTTAAGGTAGAACATTTATGTGTTGAGAAATGTTCAATCTATACGCATGATTACATGAAGTTATGCATGGCGTGTGTGTGTGTGTGTGTGTGTGAGAGAGAGAGAGAGAGAGAGAGATTCTATGAGGGAGTTTTACACGGAATAGTTATATAGATGTTACACCCACATATACACACGTATTGGCCTACATACACATAATTTTGACATTTCCACCGTTTTTTTTTGGACATAATATGGTGATGTCATGCATTAAATATATAAATATAATAATATTTATTTTATTAATATTATTGTAAACTAAAAATGTACCATACTCAAGGCATGTATGAACTGAAACCTTCTTCGTGAGCCACGGAAGTGGAGGAATATACGGAGGGCGACAAAAGTATTTTATGCGTTCATAAACATTGGCTGTGGTCCGTGTTTGGACAAAATGACCAATATTTAATTTCCTATAATAAAATAGTATATCTTTACATTTATCCTTATATGTTCGTACATTAAACATATAAATCAGTATGCACGGATATTATATATTATACAACATAGTTTTTGTATGGGAAGTGTTAAAAGAGCGATTGTTATGTTAAAATTGGTATATAAAAGTATAGATCGGGAAATTCCCAGTTTGTCGCCTATGAAAGAGAAAGGGCAGCTATGGTGCATGAAGAACAGAGGGTAATATTAGAGTGGTTAATTAAATCCAACAAATGGAGAACAGTTGCTCTTGCACTGGGCCAAATTGTTTCCCTTCTTGTCACTGCCACAGGTTTCACATCTCCTTCCTCGCTCGAGAAGGTAATTGAGAGAGAGAGGAGAGAGAGGGAGGGAAAGAGGGGAGGGAGAGAGAGGGAGAGAGAGAGAGGGAGAGGGAGAGAGAGAGGGGAGAGAGGGGGAAGAGAGAGAGGGAGAGAAGAAGAGAGGAGAGGGGAGAGAGAGAGAGAGGGAGAGAGGGAGAGGGAGAGGAGACGAGGAGAGGGAGAGGGAGAGGAGAAAGGGAGACAGGGAGAGGAGGGAGGAGGGAGGAGAGGGAGAGGAGACAGGAAGGGAGGAAGGGAGGAGAGGAGAGGAGAGGGAGGGTAAGGAGGGAGAGAGGGAGGGAAGAGAGGAGAGGGAGAGGGAGGGAGAGGGAGAGAGAGAGAGGGAGGGAGGAAGAGAGGGAGAGAGAGGGAGAGGAGGAGAGGAGAGAGAGAGAGGAGGAGAGATAGAGGAGAGAGAGAGAGATAAAGAGGGGGGAGAGAGAGGAGAGAGGAGAGAGGGAGAGAGGAGAGAGGAGAGAAGGGAGAGATAAAGAGGGAGATAGAGAGAGAGAGAGTTTCCGGTTTTGTAATCTCTATGTTCCAGGAATAAACGCTCCCACTGCACAAGCATGGTGTAATTATGCACTGCTTACTATTGTTTGCGGCAGCTTCGTGCTCATAAAAAGACCCAAAATCCAGGTATTATACATGTTAATACATATACATTATATTATATATTATATACACTTACAGAATTTATACATATATGTAATTAATTAATAACTGTTTAATGGTAAACTAAGTTGATGTTATTTATGTACAGGTTCCATGGTATGCTTTTGTGTTCATCGCACTGGTGGACGTGGAAGCAAACTACCTAGGTAAGTTTCATTATAATTGATGTACTTTAATATAGCACACAGATTCTGATATAAATGTGGTTAAACAAAAATTTGAATTATTAAATCAAACTGTTAAATTAAATAATATTTTAATAATTTAAACTTAATTTATTAATAATTGATGTAGTTGTCAAGGCATATCAATACACGTCACTCACAAGCGTGATGCTACTGGATTGCTGGAGTATACCATGTGTGTTATTCCTTACATGGTTGTTTCTTAAAACACGCTATAAAAAGGGGCATTTTGTTGGAGTTGGCATATGTATACTCGGCCTTGTTCTCGTTGTTCTCTCTGATGTCCACTCTAAAGACCGGTCTGGTACGTGTGTCTCTCTCTCTCTTTCTATATATATATATATATATGTTGTGTGTGTCTGTGTGTGTGTGTGTATATATGTGTACATATGTGACTTCATTTCCTACACAGGAGGTAGCAATGTGATTCTAGGAGACTTCCTTGTTATTGGAGCATCCATGCTATAATCTCAAATGTCAGCGAGGTAAGTAACAAACAGCTACATACAACTAATTTATAATTCAAAATGTTTTGTATTATCTCTCACTCTCTCTCACTCACTCCACTCTCTCTCTCTCTCTCTCTCTCTCTCTTCTCTCTATATATATATATATATATATATATATTGAATATAGGAGTTCGTTGTGAAGAAAATCAATCCAGTAGAGGTTTTGGCATTTCTTGGATTCTTCGGAGCTATCATTAGCGGTGTTCAAGTGTAAGATAAATAGTTATATGTACACACCACACCACACACACACACACATGTATAGTGCAAGTTTAATATATAAGTTAATATCCATGGTTTTGCAGGCGATTTTGGAAAGACACGAACTACTCCATACTAAATGGACAGCGAAAGCTGTAAGTAATATTCAATAATTACACGCATACACACACATATTTATATAAACGTATATACAGTAGGATTTTATTAGCTATTTCAACTGCAGATCGGACCTTTTGTAGGATTGCTCTAGCGCAGTTTTCATTCTATCTTTTGGTCCCAGTTTTGCTACAGGTAACACACACACACACACACACGCACACACACAGTGTATATAGCACTGATTAATCACTAAATATCAGGGTAGTGGCTCTGCAATGTTTAATCTGTCCCTTTGACGTCGGATATGTGGTCAGTTGCTATACGTGCGTTGGCTTATCATGAAGTGTCAGTGATCTCTCTCTCTCTCTCTCCTCTCTCTCTCTCTCTGTCTCTCTCTCTATATATATATATATAGAAGAGAAGAGAGAGAGAGAGAGAGAGATATGATTCATGATTCAGTGATCTCTATCTAGATAGATAGATAGATAGAGAGGGATATATATATATATATATATATAGGTTTTTTCTTACTCTTGTACATCAGGTTGATTGGCTATACTTCATAGCATTCGCAACAGTCGCTATAGGGCTTTCATTATACTCTTACTTGTAAGTTACTTATACTTTACACATACACATATGTATAATACACACATAAATATAATGTATATGTTTATATTAATTATGTGTACTGTTTGAAGTGGGGAGCCAAAAACAAAGCAACAAGGAGCACAGGCTTATGAACAGGAAGAAAATACACAAATAGGAGATATAGAAAACATATTATGCGAGAGAGACAATACAAGAGAGGAAAAGCAAACTGGAGATAATAAAACGATACAAAGTAGCGGAGAGTAAATTTATTAATGAAACGTTTTAAATTTTGAACCTTTATAGGCACATGAAGATGTGAAATGAATCACCTTATACATATATAATAATAACATTACATTTGAAATGATATAAAATAAAATATCTAGAATTTTATATTTTAATTTCTACAGTTTCATATGGTTACTAACCCATATTAATAATATATTCTTGAACAAGTCCCACATGAACAGGAACCTATCTAACCATATAAGAATGCATTGTATTATATTAAATATGATAAAACTATTTTAAAAAAACACATAAATGTTCCTTTTTCTAAAGTTTGAAATCATAGGTTGTTGCATATACATGTTTTAGTTAATATCCTTGTTAAGAAAAGTATTTTTTACATTCATTTGCTGTATATGAAGATCCTGTGAAGATGTCAATGCTAAAAAGAAATGAATGGAGGACATTTTAACAATAAGGAAATATATTTCATTAATACTAAGTTTTAAATCTATCAATTTATTAATTTTCTAAATATTACTTAGAACTAGATTTAATGAAAAACAAATAGAAATGGAAAATTCAACATATGGTCACATGAAACAAACATATTAATCAAGGATTATAGATGTAATGGCATCATATTGGGAGATATATATGTATGTGTATATGTGTACACTTATTGTATATAGTTTAGAATGTTTGATACTATAGGTTCAACGTTACCTATATTGTTTACAGTTGCATCCCAAGGAGTGTGTCCAAATCCATTTGCATTTAAATTTTGTAAATTTGGTAAAAGCTATATTGCAAAACAAAGTATAAATTCAGAATTTTTTCACAAGCTGCCCAAAAATTCATTAAAGACACCCCAAAAACAATAACTTTGTGTTCTTCCGTTTGTCTATAGTATTAAAATAATTATCCTTGTTACTTTAAGTTTATTATTAAATTTAAAAGCTTTATTTCCTTATCCTGGGTCTCTCTCGTGCATCCTTGTCAATTGTAGTTAGTTTAATGCATCATTGTGGACTTCTTTAATGACATTGGTAAGGTTACTCATAAATTTATCATTAAAATAATATCATTTGTTTGTCTCTTAATTATTGCCAAATCCTTTTTAAAAAATGAGGATTCGTTGTACAAAACCAATATGAACAATTTTGGTTTGTTGAATTTGCCACATATTAACTTCTTGCTTTGGGGGTTTGCTAAACTCTTTTCATAGTTCTTTCCTAAAACTAATGAGGAGCTCTACATATTTATCTTTTCACATTAAATACTTTATCTTATTAAGATCCTTTTTACTTTCTGCCTAGTATGCCTCCTTTTTAAGAATCTCCTATAATTTAAATAGAAAAAAGTAATAAAAATAAAAAAGAAAGCACATGCACAGTTGATTCCTTAAGAACAAGGGACAGAGAAGATCTGCTACATTTCACTTTGTATAACTTTTAATTTTACATTTGTTATATCCATGAAAAAAAACAGTTAAGGTATAAACATCTTTATAATGCACTTAAGAATTAAGGTTTTTCCCCTTAGCCAAAAAGGTAAAAGACTAACTAGTGACCCTTGGACATTTTGACTTGGTGGCCTTGAGTTTTTATTCCACATATTCTATATGAATATTTACTTAAATAATCAATTTAATAGGTTAGAACCCTAACAAATGATAACCACCAAGATAGCCTTGAATGGCAGCACCATCTTTAACTTTGAAAAGCCTCCATAAGCTTTTGCGCAATTGTTGAATTTATTTTAATATTTTATAGAAATAAGAAAGAGCCTAATAATCAATGGGTTAACCTTGGTACACGTGTTGTCAATTATGCCCAATACCCATGCACCCAAGCAAAATTGCTTAGGAGTTTTGGCTATGTAGGTGCCACTTATATCATGAATCCCTAATAATCAGCAAAAAAAAAAAAACATACCCTAGTAAAATAATTTTTTCACAATTATATTGGATGAGATAAAAAAATCACATACTAGTGAAAAATAAGTTTAAAATTTTTATAGTTAAAACTTATTTGCTGCTACATAGGAGCTTCACATATTCTCATGAATTATCTTGTAACATAGAATATTAAGAATCCATTGAAGTGCACAAGGGCAATTGTTTATTAATATTTCTATTGATAGTGTACCCGGGCATAAATTGGCAACGAAGGGCAAAAGATTTATAACAGTATACATGTGCTATTGGGTCTTAAAGGAAAGGTATATTATCATTTGTAAAAGCAAAATGATGAGGCTCAATGCTCAACAAACATTCTACATTCTACATACTACAAGATATATGTTTGTTGAACACCAATATAACTGATTGGGAATATGATATCGAGGTTAAGATATGTTTTAAAATTCATATCACTTTTAGTTGTAACGCCCATTATGTAGCCTCCACTCTCCTCAATGCCAAAGATAGATGGAAAGCCAATTATGTTGTGGCACACTGTATCCTCAATTTAACATAATGACATACCCACATTTGACCAAGTACATTATTTCATTATTAACTTATGAAGAAACTTTTTTATGTACAAAAATCACTATTCACACAATATAAAAAAACGTTTCCTAGTTAAAGTTTAGGGATTTTGTCCTTAGAATAATTATATATATATCACTTATCTTGTTTATAAAGTCAATGATAAGAGTCATTATCATGTTAAAGCATTTACAAAATATCTTGTTTATAAGATAAGAATATGTTCATTAAATAATATATTATAATTATGCGCTTGCATTACTAAAAAGAGATAGTGTGGAAATTTATTTTTTCTTGAAGATTATCTCTCTCTCATGCCTTGCTCTCCTTTATAGCTCTTAGCTATGTATCGGAAATGAGCTTGATTTCGATAAAAGTCTCATATTTATCAAGCGCCCCCCATAGCCCTTCTATATACCATAACTGAATCATATCCTTTCATGCCTCCTCATACCAACCATCATAATTGTCTGCTTCCTGCCTTCGTAGGTTCCTTTCTATCACCATAAAATTCTTCTTATCATCGTATGATTTTCTCTTATTGCTCCTATCTTACAAATTATTCCTTCACTGTAGGAAAGTTCTATGTATGCAATGTAGGAAAGTTCTATGTATGCAATGTTTCTATATGTTATATTTTTAGCCTTTAACATGCACACTACAAAGAATGCTCTTCTTATTGTGGGAAGTTCATAGCAAGTTTTCATTACTCATATCCGTACCCCTTCATTAGCAACCAAAAGCCCATTGTATGAAGGAAGGTAGAGACTAGCAATGCTTACCTCATAAGCATCTTACATGTAGCTTGGTGTATGTGAAAACAAAATGGTTCCTTATGTCCCTTAATACACTAATGATCTTCAGAATGTATAGTACCATGAGAGATGTGAAGATTTTTTTTGAATTTATTTAGAAAGCTTGGAGTCAAACAGTGATTTTGTCCACAATTCCTTCCATACCTCTAGTCAAAACATGATAGATTGTCAGGATTCCTTTGATGATTTAAAAATGCATCATATAACTATGACTTAACCTTCTTTTGAACTTGTGACCTATGTTGCTATCCTTTAGTGAAAGTTGTGCTAATGTAATTTATTTTTCTAGTCCAAGATTTTTGTTTCCTGCCTCCGATCATTGAAATCGTGTCATTTTCTTTACGAATTTCATCCCATTGAGCTTTTGACCATAGAGAAGTATTTGCACATTGTTGTCATCCAATGGTTCCACATATCCACTCAATCTTGTTTATCATCGCCATAGTTGCCTTTCTTTTCCTCATAGCCCTCTCCACCTTCTCCCTCTCCTCTATCCTATAATTGTGATGTAGAGAAAGGAAGAAAAAACATCATAAGCGTCTTAAATCAATAAGCATCATCCTCGATGCCAAGGATAACTTCCTTAATGTGGAGGACAAACTTACCATTAATAGACATATTCATCCTTGGTGCCAAGGATGAAAACGTTTGTGAATGGTAAGGCTAGCAAGAAACAATTTGACTAAAAATAGACTTATCCCAAAACATATGATCATATGGGCGGCCTTCTAAAGAGAGCTAACGACTTTTGCATTGCTCTTTATCTTTACAGTAATGACCATGAGTGCATATAATTTGGAAATTATAAGTATTAAATGTAGAGCATATAGTCTTTGTCTCATATCGGGCGATGGCGAGGGCTCTGCACAATACCTTAAGTCATGAGAATGATTGAGTTCACTAGTGTATACAAGTTTTACATATTGGTTGTTTTAAGTCTCAGAGTCATCTTGGATTTCAAGAAGTGTTACATTCACGTAAATGTGATGGTCTTTATTGCTTCGAAAGGGTTCCTCTTCCTTGATTATGGTGAGCCATTGAAGTCAATGGTTTCCATCGCACACATCAAAAGTTTTCTATTCAAGAAAGCAAAGTTCTAGAAAGTGAAGTAAAGTTTTAAAAAGTTTTTCGTTCTACTTAGGGTTTAAATGGCATTTGTTTTAGAAAATTTTACATTTTTCTTTCCAAAAATCATTCCCTAATATCTTTGCTTCATCATTTTTCCTCAAATTGACCCCAATGGAAATAGTGAATGCTTGTGAGGTGCTTATGTAACTTTGTTCATGAAAGAAGTTCATAACGTTTTTTATGTTCTTAGACATAACATGTACACATTCATTCTTCTTCAAGAGTATAAGCGGCACACAGAGAATCTTGTTACAATCCTTCTTTTACATCTTGTTAATCAACTCAAATGCCAGAGCTTGTGGCTCTACTTCTACCTCAAAAATGCCGGAGCTTGTGGCTCTATTTCTACCTCAACAAGGATAGGAGCCGATGCTACCTTTAGAAAAGAGTCGGTTTTGGTCTTTCTTTTAACCATGATTTTTAGTTGTACAAAAAACCACAAACAATTAGAAAGAATGTATAGATGCTTGGAAGGATATATACGACATGTAGTCTATTAAGAGAAAACCTAGAATTTATTATTCTCATTAGCATATGATAGTGCTTGTCCTTGGCATCGAGGATGCAAAAATGTTGTCATGGCAGTGTGGCTAGTTAAACATGAAAACACATTTGACCATCTTTGGTCATAAGGATGGTTAAAGCACATTGATAATTCTAGATTTGAGGTCAATAAAAGTAATAGAAATCATCCTCAATATTGAGGATCACAATGTCGTTAATTGTGATGTGAATGGTAGGGGGATTATGCCTAGAACCACATGACTTGGAACTTTTTGTTGTGATGCATGTGCAAATACGAATGACCATCTTTTATGTCGAGGATTGTCATTGCATAATTTTGATGTGTGCTAGGTAAGGTGTGTCTATTCAGTTACATCTTTGGTGCCAAGGATTCAATGGGGCTAAACTATGGCAAATATGAAAGGACATAAAGCATCCTTGACACCAAGGATGATTTATGTGTGTATTGATTGTGTCAAGAGAAGACTACATGAAGCAACTGTTTTGCGCATGTGGAGGGAGTCCTTATGAGGCCAAAAGATACATTAGAAACAAATCTAAACCCTTGTAATCCATTTCTATTGGGAATGTAGCGTGGGTAAATGCATGGTGGGCACTGTCAAGCCACAATCCAGGAACAAGGAAGTAAACAGGATTCCAAGAACAAGGAAGCTTGACTCAGAAGCAAGACAAGGAGCAGGACAGGGCAGAACATAAACTAAAGCAGGACAGGAACTAGGAACTAGGAACAAGACAAGAGCAGGAGGCAAGGAGCAAGACAAGACAAGATTGATCGTAGAAAGACTGGTGTTGATAGTAACTGATTGTACAACAATTAGGTCGGAGCTTTTATGCTCACAACTCCAAGCTAATCTGGTCATGAGCTAAAAATAGTGATCCTTATCTTCTAGGCATATCCTGTAGTATATCCTATAGGAATATCCTACAGGCATATCTTGTAGGAATATCCTATAGGAATCCTATATCATATCCTGTAGGTATATCCTATACGCATATCATGTAACCCGTATCCTGTATCCTGCATCATGTATCGGGTTGTGACAGCACCTCCTCCCTTAAGGACGAGTTCCACGAGTCTTGAGACCTAGTTTAGCAGGATAACGCCGATGGAAAGCAGCAACTTTGGAAGAAGCATGGAGTAAGTTGGATGCAGGTTCCCAAGTGCGATCGGTAGGCAAATAACCTTTCAATCACCAAGTATTGAAGTTGGTGGCATGAAGACGAGAATCAAGGATGTGCAACTTCGTACTCAGTTCACCGTCAATGACCACATGAGGGGGAGGAGAAGAAGCACGACAGGAAGAGAAGAAGGATGATACGGCTCCAACAAAGAGTGTGAAACACAGATGAAGTTTCACCATAGATGGTAACTCGAGTCGAAAAGCTACAGGATTGACCTCAGCCGCAATCCTGTAAGGGCCCAATTGTTGAAAATCCAACTTAAAGAAGGCCTGTTGGTGCGAATATGCCGACGAAGAAGCCACACGAGATCACCAATCTTGTATGCAGGTGCCGGTTGACGATGAGCATCAGCATGATGCTTGTACCGTTCCTGTGCCTGCTGAAGATGAACCCGGAGATCCTCATATACCTGACGAAGATGCTGGAGACGATCCTGTACTGCAGGAGCGGAAGAAGGAGAAGCAGGAGGAGCAAAGTCAAAACGTGGATGGTAGCCTGTAAGAGCAAAGAAAGGTGTCTGGCCTGTAGATGCGTGAACGGAGTTGTTGTAGGCAAACTCCGCCATTGGAAGAAGGTCCAACCAGTTGTCCTGTTGGTAACTGATGAAGCAGCGAAAGCTCCAAGGTCTGAATCTGCGTTCTGACTGCCCATCAGTTTGTGGATGGTATCCTGAAGAAAGGTCCGCTTTAACCTGTAGACTCCGAGAAGTTCTCGCCAAAACTTGGACATGAATTGTGGGCCTCGATCAGAAACAATGCTCTCAGGAAGACCATGGTGTCGGAAATACTTCGGATCACCAACTCAGTGGTTGTCTGGCCTGTAGCAGTCTTGTGACATGGTAGGAAATGAGCCTGTTTGGTGAAACGGTCAACCACCACAAGAACTGCATCAAATCCACGAGAAGGAGGAAGATCTGTGAGGAAATCCATAGAAATGGATCTCCAAGGAGCAGAAGGAACAGGAAGAGGACGAAGAAGACCAGAGGGTGCATGATGAGGCATCTTCACCTATTGCAGGTGTCACAACTCCGTACAAACTTGTCCACAAAACCTCGCAACCCAGGCCACCAATAGTTGCGAGTCACCAACTCAACTGTCTTGGCCACACCAAAATGTCCTGTAGCCGGGGTATCATGACAATCTTGTACCACACGAGTCTGCAAACACCAACAGAACGTACAGAGACCTTCCCGGTACAGGAGTCCATCCTGTATGAACAAATAACTGTAGTCTGTACGGGAACTGAGGAAGAGGAACTTGCGATGTCAGGACTAATGTGTGAAAACAATTCCTTGCCAAGTCGTCTGTAGCCAACTGCAAATGATGTCCTGTAGGAGTGTGGAATCTGTGGAGCCTGATGAACTTGTAGTGCTGCAAGCCGAAGTCGATCAGGACCCAACAACACTTGCTTTTGACAGTCATATGCAGGATCGCCTGGGGTCGGTGCAAGGTAAGAGCGCCTAGACAATGCATCCGCCTTGCCATTTCAAAAACCAGGCCTGTAGATGATGACGAAATCAAAACGTGATAGGAACTCCGCCCACCTAGCCTGTCGCTGATGAGAACTCGAGCCGTTTAAAAACTCCAGGTTCTTGTGATCCGTAAGAACTTGTACAGGATGCAGCACCTTCCAGAAATGCCGCCACTCCTCGAACAAATCCACAATGGCCTTGAGTTCCTTGTCATGAATCTCGTAATTGATCTCTGCCGAAGGAATTTACGAGAGTGAAAAGCTACAGGATGAAGCAACTTGTCTTCTCCAACTTGTGATAGAACAGATCCTATGCAAAATCTGAGGCATTTGCTTCAACGAAGAAGGGACGAGAAGGATCAGGATGTGCTAAAATTGGAGCTGTCGTGAAGGCGTCCTTGAGTGTTGTGAATGCATGTTCCGCCTTGTCGGACCAAAGAACACTCTGTGCGCTTGGTGAGTTCCGTGAGTGGAAGTACACGCTTGGAGAAGTCCTATATGAAACGCCTGTAGAAGTTTGCAAAGCCAAGGAAACATTGTACGTCTCGTACAGACTTGGGCCTCTCCCACTCCGCGATAGTCTTCACCTTGTGCATGTCCATGGAAACCAGCAGGAGAGACGATGTAGCCCAAGAACTCCACAGTATCCCTGTCGAAGAAACACTTCTCCAACTTCGCATACAGGCCATGCTCGCGAAGCCTCTGTAGGACTAGTCGTACATGCTTGTCATGAGCCGCCTGGTCCTTGGAGAAAATCAAAATGTCATCGAGGTAGATTACCACAAACTGGTCCAAGAAGTCACAAAGATGTCGTTCACCATGTGTTGGAACACGGCTGGGGCATTGGTAAGTCCGAAAGGCATCACCGTGTACTCGAAGTGTCCATACCTTGTACGAAAGGCAGTCTTCCACTCATCTGGACGAATCCGTACAAGATTGTAAGCCCCTCGTAAGTCGATCTTCGTGAACACCTTTGCTCCTTGCAACCGATCGAGAAGTTCCGGATCAATGGCAACGGGTACCATTCCGAATGGTGACTTGATTCAAACCTCTGTAGTCCACAACCAAACAAACTCCCATCTTTCTTCTTGACAAAGAAGATAGGTGCTCCTGCAGGGGACTTTGAGTGACGAATGAAGCCGGATGCCAAGTTTTCCTCGATGTACTACGAAGAACCTCCAATTCTGTAGGTGACAGTGCATAAATTCCGAACGGTGGAGTCTTTCCTTCCACAAGATCAATAGGACAGTCATAGGACCTGTGAACAGGAAGAACTGCAGCCTTGTGCTTGTCAAAAACGTCCTGAAAGGAGTGATACTTGGATGGCAGGGAAGAAGGAGGAGAAGAAGGAAAGGAGAAGGAGATTGAAAAACAGGGAGTCGATACAGAAAGGTAAAGAGGACGTAGGAGTTGGAAGGCAAAAAGATGAAAAGGAGCAGGATCAGTGGCAAGTTCATGCATGGTAGTGGTAAGAACTCGGAGAGGAGAAGGAGGGAGCTGTGATTGAAAAAGAGGAAGGATCTTGGGGGTGGAACAAAAGAAGAGTAATGAAAAGAGGCAGGATTGGGAAAACATGTGTGGATGTTGACAATGTACAGGATTGGAAGAATCCTGTACAGAAGTCCGTGGATGCACAGGAGTGAGGAAGCCTGTGAGTGTGCTGATGAACCAATAGGAGGTGGATCCTGTTAGGAGGAACCTTCGACACTGATATAGGATTGGAAGAACCCTGTACAGAATCCGCGAACTTACAGGAGTGGAGAGAGCCTGCGGATGTGCTGAGGAACTACATGAGGTGAATCCTGTCGAGGAGGAGTCTTCAACACTGATACAGGAACAGCATAGTCAATCCTGTAGCTTGTACTGCCTCAGACACTAAGGATGTATCCTGCACACAAGAAGGTATAGGATTGATCCTGGTTGCCGAGAGAAAACGTGAGCGTCCTAGACCTCAGTCGATCTGAGGATTTGCAACAACGAACCATGGCATGCCCAAAATGATGGGAGTCGACCGAGTCTTGATCAAGTTGAAGAAATCGAATAGTTGAATGCGCCATGACTGCAAGAGAGAGGTTTGGTAGCATGGGTAACTTGCACCAGAAACAATCAGATGACCATTGCCACCTTTACAGAACTACACTTCAACTTCACCACCGGAATGCCATGTTGAGTTACAAAAGTGTCATCCATGAAGCATGCATTTGCACCAGTGTCTAACAGGGTAAACTCCTTGAGCTCTCGATTATTGAGATGAATGTGTACAGGAAACTTGAGTGATGGAATGGTATGAGTAGCACCAATGGAGCCTGCACCTACGTCCAACTTCGTGGCTCCTAGACGAAATGAACATTAAAGTTTTCCGACTGAACTTTAGCTTCAACTTCACGCGTCTTGAACTTCCTAGCTTTAATAGGACATTCCCTGCCTTGTGTCTGCTTCACCACAATACAAACACAAATTCTCACTGCGGCGACGTTGCTTCTCAGCAGCGAAAAGTGAGCCATGCTTGTATTTCTCAACCTCCATAGGAACTACTCTAGAAGGTGTCGCAGGAGTATGTACCACAGCTGTAGGATTGGTTTGCATGAACTGCTGACGGGATTTTTCCTGACGACGCTCGAACAAGTGGTTGTCACAGCGAACGGCCTGTTGCATGATCTTTGCAAATGTTTGGGCATCCAGTAATGTAAGGAGAAGGTCCTTCACGTCATCCCTCAACCCAAAACGGAAGTGTTCAATCAATGTAGTCTCATCCTATAGAATGTTCGTGCAAAGTTGCTGAAATTCGGATGTATAAACGGAAGCTGGTCAAGATCCTTGTGTGAGCTTTCGTAGCTTCATGCATGTGGAACGGTACTTATCGGGATCTCCAAAGCAAGCTTCAAAGGCAACCACGAAGCCTTCAAAGTCTTCCATCAATGGGTCGTCATGCTCCAGCAAAGGGGCAACCCAAGCCCGTGGAGATCCAACTAGTAGGGATGTTAAAAGGCTCAGCCTTTTGTGCATCAGTCGAGTAGCGGCGTGGTTGCATGCGGATCAAAAGCCTAGTCTGATTCAGGAACCTTGAAAATCGGCACGATTGCCATTGAACTTTTTCAGCATGCTGATTTTCAACTCCGAAGAAGTGTTTGATGGAGAGGAAACCACGGATGCTTAGAGAGAGGCCTGCGTAGCAGCCTTGGAGGATGCATCAGCAGCTGCATGCGCCACATTGGTGGAACCTTGTAGATCTGTGATCACTTGGCGCAAAGTGGCCAACTCATGAAGTAATATTTGGTGCTCGCGTTGAAATTGCTCAAAATCGGCCATGATATATGAAAGGAAAAAGGAGGAAAACGAAGGAGAAGAATCAAGGAAAAAAAAGTAGTTGAAAATTGGAAAGCTATGAAAGCAGTTACTATCAAACTGTCAAGCCACGATCCAGGAACAAGGAAGTGAGCAGGATTCCGAGAACAAAGAAGCTTAACTCAGAAGCAGGACAAGGAGCAGGACAGGGAGCAGGACAGGAACTGGAGCAGGACAGGAACTAAGAACCAAGAACAAGACAAGAGCAGGAGGTAAGGAGCAAGACAAGACAAGACAAGATTGATCGTAGAAAGACTGGTGTTGATAGTAACTGATTGTACAACAATTAAGTCGAGCTTTTATGCTCACAACTCCAAGCTAATCTGGTCATGAGTCTAATCTGGTCATGAGCTAAAAATAGTGACCTTATCCTCTAGGCATATCATTTAGTATATCTTATAGGCATATCCTGTAGGAATATCCTGTAAGTATATCTTGTAGGAATATCCTGCAGGCATATCCTGTAGGTATATCCTATAGGCATATCCTGTAGGAATATCTGTAGAAATATCATGTAGGCATATCCTATAGGCATATCATGTAGGAATATCCTGTAGGCATATCCTGTAAGTATATCCTATAAGCATATCCTGTAACCCGTAACCCATATCCTGTATCCTGTATCCTGTATCGGGTCATGACACCCATACAAGAATATTTCATTGTACCCCCAAAGATGAATATTCTCTTTATTTAATTTTTGACAAGCAATTTATGTACGGTTTGCAAGATTGTTAATAATATATTCAATGTAAACGACAATATGTAATATAAACTTATTAATTAGAAACATCTATTGTGCGAATGATTACAAGCTCTTAAAGTATTGTCTTAAAAATAAAATCAAGAATATATTATTAACTCAAACAACCATTTCCTTTGGGTTCAAATTGGAAAATTCATATTTTTCTCGTTTCATATTTAAATTGTTTTTTATATTGTTGTTTATTATGGAATTTCTTATAGTATGTTATGGGGAAGTATCCATGTGAAAGTGAGAGACAAAATTACCTATCACAATTTGTTTTGTAAGCTAATTTCTTAATTTTAAAAATAAAAGTCATTAAGCTCAATCAAATTCTTGTAGAACTAGGAGGTCTTACTAAAGATATTTCATTTGATAACGATAACGTTACTTTCTAACTAGACCTTGATTTAGGAATGGATTTCATGATACATGTGGGCTCAAGAACAACTCATCTGATAAGTCTCCGGAAATGTTGAGAATTTGTACCAATGCATCGAATATGTTTGATTATTACATTTCACTCTTACTTTTATTTGAATAATCCCATATATGGTTCTTCTTTTATGTAGGAAAACCAATTTTTAATGAGTCAAATGAAAGAGCCTATAATTAAACTAGAGGCTATGCTTATATGAATTCTTTATGCACTTTTTAGCCACACAAGAAATATCTTGAACAAATGCAATTGATTGATATGTATTGAAGTCCCTCAAACATACAATGGCAATATGGGTTTTGAACTTCCCCTATTCCTAGAGAAATAAAGAATTCACTAACAGAAATGTAGAGAGCAAAATATGGCCATGTTTGAACTAAGAGTCATGAATTGCACTTGAAGGATTTCAATGCCAGTGTTTGAGTTAGTCGCTATAATAGTTATCTTTCATGCAACAACGCCAATTGTTTGTATCTAAACAGGAAGGTGGGTACTAACCAACAATTCTGGAATTACACTTTACAATGTAAATCATTAGTAGAACATCTAAATTCAAGCCACTGAAACTTAGGTGTAAATTTTGTGGGTTCCAATTGGAATGCCTGTGCATGTGATGTTATTCGGTATATTGTGGTTTCTTTTAGCACATGCATGACAAGGTTATTCATCCACATTGGTTAGCACAATCATCATGTTCCCCTTAGCACATCACAAGAATAAGAGGATTCCATGTTAAAGAAAGTGCATGAATGTTTTGTTTTGACTCCAAGAGCAACATTGAGCATCATCCAATTAGATGTAGTGTCAAATATTATTTTTGAGCGATTGATTAAGATTGACCAACCACTAAGACTATGTTGATACAGAAGGAACTACAAGACATCCTAGATGAAGTTTTGTTATTGATTAATAACTGAAGGTATGTTCATTCACTTAACATTCCCGGTGTTGAGGACAGTAACCAATTGCATTGAGTTCCATCCTCGACACTAAGGATGTTAGTGTCACACTTTGGTGCATTATCTTATGCCAAGATTGGATGGTTGTAGAAATTGGGTTGTCCTTAGTGTTGAGGATAGGAAATGTTATGTTTTTGGACTTCGAATTGTGTGTTTATTTGTGGCCTATAAAATATCCCTTTTCATCCTCAGTGCAAAGAATGGGCATTCCTCCATCGTACCAACGTCCTTGACATCAACTCCAAACTAGAACCTCCTTCCTTGTGTCATGAATGTATTTTAGGAATTGCAGATTTTTGTTCTCAGCATTGAGGACCAATTTTTTGATTTAGCTCATTAGTATGGATTTAAATTTTAAGGAGTTATGAAATTATTTTTTTTATTGTTCCTCTTGCAATATAAAGAATTTTTGCATTCAACAAAGATGAATCAGCATTATTGGCAATGGTTTAAATGGCCTTCTCAAACTGAAAAGGTCTTAGTGATGGCCTTACTTAGGGTCTTTCATTTTCTTGGACGAGGTTCCTCATGTGTTCATTATGTCATATGTGGGAATGCATTCTATTTGCACCTGATTAATAAAATGCATCCCAATGCAAACTTGCAAGATGCATATTTATGTTTTGATCATACACATTATTTTTATTTATGATCACATGTAAGTATTAAGAGATCATTTTTTTTATGAACCCATGCAAGTATCAGAAGTACATTAGTTTTAATTAAGTTTAATTGGTTTTACAATTTGAAATCCATATAGACTATTGCTATATGTGAGATAAAGACTAAAGATGTTGTAGTTCATGAGCTATGTTGGAATAAGCTTGTTTGTTATGCATTTGGGATTTAAAGTACTATTGCAATCCGTGATTTCATGAGTGATGAAGCGATTGCAGGTTGGAATTCTATGATAAAGGTCTTTGGCCACGATGTGGTACAAGAATGTGGATGTGGTTTCATTATACATAAAGCAATCAACAATACTTGGAGAAATATATAATTACAGAAGCTCATAAACAACATTTGTCCTTATGCCATATATTAACAAATAGCAATATCTTTGATATTATTTTGGAGTTATTTTGGAGATCTAGTAAAGTGGTAGAGGCACATATATGTAAACTTCAGGCATAGCTGCATGGTGGATGGAAAGAAAACAACATTAAAGTCGTAGTTTGCAAATAAGCTTAACATTACATTTTTATTATGATCATCAACATTCTGCAATGCAAACAACTCCATAGCAAACCTTGTCCCTAATGTCAATCTTGTTAAGTTAAGATACTCAGATGGAAACGATATTTAGGAGGGCAAAGCAAAAAGCTTAACATTATGGATGCTACCAAGCTTGATCTCGTTAATGCTTTGATGTAATGTTCCAAAGCATATGCTGCCTTGGGGTTAACATTTAGGTAGTGAGTCTTTGACAACAAACATGTTAATTAGACACGTTAGTAAGACCCTTATATCCACTAGACCTCTTTTGAAGTTGATATTCAATTGAAGAACCAATTAATCGACAAATATATGAACATGTTAAGAAAGTTTTTTTTGCTCCCATTTCAAAAGGTGATTCACACATGCCAAATTATATATATTGCACAATTTTCAGGAAGTCAAAATTGGAATAATACGACACACCTTCCATGTTTGATTTGACAATGTCAATCATGTCCAAAATAGTATTATACACAAGGAAGTTTGTACATGATAATGATTGGGTTATACGTTGATACATAGGAAAAGCAAGGTGTCATGAAGTCAATCCTAATTCGCATAAGAAATGTGAATTTATTGATTTGTTCCCTAAGAGTGCACAAAGTTCATGTTCCTGCATGGGACAAAGTCACACAACTAGTCAATAAATAGCATCCTCAACACCAAGGATGACAATAAAGTTTTAATGAACAATCTTCTATTATATGTACCAAGAACACCATACTACTAACTTCCTCATGTATGAACACATAAAAATTAACCAATTAAAGTAATATTAACAACTGATATATTCTTTTAGAGGAAATATCTTACACTCCTACACAATTGCGTCTAACATGTCTCAAGTTTCAAGAAATGTTAAAGACCCATTTCTCGTTGTCGTTAGAATAAATTTGACCACATGAAGAGATCACCACATTTACTTATGCTTGATTCAGTTTATGTTACCACTGTCAATATGATACACATGCTCTTGTGTTCCATGAGTGTTTTAAGAAGACTTGTGCAATAGGTCAATTTGGAAATAAATTGTTCAAGTATGCACACCATCATATGCAAGTTGGAACACTGACTCCCCAATTCTTGTTAAAGCTATTTAAGCAACCTAGGTTGATTAACCTGACAACCATTACATTCCACATTTTCTTAATTTAAAGATTTATTGTTCATTAATTGTACAACACCCTAGCCATCATTAAAGCACCTTGAGCATTCCATGTTGAACAGGAGTAACAATAAGTTTTGAACAAGTAAAAGTCGCAGGTGCCTCTGGAAAAAACATAATCAACCAAAATCAAAATGTATTTTCTAAACAGGATATAGCATTTAAACTTATTATACTCATAATTAATAAATAGATGGGTTTAGGGTTAGTTTAGGGTTTTCGGTGTAAACCTAATTAGGGCTTCTTTACCCTGACGCTCTGTTTTTTTTGTCTATTTAAACCCTAATCAAAATGATGAATACAGATGCCGGAGATGTGCAAAATATTCATGTGGAACGCAGCAAACAGCAGCAGGTTCAACGGCCAGGATTGATTTCGTTCATCTTTGCTGTTGCAATTGCATCCCTTGTTCTTCTTTTCGTGACTCCTAGACCTGTAAGTTAATACGTGTATGTAGATAATAATCGAAAAATATGCTATACAGATTTTATTTGGATTGAGTGGTGCTTATTTTATATAGAGACTCTTCACAGTGGAGAAGTTATCACAATACAATGGAACTGATGACAAGCTCCCCATTATGTTGAGCATTCTGGGGTATGTCTCTCTCTCTCTCTCTCTCTCTCTCTCTCTCTCTCTCTCTCTCTCTCTCTATATATATATATATATATATATATATATTTGACACATACTCATATACACACTAATGGTTTTTTTAAATTATCAGGAGTGTGTTCGATGTAACGTCCGGAAGGCAACATTACGGGTAGGAGGAGCGTATCACCACTTTTTCTGGAAGGTAATACACATATAAAGTAATAAATGTGTTTGTAAATATATACGTACGTAGATGGGGTAAATTATACATTATGCAAATCTACAAGGGACCGTCCACAAACCTATATATATATATATATATATATATTACCATATGTATTTTATTTGATCAGTTAATTGCAGAGATGCAACCCGAGCATTTGTATCTGGAAACTTCAGCGGTATAGTATTTACTTGAGAACACACACACGTACATTCAGTTTTGTCTTTCAGGTGAAGGTTTAACAGATTCTGTTCGTGGTCTATCGCCAGTAGAGTACACACGCACGCACGCACATATATGCTGTATTTTCTGTTTTCAAATGTGTTTCAGGCGAGAGGCTCCAAAAGAGTTGCCTACACTGACAACCATGTTATACATCTATATAGACATATGAAACACGTCTTTTTTCAGGTTAAAAGCATTGGAGATTGGAGAAGTTTTTATCACAAAAGTTATACGTAGGTGTTTTTGATGTATATATTCATTCTGTAAACACATACACACACAACACAACACATTCTTATTCTTATTCTTATTGCACACATAGCTTAATGTGTATTACTTTCCTAAGATATGTGGGGAAGCTGATTGGGACATATTATGATGCAAATGGACGGCCAACAGCTGAACTTATACGCGTGGAAAAGAGAACGAAACGTGGGATTGAGCTCCTCAAGAAGCAAGAGGATGAAGAGAAAAAATTCCCTACTTGCAACTCACGCTGGTCGCAGAATGACGGTGGCGAGGTGCACACACATACAGAAACTATATGCTGCATCTATTTATTTATGTGCTATGTCTATCATATATATCGATCTTGTATATGTGGATATAATACACAGAGATAGATAGATATGCATGCATTTCTTCTATCTATTGCATACATACACACATATAACCTTATATACATGTGGTACGTATCTATGTTTTTATGATCACAGACAGGTATGTATTTGCTTTATTATGTATAAATCTACCCCTTCATTTATCACAGTACAGAGATAGATATCACACACACACACACACACAGTGTGTGGTGTGTGTGTGCGTGTGGTGAGTGAGCGTGAGTGTGTGCATGGTACTATATATGTGTGCATGTAAATTTATTTAGCTCTGTGTAGAGGATGATTTCGTAGATATATAGAATACACACACACATATCGGTATAAGTATATATATTTTTATATAGACACACGACGTGTATGTATTTATGATAGGCAAATGCCTACGTGTGTATATAGGTACTTCATGTGGATGCATCATTGTATCTGTGTATGTGTGTCTATGTATTCGTGTGTTGCAACAGAGACATACATATACTATAATGCTATGTATATTTACTTATAAAGGTACATGCATACACATATACAAACATACATATAAGCATAGGTATCCATGTTAAATGCATGCATATCTATGTCTAAAGTATCCTCTCTGTCTCTCTCACTCACTCACACACACACACACACAACGTTTTTATATAGTTAAACGTTATGCATGTGTTGTATACAACACATGCACACACGCACACATGGGGCATTCTACTGCAGGTATGGTGTGAATCTGGATATCCGCGTTTGGTTAAGAAGAAGCCAACTTTGCCATCACAAGGAGCAGGAGAAGCTCGATGTGCGTGTTTTGATAAAAAGCATTTGAACAGGCCAGAATTGAGTGTTTATGAAGGATGTGGCCATTCAGATACTGTGTGTAAGACTTCATAATTAATTTCAAAAAAACGATAACATTAATTTTAAGTAAACATTGACAAAATTATTAAATAACCTAGTTTAGGTCACTTATAGATGACTACTACGTTCAAACAGAAGTATCCACTTGGTAAGCAAATATATACTTAAATTCTTTATATTATATATAACATCCATATAACGTGTTTGGTATAGAGGTGAGGCTTCTGAGTCTGATAGACTTCTTTGCAAGTATCCAAATAAAATTCCAGTTGAGTCTCTCTATTTTGGTTTTAATTAATTAATTTGATATTTTTCATATAGTTATTGGTTTCATTGTATTTATTTTAAATAATAATAATTAATAATTAAATAATATTTTTTTTTCTTCTCGTTTAGGTCATCATTAAAAGGCATTGTTACCTGCCAAATTATATTGATAAATCCAAATTATATTGATAAATCCTAAGTACTGTAACAAACAAGGCTAAGTATCATTAAATATTTATAAGAAACTCTGGGTGAAGTTAGCACTTCCATTTAAAAAATTCATACTTTTTAATTTTTGTGTTTCAATTGGGTTGTTAGTTAGTTAGAATTCAACATGTCGAATATGTTCCTAGAGCCTAAACCCCCTTAGGTTAGGGTTTAAAGGTCAATGGGTGTATATTCCATTGGAAATAAGATTTTGTGTCAGCCCACTTTACAAAACAAATAAATATAAGGGTCTTTATTACATATATTAAATAGTATATGTAGTGAAAGTTCATGGGTTTATGATTTGTTATTCTTTTACTAGTTTGTGTCGTTAACCTATATTGTGTAGTCTTAACTTTCAAAAAATAGGTTTATGTCCCACCTTTAAGGTAGCATACTCTTAACGTTAACGAATCCATGCATGAGAATTCTTATTGGACTGCATGTTCTAAGGCTTAAAGGTTGAAGCAAGTTTCTAACCTCCATTTCCACCTCAAGTTAAAAGTAACACCCATAGTTAAACAAAGCATATTGAACTGTGGGCATGGGATTAGTTGACATGTTCTCTTTACTAAGTTCTTGAAGATTTATAGAGGGGTTATTTGAGAGTCACGTTCATGGCACTTGGTATAATTTTTAAATCTAAAAGGTTTGGCATGATAGCTCACATTTGGGTAAGCAATATCACATGAACATATAACACTAGGCTAGTCTAAGATGGCACACAGTAAATGCCTAAGACACATTCTTTGGGGTTGTCTTATGGGGTTAATGCTGAAAGGTTGAATAATTTAGTAAGGAAGCATATTTGTACTCACATCACGGTGTTAAGCCTTAATTAAGTGTTAGAGTTTTTACCTGGTGCCACAAAGGCGGCTTGCCAGGTGCCAACCCTGGAATCCCCTCTTGGAAACCCCACGGAACCTGGTAAAGTAACCCATATTAGGAATCCAAGCCTTAGGGAGTTAAATCCCTAGCTGACTAAGTCCTCGAATGAGACTCACCTTGTGAATCAGGATACACAGACTAGCCGAGCTTTAAGTGTTGTTCTTAGCTTGGTGTGGTTGAGGCGGCCGGAGCAAGGCCTCAACCACTAGTTTTGTAAAACGTGAACTCGGGCAATGCCTTTGAGCTTGCGAGCAGGTTTTCGAACCAAGGAATCTGATTAACTCCTTGGAAGTGACATGCCCCTATCTCAAAAGCAAGATCCTGCCACCGATAAGGATAGTCTAACCCTAGGGTGGGTTGTACCCTTGTCGTGTGGAAGTTTGGGCGGCACAACAGAGAGTTACACCTTGACGACACAAGCTTAGCTTGCACCGGTAGGAGGTTAACGAGCTCTCTTTTGAACCTAGGAAGCCTCACTACATATACTCTACCTTATTTATGTGACGGAACCCCCCCCCCCCCCCCCCCCCCTCTGTTTACCTAAGTGAGTAAGTGGGCTGGCACGGAAATGCCAGCCCTTAGAGAAAACGATTGTCCTAACCTAACCCTAAACCTAACCCCTAGGGGGGGGTTAGGGCGTGGGGTTAGGGCAACCCTAGGGTTAGGTCAACCCTAGGAGTGTCCTTAACCCTTATTTTGACAAGCTATACTTTGCAAAGAACCCTAACCTGGAACGTCAAACCGGGGGAGAGTTTCTAGAAGGTAAGTTCTAGTTTCGCCTAGAGTTTCCTGCAAATACCTAATGACACCCGGCCGGACCATCATTAGATACCCAAGTGCACTAAACGGGCCTGTTTTCTACTATATATAGGGTTCGTCACACAACTCGGTAAGTAACAACAATCAAACCCCAAAGTAAAGGGTCAAGTCATAATAAAAACTATGACATTAAGCATTAGCTCAAGAGAGATTAACTCTTGTAACTAGGTGTGCTATTGGTACACGTGGCTAGAGGTGAGGATCCAAAGGTTGAACAACTTAAGCTTATTAATAGGAGTTTTTTTATGAGGTTATGTATTTTATTAGTAGGAGCTCGGCATTTTTGAGGTTATGTATTGAAAATTATTCAAATCTAGCCTTAAGGAGTTTACTTAATGAAATATTTGTACCCTCATTAGGTCTTGGGTATGACTTGGTCACTCAAACCTTTAGGGGTTAAGAGCATCGAATTACCTTCATGATTTTTATGATTTATGAATAGTAAACCCTAATTTTTAATAAAAATATATATATAATAATTTATAAAATGAATAAATTGAAAAGGTATTTATAAAATTAAAGAATATAAAATAAATATATATATATTTAATTTAATTTAAAGTCATTAAAATTCATTATATAAACTAGTTGAAGTTTGTTAATATAAATCATTATAATTTATTTGGTAATTTAAAACCATAATCTAAGTCAAAATTATTAATCCATGGTTGTACTCTTTAATAAGGGTGATTCCTCAAGGGATAAGTTACAATGCCTTGGCTCTGTCAAATGGGTATGTATAAAGCATTTCTCTTCAGTGGGGTTAAGGCATAAGCTTGTCTAAATCTTTTGGGATAGGATCTTAAAAGTCTATGCAGATTATTTGGGGTAGTCATCTTAGGGGACTTAAGGTATGAGTGTTATTGGGCATCTAAATTAAATTCTTAAAGTTATCTTAAAAGACTTAAGCATTACTCACACATGGTGTTAACATTGGATAGTCACTTGACAGCCACATGTTACTACGTGTTAACCCTCTAGGTTAAAACTGTGACATTGTTGACGAGTTTGTGTTCAATGTAATTCAAACAAGGGCTAAAACAACCCCTAAGAAGGCAACCCTTGTATTTGTTGGCAAAGTATTACCACCTATAGGAATTTATACATACATATACATATATTTGTTTTAAGTATTTATCATATAAATATATATTTAGCGTTAATTAAATTATAAGTTGGTTATAATTTAATCATTTTTTGGTGAATCAATTAGTTTAATGTCATAAGTATATAACAAGCACAAGGATAGGGATGGGTTTTTATATGTAACTTACATTGGGGAGAGTGTATTTGAGGTACCATTTTAATTGAGCTTGTGAGTGATCAAGATATTGGAATAAGTATATTAATTGGGGTTTAGACCTTGTTTATATACAAGAATGATGGACCAAATTTAATCCCAATTGGACGGTCCATATGTTATACTATTATAATTAGTGTATTACTTAATAGGGTAATACCATGTATATACACTATATATATACATGTATTTACAGATCTCACATCATCTTCCCATTTGGAAGAAGAAAAGCTTGATGTTGTAAATCTGGTGGAACATTTGGAGTTTTAATCAAGCTAGCAAACACCTTCATAAGAATTTGAAATTCCCAAAAAACCACCAAGTGACATAACATAGTTGCCCATAAGCACGACATAACAAGTACCCAAAGCCATGGTAAAACTCCTAAACAACTATGGAACATTGATGAACCGGCTACAACTTCACGTGTAGTAATAAGATATTCGAACCAACCTCGAAACCATAATTTCAAACCAAAGCAAGGGACTTTAAGAATCATTATAGTCCACAAATGCCATTACAGCAAATGATACATCATGCCTCTAAGTCTATATGTTGGCCGTCCTCTGAGACCAAAGTTAACTCAGAGTCACGATGATCAGTAGAACCTGCCTTTGTATCTTCCATTCGGTCAACATCCAAGACCCATATTAATTCGGACTCATGACCTTTGTCCTCATCCAACACTAGACATGGGAGGTTGGACTCACTCCATTTGTCCTTCACATCTTCTATCCCTTCCTCAAAGAAAAAAAAAGTTTTGAAGCACCGACTTTGTTCAAACTCGTTGCACTTATCGTTACTTTGCCATCAATGTTCAACCTCACTCCACTACTACATGCGTTCAACCTCACTACGTTGGGGCTGGATGTTCCATTCAGACTTGTTATGCTTGATGTCCTCACTCCACAATTCATATTGTTCATCATTGCTTCACTATTATATCCACTCGTCCTCACCCCATCATCGAGGTCAGATCTAATCCATCCTCTCTACCCCTCCCCTGCAGAATTTTTTTTTTAAAGCATCGGGGCAAAGAGGAGAAAACGAGAAAAATTAAGAAAAAAATATTGTGGAAAAAAAAAAAGTGGATAAAGAAGCATTGAAAAAGAAATTTTTGGTAATTGTCAAGGTGGAAATATGGGAATAAGAAAAAGAAAATGTGCTCAAAGTTTTAATAATGTAGGACTTCTTGTTATAAGAAACTCTATCCAAGCAGAAAGGTTGGATAATAAGAGACATCATGTTAAGAAATACTTCGATCACCATAAGATAAGTAAGAAACTCACATCACTTAACACACAACTCAACACTTGAGATGGGAAAAATAATAAGAAAAGTTCATACTCTCTCAAAGGAATAGAAAAACTCCTCAGCAACAATGATTAGGTAAAGACTCTCAATGGCACCCATAACCATACACTCAACCCAAAACTTTAGCAAAAGTGACTCAACCCTTGGAACATGGGATTTCAAAACACTAAAAACAATTAAAGACTCTGCAAACAAATAAAAAACAAGATTCATGTACATGCTCAACATCTAAATTAGTATGAGAAGGATAGAAAATATTCAATTCAACATTGAATTAAGAATGAGAATTATAAAAGTCACAAATGATTAAGGTGTTATGAAAAGAAAATGAGAAATAAACATTAGGAATATGAGAAGGTGGTAAAAAATTGGGAAAAACAAAGAAAGAGAATCAGATGATAAATTAGTAGATTTATTGAGTGACACCTACTCCACAAGATCTCTAACTTGTCCTCATAGTTATCTTTAAAGAGCTCAAGCTCAAACTCGTTATCACAATCATGAATCTACTTACCTTATACACATCATCTTTTCATAAAATTAATTATTGAACATCTTTTAAAAAATTGGATTGCATGATTTATTTCTGCAATCGATGTCACGATTTAATTTCACATCAACATAAGACAATATGACACCAAGAATAAGAGTAATTGTGTAATTATGTTTACAGAAGTTGGTAACGACAATACACTAAGGATGGATACAACACCAACATGATCACACCTCACAACACCTAAAACTTGATCCGAAGTGGGCACAATTATAGGAAACAACGTTGCCGAAAAAGGAAAATAGAAAAAGAATAATAAATTTGATAAATAGAAATTAAATCAGGCAAAAAGCTACAATAAATCTACAAGAGAATAAAAGAATAAAACTGAAAGCACAATCTCAAACCTTGAGCAAAGCATTGCCTTAAAAGCTTTACTTTCATAAACAAATTGTAATGCCATTCATCTCCACCATTGTGAGTAATCAGAATATGGAATATGTATATGAATTGGAGTGTAAACCCTGCTTAGATACAAGAATGGATGGACCAAATTCAATCCTAGTTGAACAATCCATATGTTATACTACTATAATTAATATATTAACTAACATAGTAATTTCATGTATACATTATACATATGTATATATACATACATGTATTTACGGATTTCACAATATGTATATTTAAATATTCTTTGAATTTGTTAGATGCTTCAAATATGCTCTACATTAAGCAATCTATATTATGTATGTATGTATTGCTATACATACATTTCTATATAAGATTGTAGTTCTAGTTTTTAATATGAACATTGAATTAATAAAATTCAAATATCAATCAAAATTAACCTAGCACATAAATATGCTACGATTTAAAATACTAGTTTTATAGAGAGAGAGATGTGTATGTATAGGTAAATATTGTATATGACCTTTTTATAAATTTAGCATGATTATAATAAATATCTTTTGATTCAAGTTTTTACGAACATTTTAAAATATACTGGTAGTAAAATCTAAAATTTAAATGAATTAAAATCGCATTTAACATTGAAAACAAAATAAAATATTAAATACATTTTATATAAATATAAACCTAAATTTCATTTTGAAAGAGCTTATATTAAAATATATTATGGTATATTCTCGAGTAAGGAATTAACCTAACCCTACATGGGCGCGAATAAAAAATCAGTAGCTCCTCTTTACAAGCAACAGAAGCCACTTGGTAAGCAATGTGTATACACAACATATTAATTACAAATATATATATATATGTATGTATGTATGTATGTATGTATATAAACTTGTTTCTTTAGAAGCCAGACTTGCCGAGTCTGCCAAACTTCTCCTAGAGTACCCACAGAAAATTCCAGTTAAGTTTATTTAATATATACACACACACACACACACACACACACACATATATATATATATATATATATATATATATATATATATATTATAGGTAATAGTTGAAAAGGCTGGAAAAGTGAGCTCCCAAGCATCGGCAAGAACAAGTAAATTTTATATATAAAAATTTGAAATTAAATCGCGTGCTTAGTGAGTTAAACATTGTTTAGGTTCCTTGCTTCAGCAGACTCTACTGTTGGCCAGTTTGTTAATAGTGTCATTCGGAACAGGACTAACGTCACGCCTGAGAAGGCCATCTTTGTACTTGTTAACAACGTATTGCCACCGACAGGTATGTGTATTTATACATACATACATATATATTACACGTACATATAGCATGATGTGTGTGTGTGTGTGTGTGTGTGTGTGTGAGAGAGAGAGAGAGAGAGAGAGAGAGAGAGAGAGAGTAATTAATATAATGATCAGGTAGCTTGATGTCGCAAGTATATAACGAGCACAAGGATGAGGATGGATTTCTATACATAACTTACACTGGAGAGAATGTATTTGGAGAAACAATGTTTGTTTAATTTTTTACTTAATTAAACACGGTATTTTCATCTCTTCTAAAATCAATGTTTGTTTAAATATAATATATGTTTGATTTTTAATTTACAGAAAATTAATTATAATGAAAATTGTTTACGTTAATGTATATATTAATAAATGTGTTCCCTTTTTTTTCTTATTTTAAAACATTTAACAAAGTTTTCAAAATTAGGGCCATAGCTAGGATGCTCCAGGCGGGACTAGGTTCTTAGCGGGAGCTATGGCGGACACCAGGTGTTAGAGAGAGGGGAGAGATTAACGGAAGAGCTATGGCCAGGTGAAGAAGATGTATTGGCGGCTCAAATGGATTGCATTGTAGCGCAGCAGCAGCGTCGAAAGGAGTGGCGAGTCGTGCACAGCGCCATGGATGCATCATCTGCTTCATCTAATCCGGCGAACGGCCTTCCCCAAGTCCGGCAGCGATTTCCTGGTCCGGCATCCAATCGGCAACGGAGAGTTTTTCATCGCCTACCGAAAATCCGACTGCCGAGAAGCTCTCTCAAGCTAAGAACAGCGATGAGGTAAAACCCTAGGGAAATGTAGATTCTTTACCCCATCTACATTGATGTATTCAACCTACCCAATAGAAAGCGTATTCAAAATGTAATTCTCCTGTGTTTTTCGGTGTACAGACATTCACTCACACAAATTGCCAGCAGTATGTCAAAACTTTATGTATATGTTAAATTTTTCCTTGTCGAACATAAAAGAGATATCAGTTTTTTTTTGTTATCATTATATAAACCTATCTTTTTGTATATTGTGGGAGTTGATTTACTTTTGTATAAGTATATATGTAGATGTACATGACAGATATACATGTACATAAAATGTAATTATGTGTATCTGTCAATATATCCGTGTGTATGCACAATATATATACTCATCTTTCATGTATGTACAAACATTGGTATTTAGAATGTATTTAGTTTGCATATAGGTACTAACTTTCCGATGAGCAGCAAGGGGAGAAAAATTTAGACCATGAGGAGGGCCACATAGACGACTTGCAACGGCAGTTAAGTGAGATCTCACGCCAGAGAGAGCAGCTCCAGCAATGGAGTTAGAACTCCGAGTGCAATACTTCGCTAGAAGTGAAATTCTACGCCTGCAAACCAGCTTTGATGAACAGGCCAAGCAGCATAATGAAATCGTTAATGGATTGAGGGTATGCTAATACACCTTACTGTGTGTGTGACAGAGAGAAGGGGGAGAGGGAGAGAGATGTTCGCATATGTTTATGCATAAACATTCAAAGACGTGTGTTTCAAACAAAAACATTCTGCAGGAACAACTTCAGCAAAGAGAGGAGCAGATGCAGCAGATGCAGCAACACGCTGAAGAGCGAGAGCGACAGCTACAGATGGAAATGAATGAAGCTCGGAATCAGGTATCAATACTCCATGTCAATTATATCATGCGTATATATCTTTATCATTGGTATTTCCATTTCCATGGTCTGGTTATCTGATTCTTATCCATGCATTTATAACCTTTTACAGGTTTGGGCAAAGGATGCTGTTATTATGGAGCAAAACAATGAACTAGCGACATTAAGGTGAACTCTTAACTGGAATATACTTGTTACTTTAATGTAGACTTTCTTTCTTAAATAATTTCTTAGACGCGAGCGTGATAATGCTTTAGCTGACCGGAAAGCTGACGCTGCACAAATGGAGGCTGAAAGGGCCGAACATCATGCGGAAGTGGAAAGTTTAAAAGAGCAGGTGAATCTCGTATGTTCGTATGGGCATGGTATGCGTGTATATAATAATATGCAGAACAGGACCTTTAAAGTATCTATATGCAGTGTTTCAATTTCAGCCAATATGATATTTATATAATGGATATATACATTTTGCAAGCTGAGCAAAAATGTAATTGGTACTACTATATAAGCACCTTGATATGATTTTGCACTTAATTCTTCTGACACAGCATTTACCAGCAGAACGTAGTACGCGTATAAATGCATAAAACTTAGTTTTTAATTTGTAATAGTTTGTTAGAGAATATTTGACCCTATATATACCATACGTACGTGTAAGAGTACGTGCGTGCGTGCGTGTGTGTAAGTAGCTTGCATGCATACATTTAGAACCACGACGCATTCACACGATAGAAAACTTATTTCGCATCGTGTATAGCTATCTATGTTATTTATATACTAGCTTTAATGTATACACTTAAACAGACAACAACAATAATAACTATCATACAAGTATTTATAGAAATAATGATTCAGATAGTGCAACCTGTAATACGAGATTAATACTTTTATATATATTAACAGGTGCGCGAGAAGGATAGACGGATACAGGAAATGGAGGAACAGGTAAGTTTTTGTTTTGTGGTGATATTTATAAGAGGTCGGAATTGTGATTAAATTTCAGGATATTCTTTTTCTTCGAAATGATAAACAACTTAGGGACGCTCAGCTATGGATGGCTCGTTCACAAGAGCTGGAAGCTTACCACATGAACGCAATGCACGCGGAGATCAGGGAGCGTACAGAGCAGATGAATCAGATGTCTGTTCATTACCAAAGACAGGTTCATTACTTTATACATATACACTAATATATACACTTCCTATATACACCATGTAATATATATCTATGTGTGTGTGTGTGTGTGGAGACATTATGTACATACATCAACTAAGACTATGTACATGTATATCCATTTATCCCATGGATATAAAGGATATTGGTGATCTGTTATAGATAAAAGACTAGATATAAATAGTATATATTGTCCAGTATTTATGCTCTATTCTATACTTACGTGTATTTGTATGATATGCTATATACGTTTGTATACATTCATTGGTGGTCTATGCTAGCATGGCATAATAATAGTATATGTGCATATATGTATATATACACAGCGTTATAAATAGGCATATATACATTGTTATACGTGTGTGTGTGTGTGTCTATATGCAGTCTATCATATTGTGTCTATATACATTATGAACACTACACACCCATATCAATACAAGATATGTCTTGCAGCTGACAGAACTCGAGAGTATTATCAACAAATTATACAGAGCTGCAACAAGACTTGGAAGCACAGAGTATGCGAAACAGAGAGATATCCAAGGTCATCGAGCCGTCCATGAGTCTGCATCAGAAGCCTCCAATTCTGCATTTCGAAGCAATTCCCATGATGATACCACCAGATGGTCTTTCAACGGTAGGTCTCTCTCTCTCTCTCTTATACACACACAAGCTTACATCAAAATATATAGACTAGATATTCATAAACTAATATAGGTATTCGTTGACAGTAACCAATATAACTATACATGCATGCATATTACACCATGAATACAACAGATGTATGGTTATTATACATGGTATTTACATACTCTAGCGCGCGTATGTGTGAATGATGCATTATATACTCACGTTTAGTATTTGCACGTCTTTTTTATTTATTTATTGATATATTTCTAGGTTGAGCATGCAACTGGACTTCCTGTTATGCCAACTCAAGTAATGGGGATAACTTCAGTTGTACCTCCATCAGCTACTATACCTCCTTACGGTCCGGCTACACCCATCCAGTTACACAGCCACCTCCCGTGTTGATACGGCCCCCTATAAGCATCAACAGGTTAGCATATATATATCGAAATCTATATATATTCTGTATACGTCTATGGTGTACTCAAAGACACACTTCGTTGTATGATTGTGTGTGTCTGAGAGAGAGAGAGAGAGATTATTCTCGGAGTCTATGCCTACTATATAATCACATACTAGCTCAATACTTGATTCCATACTACT
The DNA here is from genome assembly GCA_003024785.1 of Selaginella tamariscina. NCBI lineage: Eukaryota > Viridiplantae > Streptophyta > Lycopodiopsida > Selaginellales > Selaginellaceae > Selaginella > Selaginella tamariscina. Next base: position 165,623 of record PUQB01000519.1, read on the forward strand.
TGTTTGACCTACTGGCTACATATAGTATATTGCACATACACTGACACCTGTTAACACACACTATCATTTAATTGATATATATATTATATATATATATATAGAGAGAGAGAGAGAGAGAGAGAGAGAGAGAGAGAGAGAGAGAGAGTTCCATTTTACAGGGAACAAGTTACCAGCATCTGATGCAGGTGATCCAACGGCAGCACCATCAACCGCAACAACAACAGCAACAGCAGAAGCACGGACAGAACTCAGCTGGTCAGATTCCAGAAGATCCGCAGAAGGCTGAAATGAGAAGCCGAATATTACTCAAGTGAATATACCGCAGAGAGAACAGTATTTTTCAGGATTAACTCCCATAGCTCCACCTGAGAAGCAGCAGTTCAATTCCGTTATCGAAAGGACCAAAGGTTCACCACATGTAACCGAAAAGTCGTTGGAGAACGAGAATAGAACCAACCATCAAGTCGAGGTCAAGGTATTTAAATTTATTTATACATATTTATTTCATTATGTATACTATTATGCATCTATGAAGTATTATGTCTGTGTACAATAACTTGAATGTACCATGTCTATAGAAAACACACATTTCAGTAACGTTCCATTTCTATATCCAAATAATCGGTTAACTTTGAATACGTCAGCATCATGTAATTTCTTATTTATGATATGCCATATAGCATTAACGTGATTATTTCCATCAGAATCATGACTTGGAGCACAACCATATGCCTGAACAGCAATCTTTTCCAGCTGAAGTTCCTCGTGAGATTGAGCATAACAGAAACGGAGAAACTAGCAGTAAAGAAGCACAAATTCCCGTTGACGAGCCAAATGGGAAGCTTTCCGAGTCGCATTTGATGGACAGAGATTCGTTGCTTGCATGCTTGATAAGAGTCATTCCTGCAGAACTGCTAAAATACGCATCAGCACCACTGTAAGTTTTATATTTATAACACTAAAGAATTGTAAATAGTATATCGTATACTTTCAATCTATATCACTTCAATGTGTATAACATCTGTTATAGTGTAATATGACTTTTAAAAATAAGGTATACGGTATCCTAGAGTATAAAATGTGCTTGCATATTGATTGATTTGATTGTTATATCTGTTTTAGCTGCCGAACGACTTGCGAAAGTGTTGGCTCCATTGCACTGGCACGACTATCGTAAACATTACGGCCGGCTTGACGAATTTATAGAGGCTCATTCTCAGGTTCGTTTGATTGTGTGTGCGAGAGAGAGTGTATGTATCTTGTGCATTCATATACCGTTCTGCGGATACACACAGGCACGCAGACTGTATGTAACGTGTTTTGACTTACTATTATATGCTCTGTATTATGTGTCTAGAGCATATAGCATGCAAGATAAACATAATAATATCATCTAATGATATAGTTTTCACTTAATTACGAAATATGAAGTAACACAATAGAGACACATAACCATAGTTTATGTACCTAAAGAGCATATGGATATATAGTGTATATGTTCATATAGAGTATACACTGCTCTGTGTGTGTGCTCTATTCGCATGATTTCTATGCAGCTGTTCGTGGTGGAAGGGGATTGTGTTTACCTCAGAGAAGGAGCTCATGCAATAGCAGTTGCAAAAGCGGCTGCAGCTGCTGCTTCAGGAGGCTCTCATACACACCAAGCACCAACAGTTGCACTCACGCCTGTTGCACAACCTCAACAACAGCGCACAAGGTATTTCATATATATATATATATATATTGTCATTGGTAGGGTAGGCAATATCTTAAGTCGAATCCTCACTTCTGAACAATATGGGCAGGTGCATATATGCTCTTTTATATTACATTTGAATCTTCAGAAATGAACTAATCCAGTGTGTGTGTGCGTGTGCGTGTGCGTGTGCGCGCGTGCTTGTGTGTGTTGACATTTTCTTAATACACTTACATGTGTTTGCTATTGGACAATCGTATATGAATATGTATGTGTGTTGTGTGTGTGTGTGTGTGTGTGTAGACACGATATCTCTTAATATATGACACATCACCACAGTATACATATATACAATTTATGATACGATAACATGCGATACAGAACCTATTAGTAATGTATTGATGGTGTGATTATAGGTACGCAAAAGGAGGTAAAGATAATGTGCAAGGGGCAGACACTAATGGGAATGGCCAACAACAAGGGAATTACAAGGCGCCTAACTACAAAGGCAGCAGGCAAAACGACCTCAGAATGGCTATGGAAACGGTGTCTTAGACGGATACGTCAATTTCAATGGTGGGAGCTACTTCAAGAACTTGCATGAGCCGAGGTAACATATACATATATATTCAACACACGATGTGTGTGTTATTTATACCTTTGTTATCATTAACTATAATGACTTTTCCTTACATTGAATATAGATACAATACAAAATTATTAGTCACCACAACTCTCTCTCTCTCTCTCACACACACACACACACACATACATTCATAATAACATGTTATGTATTTATTTTATTCAATAATACCTTGTTGTTTAAATGCCATTGTTAAATATATTAGAAGAACGTATATATGTGCAGGTGTGTGCGTTATAGTGTGTATGTCTATATGTATATCGACAATTGACATACACATGGTGTGCAGTAGAAATCAGGACCTTGGGGCTCGTCCTTTAACGCAAGAAGGGAGGATTTTGGAGGCGGCTTAAAAGAAAATCAAATAAGATTAGTACGTAAGCTTTCTTAATTTTTCTTCTTTTCTTTTTGGGCCTTGTTATACAAAAAGGTTTTTAAATGTTGAGAAATTAATTTGCCTTCGGCTTGGGTTTTATAATTTCTTATTAAGTGTGTGTGACTTAGATTGTTCTTCATGTATATTTTCATATAGGAATACCTTGTGTGTGCATGTGGGTGTATAATGATCTAAATGAAGCTATATTTGTATAATGTCATTATTCAATATATCAGCCTATACATACATACATACGTATATATAGTGTGTGTGGTTTTGTGTGCGTGTTAGTGTGTCATATATTGTGTATAGAGTGGCTTTAAATAATATGAAATCTGATTAGCAAAGCGATTGATTAACTTTTTCGAAGTTGTATTTTAATAAAGATATTTAAACGATTAAATGAGTTTAAATGATTTGGGATGTGATTTACATTAAAATATAAAGCTCCCAAACTAAGTTTTCTGGGTGGTATTAAATTTTTTATAAGGTTTAATAATAAATATTTTGATAGAATCTATATATTTTACAATTTATATTATAATGATTCTCTTAAAATATCATTAATATAAGAACATACATTTTAGGATGGAATACTGATATTTTAAAATGAAATAAATAAATAAATAAGAAAGACTTAAATAAACAAAAATAAATTAGGGTTAAAAATAATAAATAAATTAAAATCAAATCATAATAACAAATTCATTACAGCATTAATGATTATTAATTTTTTATTTTGATAATGGGATTTATATTTGAAAATAAAAAAATTCTCACTGTACATATTTGACAGTGCCTATATACAAGTTTATTTATGAAAATGAATATCTTTATATGCATATGAATTTTAAAGATGTTAAGGGTGTCTTTGTTTAAGTTTATTATAGTTTTTGTTTGAAATTTATAACAAAGAATTTTTTTAAAAAAGTTCAATATATAGCTTATTGTTTAAAATGTTAATTATATTATTTTTTTAATTATAAAACTATATGTAAATTTTTTAAAAATGTTTGGGTACTTAACATATAACATAGTCGAGTTATTAAACTCGTATGTACTTGAGATTAATTAAATAATAATATTTGAAGAAAAATTATGCTAATGTTGTTTTTTAAGCATAGGTTTGAAGGTGAAAAGAAAAATATTTTTTTTAACAAAGAACATTGTGCAAAAAATAATCAATCGTACTTATTATTATATTAATTAATTAATTAGTTTCATTATTTTAAGCATAATAAAAAATATGTTCAATTATAGACATAAGTAAAATGACTTTTTATTGCTTTGAATGTAGAAAAATGAAATTTTATATATTCATGTAACAACACACTATTTATAAATAAAGGAATGTATATAAGTTTATTCACATTCATATTATTTATTACATGCATAATGTAACATGTATAATAATGTTATTTATATAATTAATTTTGAACAATTTAAATATAATAACATTTTACTTTTTAAGACTTAAGAACTTTAATTACATTGTAGGTATGCAATTAAATGAATTAAGTTTTAAATGTTATTTAAGAAATGATAATTTACATAAAAAAAAATTATTTCAATTTTAGACTTTGACATGTATGTGAATTTATTTGATTTATATATTAGAATTGTTTCACACTAAAAAAAATCTTAGTGTGTATTTTATCATATTGTGTATAATAGTTTTAAACATAAAATTTAACATTAGAAAAATAAGTTTTCTTATTATTTTTTATACATTATTTAAATAAATTTCAAAGTTGCCTTAAATGAATAAAATAAAAACCTAAAATAAATTTCATTTCCCATTTTGTGTGTGTATATGTTTGAAAGAACATATTATTCATGTATTAAAGTTATTTTATGTATCTCTTATGTTTTAATTAAAATAACATGTTAAAGTTATTTGTGAAGAATATGTTCCACTATAAAATTATCATATAATATACATTTTGTGTTCTTTGTGTATGTGTACAATGTTTTAAAAAATAAAATATATATGTTCAGGTGTTAAAATAAAATAAAATTTTGTTTTACCATTTGAAACTTTAATATAAATTACATGTGTATTTAAATTTATTATGTGTTAAGAAATACATGTAAAGGAAAAATATATCAAATGTTAGAATATTTAAATAATCTCAAAATTGAATGATTTAGATGTAATAATATTTTTAAAGAATTCCCCTTTGTGTTGGTTCAAATGTTTTCTTATTAAAATTTATCATACAAACACATATAATGTATAGTTATATACATTATGCAAAAATATTTATTTAATATATATATAATATACATTATGTAACAATATATAACGATTTATATATCAAAGAAGTATTATTAAAAAAAAGAATGAATAATATAGATTATAATATTATACATAGATAACAATATGAATATATAGTTCCATGTTTAAGCTACAATTATACATATAAAGAAATTAATTAATTATTCACACACTAAGACAATATATACATGTGTTAAAAACATTTATATTTATGCACAATATATAAACATTATTATTAAATAATACAAGCACTTGTTATATATAACAAAGAAATATATTACATATAATAATTGAAAAATAATATAAAAAGTAAATTACACAAATGTTTTTGAAAGGTTGTAAAGAGGAAAAAAAAAGGAGACTACAAATATAATTATATTTTATTTCTTAAAATATGCCTACAAAAGTTTATCATCAATAACTTGTTAATAAATTCTTAAAGGATAACTAAATAAATTAATTAATAATAAAGTCATCTTTAAAAAATTTTAAAATAATAATTATCTTAATTCAAACTTTCTCACAATAATGATAAGATGGATAAGTGGTGACAAAGAGACAATTAGAATTAAATTAGAAAAATCATAATAAAGTTTTAAAAAGGAATACCAAATGTAAAATAAATTAATATAAGAAATTGAAAAGTGATATGTAACATTAAGAACAGTAAAACAAAACTTTTGTTATTAAAATATATGGAATGACATTTATTATATGAAATTTCTAAGATCCAAATGAATAACTTTTTTTTATATAGAAAAATAAATGATCAACATAATCATTAATAATAATTTTAATTGAGAATAATTAGAAAGTTATAGAACAATCGAGGGTAAAAGTTGGAGTTCACAAAATAACATGTAATAAGCAATGTAAATAATGTACGAAGAGTGAGTTGAAATACTGGGATAAGTATTCCTTGTGTTTAATCTCCATATGTTAATTTCAACCCTAATAAGTTGGTGTAAAATGTTTATATGTGTGTACATGTAAACGTACATATATAATAATATAAAAGAAACACACATATACATGTATGATGTAGCTATGCAGCCCCCTACACCTAGTCTTGGGGGGTCCACTCTCAATGCACTATATATCATTTGCAGTGACCTATATAACCTCTCGCCTTAAGTTTAAATTTTCTTTAAAAAAAACATGGCATTTTCTTACATGTAAGAATTCTTTTTTTTAAAAAAAAGCTCTTCTATTGTTTTATGTAATCAGAAGAGTTAAAATCTTTAATTAATTAATAAATGCAAGTTGTAACTAAAATGGGCATGGCTATAGTCCCATTTCCTAATAATTAGCAATTTTAGCTATTTAATTAGCATTTTCTAATATTAAAGGAATATTCTTTAGAATATATGTTTGAAAACAGAATATTCTTTAGAATATTCTATTTTGTATTCGACCCTTTAATAAATTATAGCATTCATTGAACAAAAATTAATAACATTATAAAAGTAGAAGTAAAATTATATAATATATTGCCTAATATAACAATTAAGGAAGAGCATAAGAGGTACATTATATAAATATTGATGTTGTTATTAAAATATTAATATTTAAATATAACATTATTAATTAAAAATTTGTAGTAGTAATAATATATATATAAAATCCTATAATAATATAGTCAATCTTCCATATCATTTTTTAAATTTATATAGTTAAGTAAACAATTTGGTACTATTATTAAAGAGTTTATAATAATTATGAATATTAAATATATGATATTTTATAATTTTGTAATTGCTTTAAGCTTCAGAAAAATACATTCCCTTGCAGTTTTGTTAATCGTGACTTTATCAACGCTTCTTGACATCACCCATATCGAATGGATTTAACATTTATAAAACATGCTGGGTCTTTTTATTGGGAGACCATGTTTTCTCTAGGCATCCATTATATCTTTCGCTCTCCTTCTCGTGTCGCCTTTTTTGTGGTTTGAACCATGCAACCTTAACAATACTATTTTTTGATTACTTCAGGTGTGTCGATAATTTGACCCATCCAAATAGGCTGATTATATGACGCATCTGGAGTAATGAGAACCATCATTAGTTTTTTGAAGATCCTTGGCAGCAATCAAAGTATGCTTTAGGTTTTTGGTTCCTTTGTCCAACAAAGTGTGGGTTTGCACTTCCACATCAACTACTGCTTCTATTCATCTGTGCTTAGTGATGTCATTTCAATTCCTCCGCCACCTTGTTTTAGGCCAAAAAGGGTGTGCAATCTGTACTGTAGACAGTAGGCCCTTCACAACTCTCAAACAACAGTCTCCCAAAGTCCACAGCTATATAGTTCTGAGTAACCAGTTGCCCTTATCAGAATTCTTTGGCATGCGATTTTGAACCCATGCCACATATTTTTTGATGCCATCAATAATAACCTCTTGTTCCTTGAGCTGGGCACTCAATGGAATAGGGTCTGGTTGTCCTTCTGGGAGAAGTGGCTTTCCATCTCTCCACTTTTGAAGAGCATTAAGCCCTCTTTCGGTAACCACTCCTGCTCTGATGGCCGTAACTTGTACTGCATAATAGGTATACCATCTCGTATGGAGAAAAAGAATTGTAGCGGCACAAGGTGACCAACTAAAGAATCACTCCCTCTTTTATATACTCCTTGAGAAATTTTTTGAAGTCTGGCACCTCAGTCACAAGCAAAGCACAACTTTTTTTGGAGATGCAATTTTCAAAAAGATTCATCATATGCGGTAAGGTAAGTGCACTTGTCCTTTTTGTAGAGTTGGAGACCTTGCTGAAGAACGCATCAATATCTTCATGAGTGTGACCAACCATAAGGAAACTGAGCGTGATTGTTTCAAACACACCTTTGGCAACAAGCATTGACAAGTATGCTAGCACATATCTAGAAAATAAAAGTAAGTATGAGCTTGAGAAACCCTTAAGTAAAATGATTTACCTATTTTTGTTCTCGCCTGCACAATTATCCATCTGTAAAAGCAAATGACGAGGAAGCTTATTTGATGTTGAGGACACATGTACACTATTTGAGCTAGATCCCTCCACTGAACCTGAACTCTCAACAGGGCCATCTGTTTTTTGTGCAGGTTGCTGACAATGCCTCTCATATTCCCAAGTAGCCTCAAGTGCAGACGTGTTCATGAGAGCATTATGTAAAGGTTGAAGGTGTTGTTTCTTCACTTTGAGATCACTGATAGGACTTGTCTGTGAGTGGGCTTCAAGGTTTCTGAAACACATGGCTAACGACCCAATAGTGAAATTGGAGTCGCTAGACCAATGTGGAAGTGAAAAGTGTCCATATGACTCACAACCGTGTCCATGTGTTAGCACACCTGTCAATGAAATCGGAAGTTTCATGACATTTCCAAGGCACTTTGGTGTTGCAAAGAGCTTTGGAATGCTGGTCTTTGAATGATCCATCTTGTCATGGATCAAGCACAGTACTCTGATGGGCGTGACACAGAAAGCATGCGGTGTGCATAGTACTGAGACCGGCAAGTTTGTTGTGCAATCATGTGGGCCTCCATCTTCTTTAATGGCAGTGATCTCCACCAAGGTTTTTGCACAAGCCTCTGCAGCCTTCAATGATGTACAAGTGTCACACTTGGAAAAGCTAGAGTGTTTTGCAATCTCCACATCCTTAAAATGAGTATTCCATATGTTGTTGAAGGTACCAGTGCAGATTGCTTGGAGCCCCATCAAACTGAGGCACTTGTTCACATGTTCACACAGCTTCAATTGAGTGTAGATCGAAGGCAAAACCTTGAGATTTTCCCTGACCCCTGCATTTGTGGTTCGGCATTTGTGAGGCATCCTGTCTGCATTTGCTTCCACAAAAGCCTTGAGTATCTCTATGGCTGCCATAATGTGAGAGCGGGTTTTGACCAAGCCAGTGTTCCATGTACTGAGGTTCGCGCTCATGTACTGAGGTTCACCACCTTATTAAATACCATGGATGTACTCTGATAACCTGTGTCCGAAGCCATTCCATCAATACACCCAGTTAGTGCAGATATACAAACTCATGCCTTTGCTTTTGGGTGAGCGTACGAAAGACATGTCTACATTGGGTAATTTCATTCCGGTCTGCCATCTGACAACACTTCTTCTTGTAGCAGTCAATCGTGGAAATGCTCGTAACACTTTCGGAAGATGTAGGATCCATCTTCACCCTTTGCTGAAACATGCAGGGGAAGATCTGCAACCCATGAATCGCCTTTTTCTTATAATAGGACCAATGCAAGGAACCTCTTCAAATATGAGTTGTTCTTCCGGGTTGTTATTATTGAAATCCATGTTGAACCATCTTGCCGTCTTAATTCAGATGTTTGCCACCTCACGAGGGATCCAGGATGCAAAGTGCCATTAGGTGAAACCTCTGTCACAACTACACCCACGAAGTCGGACCCTAGTTTCTTTCTGACACTGCTTCCATTGGATTTATAGATGTGATGATGCCTCTCCCAACCTCAATCTCATGAAGAAAGAGAATCACCTCATCCATCACAGCAGGCAAGCCATCATCTGGAAAACTCGTGCTACTATTTGTTTGTGACTCTGTATATTCTGTGTCAGCCTTGACTTCATCCAAATTCCACAATACAGGAGAAACCCTCCTCAAATTCCATTCCAGGAACCTCAACATGCTTGAAAATGGTGTTCACCCATACGTACACACAAGATCCTTGGGCAATATTGTGACATGATGCATTATCATCTCGAACTTCCACAGTTCCAGTGCCAACTATCTTGTTGTTCCGAAGAAGACATACTTTATCTCCAGTATTATACATATTGTCCTGCACATAAATAATTGTATTATTTATGATATCTGTTTATGCAATATTTTAAGAAATCATAACTGCGGTTGCTTAATAATATGCATGTGCAATAATACATAATTATGTATAAAGATAATATCTCATGCTTTATTAATATAACTGATGGGCGGGATTAATCCCGCCGCAACTCTACCCCTTCAGAGTGAGTCGGCGGGATTAATCCGCCGTCGACTCTACCCCATCGGAGAGAGTCGGCTGGATTAATCCGCCGCTGATACTTCCTCGTTGGAGAGAGGCGGCGGGATTAATCCCGCCACGGGCTCCCTCCGACGAGGAAGTACCGGCGGGATTAATCCCGCCGCGATCTTCCTCGTCGAGGAAGTCGGCGGGATTAATCTCGCCGCCATTCCTCCAACGAGGAAGAGGGCGGGATTAATCCCGCCCACAACACTGACAAGACGGAGAATAGGCGGGATTAATCCCGCCCACAACTCTGACGACGGGAATAGCGGCGGGATTAATCCCGCCCACAACTCTGACGACGGGGAATAAGCGGCGGGATTAATCCCGCCCAAACTCTCCGAAACTATGATTTCAAAAGATTCGGGATGAATTCTGCCCACAAATATTTAAAACAGGGAAGTATGGCGAGATTAATCCCGCCACCCCTTCTCTGCCTCCTAAAATGGTTGGCGAGATTAATCCCGCCGACAAACTCTTTTAATAAATTCAAGTAAATCATTATCAGTTGAAGAGTTATCGGCGGGATTAATCTCGCCGCTCTTTTTAAGAGGCGGAGAAGCATTGCCCGAACTAATTCTGCCATAACTATGAAAGAGATGGTGGCGGGATTAATCCCGCCACCTCTTCAAAGAGGCGAAAAAAAATGGCCGGATTAATCCCGCCCCGGCTAACCGAGAATATTAAGTTAAAGGTATATTTAAACGGGATAAATCCTAACAGAATATATTGTAATCCTAATGCATTCCTAAATCCCTAAATTCTAAAATTTAAGAGAGAATGTAAGAGAGTGAATCTTTATAAATATATCTAAATTTGTTTATAATACTTACTTGTAAACAGCACTGAAGGCGCCGTGCTTTCCTATAAACAATAGCGCACCAATTTAATGTCGCTCCTGAGCTGATCACTAAGAAGAAAAAAGAAAATCTGAAGAGTGAAAAATAAAGAAATGAAAAACCCTTGCCGGAGAAAGAACCAGATCTGAATTTGAGTGGGAAATTAAATGTATTTTCAAATTTACATGTCAGACTGATAATACTTATGTCAGAAATTCGAAATTTTTGAAATAACAGAAAAGAAAATTTAAGATGAGTTGAAACAAATAACCGACAGTCTGACATATATACTTCCAATTCCAATGAGTGTTTTAAAATTGCATTTAATGTTATTCAAGTGCTTCAAGCTGTTTAATATTACGAAATTTTTGTAATTGTTCTACATTCTTAATATTCAAGTATATATTATTGAGTTTATATTATATATATATATACACTAATACAATAAATAAATTGATATATTATTATGTATCATTTAAAATATATTCATAGTCTGTTTATTATTATTATTTTCTTAATTACTCGAGTAATTAATTTACATTTCCTACTATTAATGGGATATTCTTTATTATTTTCTTAATATTGAAAGAATATTCCAATATTAAACCTGATTATCATAATTAAATTAGTCTTATTCTTAATTATCTCAGTAATTATTCTACATTTGTATATATTAATAGGATTTTCTCAATTAATTTGTTATTATTTCAAGAATATTCCTATGTTAAACCTTATTATCAATATTAAATTAATATATATTATTAAAACTAATATACTATATATTAGATAAAATGATGTATTATTATGTATAATTTAAAATATGTTCATAGTGTGTATATTAATTTCATTTTCTTAATTACTTGAGTAATTAATCTTCTTTATATTAATGTGATATTATTTATTATTTCTTATTATTCCAAGAATATTTCAATATTAAACATGATTATCATAATTAATTTAGTTAATTATTTCAATACTTGATCTACATTTGTATATATTAATGGGATTTTCTCAATTAATTTCTTATTATTTCAAGAATATTCTAATGTTAAACCTTATTATCAATATTAAATTAATATATATTATTAAAACTATATATGGCTATATATTAGATAAAATCATATATTATTATGTATAATTTAAAATATGTTCATAGTGTGTATATTAATATTATTTTCTTAATTATTCGATGTTTGTTTTGCACATATTATATATAACACGATTATAAATTTATATATACACGTGCACACGCATTAGAAGCACTTACAAAGACACATATGCACACACATGCACATTGCCCTAAACCAAACTTGAGAAATTATATGTTGCTTCTTTATTGAAAAACATCATGTTCAACGCATGTATGATTTATGTACTCAATCTGTGTGTATGTAACACATTGAATTTACACATGTAATATATATGTATGTTCTGTGTGTATACACGTGTGTATGTATATATGTGTACTAATATATGCAATGTGTACGGTTTTCATTTGTTAACACTCTATCTCTCTCTCATACATACACAGTGTCACCATGCATAATCCCTTCTCTCATACATACACACCATGCATGATCATGATCCATAATATGTAGCCTGTCTCTTCTCTCATACATACACACCATGCATGATCCATAATATGTACTGATGTTACAATATTATGTAATATGTATAATGTATATCTGTGTATAACACTCACTCCTCTCATACATAAACACCATGCATGATCCATCCTAACCCTAAACCCTAAACCCTAAACCCTATGTAACACATTGAATTTACACATGTAATATGTATGTATGTTTGTGTGTATACACGTGTGTATGTATATGTGTGTACTAATATATGCAATGACATTGTGTATGAATTTAATTTGTTAACACTCTTTCTCTTCTCTCATACATACACACCATGCATGATCCATGTAAATATGTACTGTCTCTCTTCTCTCAAACATACACACCATGCATGATCCATAATATGTATTGTCACTCTTCTCTCATACATACACACCATACATGATCCTGTACTCTGTCTCTCTAATATTAATATGTACTAATATGTATGTATGTCTATGTGTATAATACTATGTGTGTATATATGTATCGCTGCACGTGAAACTTTAACACTCTCATGGACACACACGTGTTAAACCCTTGCATGATATTTATTCTTGGGGTGTATGTGATACACGCACACGCACACACAGATAATATAATGAAAGAATATTCGTTTAGGGCGAATCTATAGTTTATTCTTTTTAGGGTTTAAGTATATTCTTAGAAGGAATATTCGATTAGGGT